>OX463838.1:4162728-4256632 GCA_949825065.1 Odontocerum albicorne
TAATGTGTTTACTAATGAACCATAGATATATTCCGCACACTAATATTTTAATTGTTTGTTTAAAAAATTAACACCATAATTTCTTTCCATACTTTTTTTTATAAATAAATAAATACAGGTTTATTGATAGCAACATAGTATGTACATAATACATTTAGACATATTTCAAGAACACATTAAAAGAGAATACATTAAAAAACAGAAGCTACAAAAAGTAATGGGCTCATATAAAACATTACTCCGGCCAAGATACACCCCACCAATATGTTATTATACGAGTATATAAAAATGAATGGAAATTAATTGTGTCGTGTATAATACGTATATAAATATTATGGAGTCATGCAGTATTTATAATAGTATAACACAGATATGTTAGTGGATTAATAAAAATCCAATTTCTTCTTTTTCCTAGTATCATGTCAGGTCTGCCCAACGTTGACTATCACTTGAGAGAAGGCATCTTTGTCCCCCGGCAGCACGAAAAAGATCCCCAACGCTCCTTATACCAGTCCAATCACGTATATTGCGGAGTCAGGAGATTTGCCTCCTGCGAATACCTCTTCGACATTCTATTTTGCCTTGGATAATCAGGTGCAGCAATTTGTGCTTTGCTCTTCTAAGTACAAGACCCAAATAAAATACCTTTCGGATTTTAATATTAGTCAGCAACTCTCTATCAACTTTGGCTCTTTGAAGAACCCTCGTGTTGCTGACCATATCAGTCCAGGGTATCCGTAGCATTCTCCGGTGCATCCAATATTTAATGTTTTAAATCACACGTGATAAAAAATTGTAGCTATAAACGGTTTTTGAATTGTATGATCGCACGATAACACATTGGACTTCCGTACGGAAGGTCACCGGTTTGAACCCCGAGATGTGTTACATTTTTTTCTGCCTAGTATTCGAGGGTTTAATGATACATATGACTTATATTGTTTCAAAAAAAGGGAAAAAACATATCGGTGGGATCCGATTATCTCACTTTGGTGTGCCATCGGATCTAGTACAGCAAAATGGTTGGTGAGTTTGTTGGTGTACAACGGTTCACTCACTTAAAGGAAAAGAAAAAGCCCACGATACAGCTTCGCTTCCCAACTAAATTGACATTGAAATGGCGAGGTTCTTCGACTACGAGGCTCAGAATCGACGATGATAATATAATGAAACATTTCACAGCTCTGACGACAAGCTCCGTGGCCTTGCTGGTTAACAGTCTGTCTTCCGACCCGGGGGTTGTGGATTTGCTTCCTATTGATCTCTAAAGGTCTTGCTGCTTTGACTAGAAGAGATTGCAATATGGCAATGAAACCACCAGTTTGTACTGTATACTACAAAAGTGTAATATATTAAAATACCTACTAATAAAAAAATAAGGGTGGTTATATTTTTTGTACATTTGGTTTGATTTTTTTAATAATTATTGTTTTAATATATTATTATTTTAATAATTATATAATCATGAATGTTCTATTTTATGGGTTTTCATAAAAAAAAAATGCAAAATTACATTATTAGTTATTTTCTATAAGTTTAGTTGAAAACTTTATTTCCCATCTTTTTTAGCAATATTTTTTTCCCATTTTCAGACATAGGGAAGAGTATTAAATACGCGTGAAAACATTTTCAATTATCATAAAGTGGGATTGCAAATAATTTCAAGAGTTCGTCAGCAAACGGAACCGTCTCGAATCACTCATTATTGAAACACGGTATGCGGAACGGAACCTTAAATGTGGTTATTACGTGTGGTAAAAAAATCCTAAAAAAGAAGGCAAAGCAATCAGGTTTCAATTTATCGATAGCTTTCACCATTATTCAACAGCTTTAAAAGCTTTTTTCTTCAAATAGAAGGTTTTTTTCAGTTGCCAGCACGAAGAAGAATGTATTATTAATGCATTTAATTGAAGATGGCACAATCTCGGAACGGTACTTAGAAAAGAGTTCAATAGTATGGCAAGACAGGTTTTTGCCTAGTTTGAAGACATCTACCATTTAAAAAAAGTGATTGGCTGTTTTGTAAAATCAATATATTGATGATATGAACTTTTTAAAGATACAGTTGATAGGATTCTAAAGGAATGTATAACATAAAACAATTTGATAATTAACAGATTTATTGTAAAGCTTAGAAATAGAAAAATATATACAATCTTACGGGTATACTGAAATGTGGAGATTTTTTCCAACCAACCAGAAAGGTCTTAATCGAATCAGAAACTTTTGGATTATAAAGCAGATGTCTTACCAACAAGGCCATGGAGATCGTCATTTGAATAACGCTTCTTGTATTTTAGCTATCATCTTTACAATGATTATGCAATTCCAAAAATTCATTCCAACTGTAGTTTTTTTTCACCTTTTGCTAGATTAGCCAGTAAAATGTGAAGACTTTAAAGGCCCAGATAAGTAATATATTATTTTTCCCATCATTCATGGGAAATAAATACGAGTATATGTGAAACAATATATACAGAAATTCTAATCCTACACCCTTTCTTTGGTAAATTAGTTAATATTTTTTTACAAAAGTTTACAAATATCAATTGTTTTAACTTAACATTTCAGCTGCCTGCTTGTCAAGAACTCAATTTATTTGACATTTTTCTTGTACCCTCCACTGTAGTTACTAAGAAGAAGTTCACAGATTTTGCCTAATATGAGAGGATTTTAGTGTGCTGAAATGTGGGTCAACCAGGGTGGAAGTGTTTTATGAAATCTCAATTATAGAACGAAGAAAGTGTTTTTTTTCACTAGTTAAGCTTAGATTTAATGTTATTTGATGATTCAAATTCATAAAATTAATCCAGTGTGGAGGTTATCTTAATAAATAAAGGTTTCAATGGGATGATTCGATAATTCAAATTCGTGCCATGCAAAATTAATCAATTGTGGTCAAAAACTCTGACACGCAACTTGGTTTGGCCGACAGTTATTGAGATCACCATAAAATGGGTCATATTATTTTTTTTTTTACAAATTTAAGAATCTCGCCAAGAAACGTTTGTTGGCTAAATAAAATATATATAATCAGTATATTTGTACTTCTTAACAGTTAATTTTTATAGAAAAGTATGTAAGATAGTGGTTAACTCTTTGTGAAAAAATCAAATCTCAAAAGTGAGTACACTGTATTTTAAATATATATAAATTTGACATTGCTTTTTAATAGATGTAAATTTGATATAGAACCATTCTGGCAGAAATCTTTAAAGATATGGTGAATGAAAATGTGAAGTGGCAAAACAGGAGGTTAATAAAATAAAATAAATTATTAAGACGTTAATGAAATAAAATTAATATTTTTAACATAATTTAGTTCAGCTTTACCTGTCGAAGAAGACGGAGGTCTTTGAAACCGGTAGTGAATTCAAAGAAAATAGTGGTGAATAATAAATTAAAAACAAGTGTTTTATTTATTTCAATGAAAAATTATAAACACAACACCACAAAGTGAAACATACGATTTTTCTAAAATTTAAGAAATAAAATTATTTATTTTATTTAGTCTTGTAAAAATTTATCCAACGATAATAATACAATAAAATGAAAATTTTATATATCGCCGTTTCGACAACAGACTATTCTCAAGGACGATTTTTCTCGAGATTCAAACCCATATGATTAATACGTTGTATGCTGATCCCGTGTTGAACAAGATTTGCGTTGAATCCCGTTCCCGTGTTTCCACGTGATCGTAACTTCTTCCAAAAACGTATATATGTATTACTGACATCTATCTAATATTTTCGTTAATATTTCAACGATATGTTAACAAAAATATTAGCTAAATGAAATATCAAAAATACAAAAATATTAGCAAAGTAAAACCATAGTATGTTGAATTCTGTTTTTTTTAATAATATATATGACCGAAGTCATAGGTATCATTATACCCTCGAATACTAGGCGGAAAAAGTGTCAATGTCGTTCGAAGGGAGTAGTACAGCGCCGGGTTCGAACCAACGACCTTTCACAGGGAAGTCCAGTGCATTACCCCGCGCGGCCATGCACCTCACAATGTAAATATGAATTAAATGATTTATGATAGAGACTCTAACGTCACATCATCACATTACCAAAAGCAAAAGTAAATTTTCTTCTTAGATTGAGCGCGTTAGAAAGCACTCATCAACGTACTTAAGTGACTGAATAAATGTGTATCATATGTTTGTGTGTATATACTCGTATGTATACATATGCATTATTTTTTATTTTATATAATTTTTTTCTATGTAATTTTTCTTCTTTTTTAATGTCTTGTATTTTTCAAAGTAATTGTGCTAAGCCTGTTTTGAAAAAATAAATAAATAAATCCATTAAAATTGTGTCCAAATTAAATTACCTGTTGTTTTTTGCAAATTGTGTATATTTCTTGTCACGTGTAAAATAAATAAATAAATAAAAAATAAATAAACGTGATTATCTTTTCTGAATACTTAATCAAAGAAAAAATTAATTTAACCAGGAGGGGTGTTGTTCGATATATTAAAAGTGTATAAGAAATAAATGCGTTTGATCATAATAATTCACCATTTGGCAACAAAAAGAAGGCTTCGATTGTTGCATAGTAAGTATTGAACCCTAAACACCTGTGTGTATCTTGGGGGAACAAAACAAAGTTTGATTTATTGTTAATCTTATTTGGAACAGATTGCGCGCTGCCCTTTATACCCTTCTCGGCGATACCCGGGGCAGAAAGGAGAACTGAGGCAGCAGGGTTTCTCAAAGGTCAGAGCATTACAAGCACTCTTATGGGAAATAAATAATATCACTAGATTAGTGAACGACTAACGTCGTTATTTTAGCAAAATTTACTGGAACTTTTATTATATAAAGAAGTCGTGAATACATATTTATATGAAATGTGAGATTTCATTTTTTTACTTCAAAATTAAATACAAAAATCGCTAGTGTTTTTTTATGATTACTTTATTTTACTAACACATTTATAATACATCACCCTAATTAAACGCAAACATAACCTTTAAGGCCAAATCTGGTTTACAAATAATATAACATACTTGTTATTGTTGAAATCTGGCATATTAATTTTTCAACATAACAAATATCTCCTGATTTGAAAATGCTGTAGCATACTTTTAATTGTTGAAATCTGGCATATTAATTTATATAATTTTCAACACAACAAACATCTCATGGTTTAAAAATGATATAGCATACTTGTAGTTGTTGAAATCTGGCATATTAATTTTTAAACATAACAAATAACTCCTGATTTGAAAATGTTGTAGCATACTTTTAATTGTTGAAGTCTGGCATATTAATTTATACAATTTTCAACACAACAAACATCTCATGGTTTAAAAATAATATAGCATACTTGTAGTTGTTGAAATCTGGCATATTAATTTTTAAACATAACAAATAACTCTTGATTTGAAAATGCTGTAGCATACTTTTAATTGTTGAAGTCTGCCATATTAATTTATACAATTTTCAACACAACAAACATCCCATGGTTTAAAAATAATATAGCATACTTGTAGTTGTTGAAATCTGGCATATCAATTTAATTATAAATAAATATTAAAATTTTCACTATCAATAAAAAATTTCAATGATAACACAAGTTAACAAGGTTTTTGTAATAAGGATGAAAACGGCCATTTTAGGTAAATTTTTATGTGCTGATAACGAATATGAACTTGAAAATATTCCATCACGTACCTTTTAAGAGAAAAACCTGAAATTAATTTTTGACTGAAACTGAAACATTTGAAAGATTAAAAGTTCAAACAAGGGAGAAAACGGATTGTAACAAAGAGTGTAAACAGCCATTTTAGGTCATTTTTTGTGTGCTAATAACGAATATGAACTTGTAAATGTTTCATCACGTACCTTTTAAGAGAAACACCTGAAATTAGTTTTTGACTGAAACTGAAACTTTTGAAATATGAAAAGTTCGAAAAAAAATTAAGTGTTAAAGAACTAGAAGCTTGAAAAGCCTTTAGAAGAGTTGTTAGTGGTTTCCTTGGTAATACTAAAGCTGACAATTACGAGAACTCATGCAGTTGTACAAGAAATCTTGCAGTTATCAGAATCTAGAATGTCGAATGTCACTGAAAATACACTCTCCGCTTTAATTCTGTTTTTTTTTTATTTTCCTATGTAACAATATTGTATTCCGTGTCTAAATTTAGTATTTCAGGAATTTATTCATTTTCATTGTTGTAATTACGACTTTTGAAATGCGCAAAAATGTACTTATTTTATCAAAACACTCCCCCTTCTGTTACACAAAAATGTTACTTGTTACGAACTTTTCACTGCGATTTTCGTAATAGCAGGGTCGATTTAGTAAGAATCAGCTAATTTAATCTCTGCTACAGACAAAAAGTTAAAACTAATTAACTAGTGTAATTAATTCAAACATATCAATAAATACGCCTTAAAAAACTCATCAAGTATTATATATTATAATATTTTTAATATCAAAAACACTTAATAATTATGAAAAAAATTCTTCATTAAGATGCCATTCATATTCATTCCAAAATAGTAAAAATTCGATCTGGCGATGAGAGTCTCCTTTGCATACCAACACATTACATCACATTTTACACCAATATTTATCAGATGTGCACCATCTTTATGCACGTTTAAGAGAGAACAAAAAAATGTTTCATCACTAAGAATATTCTTTCATCCTAATGTTTCTTTGCTTCTCTTCTTTATCCTAGAACGAATTCCTTTCAACGAGTTCAACCAACACGGCTTTTAATTAGTAATTTGTTCTTTTTTTATTTCAATTTAAACGAATATATTGATAAATATTTTTTGTAGTAAAATATGTCATTGATTGAACACTGTCATGTATCCAAGATGAGCTGCTTGTCTAGAAAACAAATCTGTAAAGCAATAAACCCGTCAGATGTACCATGTTTAGCTGTGTACACAACATAAATAATAAATAAATGATAACAAATTTATATTCTTGGATACCTGCGAAAAACTCCATTTAAATTTAAGAAATTTTTTATTACTACGACGCACAGTTTGAGCATCACACTTTTATACAATTAGGCCGTAACTCCACCCTGAGGGCGGTATCCAATACGGCCGATTTTGTTATACCCCCATGAATTTAAATTGACATTTAAAATAGATTGATAAAAAGAATAGATACGTCATTTAGTGGCTGCGCTCAAAGGGACTAAATATATTCCGACACTAAAATTGGTTCACTTTTTGTCAAATGCAAATTTCCGAAATAGACTGCAGGCCTTTTTTAATCTTGTTAGAAAATTTTAATACTGAGTTTGTTGTTTTACATTTTGAAAACTTTGAAATAGAAACTTTAACAAGTTTTTCATCAAAATCGGTTTGAATATTTCAATTATTACCTTTTTTATACTGACACATGTTCACTTTTGTTAATAAACGTTTTTTTTTCACATCCTTTCTATAGTCATACAACTTCTATGATTTTGTTGACTTTTCACTTTTTCTAATTACAAAATATTTCCTTGATCCTACCGTGCTTTCCATGATCTACTTCTACCACACCATCCACTCATATTCGTAGTGTATAATTTTTCATCAGCCTTTTTTTATTCATTCGTTCTCCGTACCCAAACCATCTCAGAGCACTCATTATCATTTCACCGAATACATCAGTCTGTTCATATTCCTTCCTAATTACTTCCGTTCGTATTCAATAATACATTGTCCCTCCATGTATTCTGCTTAGTGCACACATTTCTACAACGTTTATTTAGTTTTTTTTTTCATTTATTTCCATGTACACGTTTCAGTCCCATACATCAAAGTTGGTACTAAAATACTGTTGTGGAATATCATCTTAGCAGATTTTGATACTGTCCGGTTCAAGACTTTAAGACTTGACTTGATTTTAAATCATGAAAAAAATCTTGCCCCATAAATTATGCTTTTTCACAGGATTTAATTTTTGCCATAGCAGGAACCTTAATATACGAATATACATGCAATCTGAACATCGGATCTACCATATTTAAAAAGTACTACGACTTGATGACTAGCATGATTTGGTAATACTTGTATATGCCGAGCTGTGAGTGACCGAGTCATCAAAATTATTCACGAGGCAAAACCACGAGAAAAACGACCCTTGGGAAGATCCATACAGTAGTATAGTATATAGACAATCTGTAAACTGACTTGGAGAATATGGGAGACTGAACACCCAAGATTTCCGATCAGAGCAAAGACCCTGAATCGTCTAAGTTGGAGAAACGTCGTTTCGGAGGCTTAAAATATTCAGGAGTTTTACAGCCATAAGAGATAAAATAATTAATTTATAAGCAAATATAAAACCCACACATCAAGGTGCATTTTATTTACTCGTATTTTTATGATCACCAGTTACTTATTTTAAGACAAATCTTGAAAACTATTTAGGTTATGTTATTGAGTAACGCGATTAATTAAATTCATTAAATTTAACGTAATAAAACCACTGTTCCCTGCATCTCTCATTTTAATATTCTTTAACTGTTAAATAAAAAAATATATATTCACTCCATTTTCTTACATATTTAAGGACCAACATTAATAAATGGGAGGAAAACGTGAATGTGGAAAACAACCGAAATGGCGTGATGTCATGTATGTAAGTATGCATTAGGTGTTAACATAAGTTATGTCCGTTTTTTTTTCAAATTTAAAAATGAGCTCCAAAAGTAAAACCAAATGGTAAAGGTTATACGTCATTCAAAAGAAAAATTTCTGCTCTACAAGATATTGTGTTTGCTTTTACGTTACTTATATTATTTTATTTGATAACAAGCCTTCAAAATGGAATGTCAAGTAGACGAAAGTGAGCATTTTCGACACCTCCTTCTGTTCGCGTTCAATCGGGGGAATAAAGCTGCCAAAGCAGCTCGCGATGTTTGCGAAGTGTACGGTGAAGATGCTATGAATGAAAGGACAGCTCGTTGATGGTTTTTGCGTTTCAAAGATGGTAATTTCGACCTCAAATACATGGAGCGTTCCGGACGACCAGTGGACTTCGATGAGGACCGCTTAAACCATATTATTCATGAAGATCCTCTTCAAACACTTTTCCTCACCATTTTTTTTTTCACCATCACCATTTTCAAACCAATTTTCAAAAATAGGAATCGAAATATGTTTATAAATGTAAAATATTAGGTGTTTACATAAGTTGTGGTAAATGTTATACGTCATTCTAAAGAAAATTTTCTGCTCTACAAGATATTGTGTTTGCTTTTACGTTACATATATTATTTTATTTGATTACAAGCCTTCAAAATGGAATATCAAGTTGACGAAAGTGAGCATTTTCGACACCTCCTTCTGTTCGCGTTCAATCGGGGGAATAAAGCTGCCAAAGCTGCCCGCGATATTTGCAAAGTGTACGGTGAAGATGTCATGAATGAAAGGACAGCTCGTCGATGGTTTTTCCTTCAATAATGACGTTGAATTGAGGACATGGTTGGACGAATTCCTCGAGTCAAGACCGGGTGGTTTTTATCGCACAGGCATTGAAAAACTTGCAGAACGTTGGCAAGAAGTTGTAAATAATGAAGGAGAATACATTATTGACTAATTTGTTGAATTTTTTTTAGTTGTGTCCTCTTGTTTTCTTCATTTAGAAAAAAAACGGGCACAACGCATGTTAACACCCAACATATATTTTTTTAAAAACAGGTTGATATTTAAAAAAAAACATAATACTAATATACTACACAGGACGAAAATTTTCGCTTCGTCTGACTATACATAAATGTAGTGATGTTAAAATAAAATCAGCCTGCGGCGAAGTGATCCCGCTCGCACGAATTAGCTCTGACCGATTTTTAGATAAGATATTTTTCAAATAAGCAATTTATATGCAGATTATAAACAATAAATAAGTAAAACTTATTTTTCAGGAACAACGCTATATTTATTAAATCTTTTTTGCCTTTTGATACGTACATCTAAATTATAAGTAATTTTATAATACGTGTTTTTTTAAATATACCACCGAATAAATGCTTATACTGACAAGAATAACATACATGGAGGGACAATATATGATAGAATACGGAATGAAGTGTCGAGATAGGAAATTCGGATACTATGTCCTCTCTGCTAGCCTTGACAAGGAAATGGCGGGATGGTATGAATGTATGGTTTTTACATGATTGTGTTCGACCTCGTCAGTGCTCTATCAAAAAGTCTGTGTCGCATTATCGTTTTATTTAAATTCAGAAAAATTAAGAAAGAACTGTTAAAGCTATACTTAGAGAAACGTGTAAGTGATAATTTTAAGGAATCTGGATCGGTCCTTGATATCGACAAATAAAGGTAATTTTTTAATTGGTTTGAAGTTATTTCATATAAAACAAATATATATTTTTAGTAATACATCCAAATAAAGGGAAATTATGTCGTTTTTAATCGGGTTGTATTGCACTTAAGATTACGCAGCATAAAAGGGTGTGTTGTCAAGTGACAATTTCTTACAATCAAACAGAAATATGTTAAAAATGCCTGAAGTGAAAATCAGATATTGAAAAAAAATAGGGTTAAAACAGGAATCAAACTCGCCACCTCCAGATCGGAAGACAGGTGTCTTACCAACGAGGCATAGAACAGTTTATTGTTACATACAATTATGCTGTTAATGTAAAAGTATGAAAATTGATCAAAATATTGATATTCTGGAAAAATATTACATTAATAATTGTTTAAAGTAATTTATCGTATATTCGTATAAGGTTTGCGAAAATTACGAGTATATGAAATTTTTAAATTAAATCATATTGCTGTGGTTTCTTTCATCTAGTAATCAATATTTTATCGCTTTTTTATACAGTAATTACATATGAATGAAATTCAAGAAGCAAAAAGAAAATAACCATTCATATTCAATGTTTAAATGCATATCATGTTTTCTAATAAAGTTGTGAGGAAATAATTAATGGCTTGATTCTCAATGCGAGAGGATCTCAATATGCAAGTAACTTTTTGCAATCATCCATTAAGTATTCCATTAAAGAGAAGCCAATAAAATGGGCCATAAAAATGAAATGTAATAATACGGTTGAACTGTAGTTTAAAACTATTGAATTTGATTCGTTTCAATTTAATGCTAGGAGACGACCTCAGGGGTCCAGTTGGAAAAAATGTTATCCAGAAGAAAATTTTGGGCTCAAGTCTAATAAAAAAAATATTATCGTATGTTTATCTGGTATAGTTCATTCACAAGTTTATTGTTACCTTTCTTTGTAAAATTGCATTGCTATATTTAAAAACAAAAGAAATACCACCTCCATGGCGTTGTTGGTAAGACGCATGTAACCCAGCCCGTGGCTTAAGAGTTCAATACCTGTTGAAACTCAATTCTGTAATGGGTTAATGTCAAGTTTTTACTTCAAGCCACTTGAACATATTTCTGATTTGTTTAGAATAAATTGATACATGGGAATAAACCTAGAAAGCTTCTCTGTAAACCACAAAGTATAATCAAATTCTTAAAAATGAAATCTCGAAATGTAATTAAATAAATTTTTATTAATTAAAGAACTTAAAAATATGTAAACGAAAATGCGAGTGCAAAATATTTTTAATTAACTTATTAAAATTGATTTTGAACAATTTCAATTGAAAGAATAAACTCCCTGAAAGCCTTTTTAATGCATACATTTTAAGGTTCATAATAAAATCGTTTTTTGATATAATCAATGTTCTTCAGATGGATTTAATGTATCAGTTATAATTATTACTTTAAACGATGAAATCGTGCCAAATTAATACACAACATATAAAAATATCGTTTTCACTCTATATTTTGAAATACACGCGCTTGAGAAATGTCTGAAATCTCAATTGCTAAAATCAATTTCAATAATCATCCGATTTTAAAACACGTGTGTAAGTGTAATCAAATTCTTAAAAATTAAATGTAATTAAATAAAATTTTATTAATTAAAGATATGTAAACGAAACTTGAAAATATGTAAACGAAAATACGAGTGCAAAATATTTTTAACTAGCTTTTTAAAATTGATTTTGAACAATTTCAATTGAAAGAATAAACTCCCTGAAAGCCTTTTTAATGCATACATTTTAAGGTTCATAATAAAATTGTTTTTTGATATAATCAATGTTCTTCAGATGGATTTAATGTATCAGTTATAATTATTACTTTAAACGATGAAATCGTGCCAAATTAATATACAACATATATAAATATCGTTTTCACTATATATTTTGAAATACACGCGCTTGAGAAATGTCTGAAATCTCAATTGCTAAAATCGATTTCAATAATCATCCGATTTTAAAACACTTATCGTTATTTTATCGTAACGGTCTTTTTATTTAAAAAGCGATTTGTGTCATCCTTTTGGATTAAAAACAACATTCAATTTAACCCATCCACAATCGATTATCTTTTTAATTTAGATAAATGTTTTAATTTTATTTTTGCGGGGTTTATCTTAAAATAATATATATACGAGTATATAACTTTTTAAGTATTTGTAACAATAAATTTATTTGTAAAGGAAATCGTGGTCCTTAAATATTAATAAGGATCAAAGTGATTATTTACACATTAAATAAGTAAAAAATTATTTGTTACAAGTAATTTCCGATAAACAATTTATGGTTAATTCACTTGCTTGCCACTCAGGCGTTCCTAGTTTAATTCTAGGCGGATTTACTTCTGTAGTGTTTTTGCTAGTACGAGTACTTTCAAGTTTAATTATCATTTGAATTTATTTTAATAATTGCCTACAAATTTTTTTTCTGTTGGTGTGACAGGCGTAGTAAAATAAAAATCCTAAAAACTTTTTAACGCCTAACAACGGTTCTATGGTGTAATTTTTATACATATATATCTTCCATAAGCTTTCGATTGTGTTTGTTTGTTTGTAAAATAAAATAATAAAAAAACATGTTAAAATATTCAAATTTCAACACGTCTTGTATTTCGTCGCCGATACTGCAGGAACACCTATCTAAGATTGCCCAAATTTTACAGGGGAGCCAAAAAATATTTTTCTGCAAAAATATAATAAAATAAAACCGTCAATAAATGCATCTCGCGTTGAAAATAAATATATGTGTTAATGCAAAAATGTGTCAATGATACAAGAGATGACAAAAAATAAAGAAAGTTACGTATACCAAAAAAAAGAGTTACGTGTTCCTGCAATATCGGCGACGATTTTTGTTTATTTGATGTTGTATATTTGAAAAATGGGCAAAAATGTTGTGAGTCAAATCAAATCATGGACTTGCGTTATAGGTCAAGTATGTTAGAGATTGATGACTTTCCCCGTTACGCTCAAGTAGAGATTGATGACATATTTCTTTATCGTCGTTCTTTACTGTCCATGCAGTGGGACTCTGAAACTATTAACAAGCTAATGTTAGACTTGATCCGTCATTGATATGTTTTTTAAACGCCACTGAAAAAAACTTTTAATTTCAAGTTAGTAATATAACGTGTTTCATTCTGGATTTTCCTTTCCTCTCCGTCATCCCTTATTTTTTTCTTTGATTGATGATATCTCATTTTTATTATGTATATTGTTCATAAATTTTATACAGGTGAATAATGATAAAATAGTTTTTGCGACCATAGGAAGTCCTTGGTTTACATTTATCTGGTTACTTGGAAACGATTGATACCTGACAATAATCCTACCAGATTGTTTTACAATGAATAATAAAAACAAATATCTGACGTTTGAAGGGTTACTTTATATCAAATTTCAAGAAGATAAGTGACGCCAGCCTCAGATTCTTTTTTATCTCGTACTAAAATCGTCGTTAAAATATTCAGCCCATCGCAACGCCGACTTATAATTATACCAGGGAAGGGTTTAAGCCCATGATGACTTTTCAACATCGAAAATAAAATTTGACTGGTGTTAATTTACATGTGACTATGTGGTAAAATTATAAAATCAAATTAAACAGATCAACTATTGATCATCGAAAAAAGTATTTTTTTATTTTATTAACATGTTTTAAAAAAAAACATTTTAATTTATATCTATAGAATTTTTAATTCGTAATTTTTTTAAGAGGACACAATTATCTCATGGTTCCTTCTTTATCCTTTTTTCTAATATTTACTCCAAACCACAGATAAAATTGTTACATTTAAATTATTGCCTTCCTTTTAACTAACATATTTTTTAAACTTATATACTTTCAACTCTCATATTTTCATAGTATAAAACTGAAACGTAAATATTTTTCCCAGCACCGAAAATAAAATAGCAAAAAATTCTGGCGGTGTTGGAAGGGATAGACATTTGGCAATAAACGCGCCAAATTCTACTTTGTACATTTTATTTATTTATTATTACACATGACAAGAAATATACACAATTTGAGAAAAAACAACAGGTAATTCGATTTGGACATATAATTTTAATGGATCTGGGTTTGTTGCCTTTCATTTGTCGTATCCCCAGTAAACTAGGCTTTTGCCTGTATCTCACTGAGGATATTTAGCATGAAAAAATAAATCGATACTTCTTTCCGATTTTTGATAACACAAAAATTTAAACATTGAAATGTTTAAATAAATATACAAAATATACTACCTTTTTATAAGAAAAATAAACATTTAATCAATTGAAAATCAAAAATGATACATCTATTTACTATTTATTAAAAAAATAATACACGTGAATATAAAAATATATACTTTATATTAATAAACGTGAAAAATATGGATATTTAAAGACACACTCATATTTTTTTTAACATATTTGTTTATTTTAAATTATTGCTCAGAACATACCATAGATACGTGTATACGCAAAAATAATACTTCATATGCAAAAATATCAAAACAGTATAATGGTCATATATGTTAAACTTCAAACATATTTTATTAAAACAGCTTCATAGAAAGTGATATAATGATTTACCTGAAAATAGTAAAACTGTTTAAATATGGATTTGATCTTTTTTTTTATAATTTTTTTTTAAATTTTATTTATTATTACACATGACAAGAAATATACACAATTCGAGAAAAAACAACAGGTAATTTGATTTGGACATATAATTTTAATGGATCTGGGTTTGTTGCCTTTCATTTGTCGTATCCCCAGTAAACTAGGCTTTTGCCTGTATCTCACTGAGGATATTTAGCATGAAAAAATAAATCGATACTTCTTTCCGATTTTTGATAACACAAAAAAACCCCGTTGCACGCTCTCATCAACCTGACAAACAGTGACACTCAACTACAACTGGAAACATCTTGCGAAACTCAACTCCTCACACATCATCACTCCAGAAAGACCAAAAATATTCATCCCACAATATACCGCACACAATCATAAGAATAAAAATCAAAACAAATTCAAAACAAAAAAAAGAAGAAAAAAAGAAAGAAAAACACACAGAAACACAAAAACAACCAAAATTAAAACAACAAGAAGAGACCCACACTCACGAGCTCACATAAATCCTTTCCACTCGTCATTCATCCTGAAAACCCAAGTACTCAAAATCCTGTCGCAATAACATAATAATAATACTTCCATATCATTTATACTTTTAACAAATGAGCAATTTGAATAAAAAATAATAAACAACTTAAGCAATGCTTTACTATTTTTTTTATATCGATACAAACTTTCGATTCTTTTACAGTGTGTTAATTTGTATTTAAGATTTATTAAGTACAGAAACAATGTATGGTGACCCTAATGAGTCCGTACATCTCGTATCACGTTTGATAATGGCTTTCCTATAATGGAACCTAATAACCCGGATGAGCGCTACGGAATTAAACATTTTTATTGGTCATCCTCTCGCCACTCCGTAATATTCTCAAACGGTCTGGAATTTGTCGTGATGGGCCTTTAGATGACTCGAAAATATTAGTAGACGACTCGAGTTTTAGATGTAGACGATGCGAGTTTCGTAGACGACGCGAGTGTAGCAGTACCTATATTATTCTCGCGTTTCTATGGGTGACTCGTGTATTTGACATTAAATCGATACCATACTAAATGTATCAGATTCCTGAAATGTTATTTAGAATACTTTATCCGATAATTACCTTCATTGATGAATTCTTGTTGAATAAAAGGAAATTTCATTTTTTAGTATTTTAGCGTTATGCTTAACTTGATACGTCGTGATGATTTTGATATGTCTTGTATTTAAAATAAATACAAAACTCAGGAATGCGGATAAAAGTGAGAGTAAATAATCAATGAATGGTCGAGTGAATAATAATGTTTATTTGTCTACAAGTAGGTATTTTATAGTTGTGCGTGAATGCGCCCGCAATATATACTTTGTCTCACTCCTGCGCGTGCCCCAGTATAGCGGGTAGGATATTTATTTGCCGAAACGGCGAGACAAAGCGATGCGCTCTCCCTCTACCGTGGAATGCCGCGTAAATAATATTTGCGAGTACACATTGTTGACGTTTCTAGTATGTGACAATTGTAGATGTCCAGAGGTTGATTCATCGGTCGTTGACCCTGTATGTTTGACAATTTATTTAGGGACGTAGGTATTCCCTACAGTATATTTGACATTGCTGAGATAATTATTATATTATCATGTATACATGATCGTGAGTGTTATAGTTCGAGTAAGTCATTGGTTCGAATGCCACGCGAATCCAATTGCTTGCAGACTTTAATTTTCGTGACAATTTAGTTATAACTTTGTATCATACTAAATAATGCTTCATATTGCCATCAATCATTATGGCAAATACGACAGCTATACTACTAAAATAGATCATATATAAAAGTGGTTTTTAAAAAAATCACGAATTTATGATGTATTATTTATGTCTTTATAATGTCATACGAATAATTAAATGATACGTCTAAAATTTTAAACCATTAAGTTCGTCGTTGTTGCTGGCTCTTGAAGTCGAAGAGCCTCTCGACATTCCAAAGTTAATTTATTGGAAAGCGAAACGGTGCCGTGGAGTTTAGTTTCTTTCATTTTTTTTCTTTCTCCTTTTTAAGTGAGTGAACCGTTGCACATCAGCAAACTCGTGTACTCATCGACCACATCGATGTACTGGATTCGATGACACATTGAATTTTTTTAATATTATATATGAACGAAGTATAAGGTATCCTTAAACCCCCAAATACTAGGCGTAAAAAGCCTATGTCATTTTCTCCGCCATCGAAGGGAGTAGCACAGCGTGGGAATCGAATCGGTGACATTCCTCACGGAAGTCCAGTGCGTTACCATGCAGCCGTGCGCCTCAGATAAAAGTTAAAAGGCATTGAAATAAATAAGAAAAAATGTCATATTCAAATATGCAGTTATCTGAGTTAATACATATTAAAACTTATCTATCTGTAGTTTCTATTCGGATACTTGGTTTATCTGTAAAGCATCTGTCGCAGCGCATATTTCACCTGTCTGTTAATATTTATAGTTCAACGTAGTTAAAATACCAGAGTTTAGTCAGATTAATTTGGTATTTGTTTTATAAAACTTATCTTAGATCTGTATAAATCCGTTTTCGACATTTATAAATCAATGTTAAACAAATGTGCCAGAATAAAGTTATTTATTACTTTAATTCTTAACTTGTCAGTGAAGTTACTTTCAAATATATTCATAGGCGATATCCAAGATAGATTTTATAAAAAAAAGTTTATGAAAGCAGTTTCTTTCTAATTTAAACATTAACAAAGTTAAATGAACCAGTTTGATTTAAATGTTGTATTGCTTTTTTTATGGATGCAATTTATAAATTTAAAATTAATAATTTAATTAAATATAATATCTTAATGCATATTATAATTTTTAATATTATTCTTAGCATCTCAATAATATGTGTTTCAAAATATTTAAATATACATAATATTGAAAAAAATATATTACAACGAAGGTGTGGTAGTAGTAAAAGACAAAGGAGAAAATAAGATTTAATCAAGTATATAATATTTGGAAAGAAGGAAATGTAAAAACGAGAGAAATCGTGGAGGCTGTATATTATGATTAGGGGTATAAATGTAGAAGAGACAAAATATGTGTGTATCAAAAGGTATGTCTGATTCTCTCTTCTTCTTGCCTACCTCAATAGGAAGGCGGCATAATGGTAACATATGTATGAATGTATGCAAAAAAATATTTTTAGTTTGATTAAATACATTTAACACCATTTTTTTTGTATTCACAACCGATTTATTCGTCGAATAAACTATTGATCTTCCTCTTCAGGTGACAACGAGCTTTATTGGGTTGTTAATCACCTGACGAAGAAAGCAGGGGTCTTTGAAACTGGTAGTGAATTCATTAATAAAATGGTGGAAAATTCAATGAAAAATAATGTTTAATTTATTTAATAAAACAAAAATAATTTATTATGACGAAGTCGAGGAAACCAAATAGGATCTTGTTTAATATTCAAGATATAGTTAAAAATTAAACCAAATATCTTGTTTAACGTTCAAGATATAGTTTAAAATTATTTGAAAAATATAAAAAGTGTAAGTTAACCACTGACAATTATTTCAATACTTACTTTATTAAAAGTATTTTTTTTTACAACGTTTAATACAGAAAATAGAAAATGCAATCAGTAATATCAACGCAGAGATATTTAATTACGTAAAAATAAAACGAATAATTTCGATATTCACAAAACGATTAACTATCGAAAATGTCAGTAAAGTTTTATTGACTATTTTCATATTTTATTGATAAATCAAAAAACTATAAAGTAATTGAATATTAGCCTCATATAACATGAGTAAAACTCAGAAATTAACGTATCGGCTTACTAAATATTACCGGTTTTCGGAATTCCATGTTGACAAAATGTCAACTTTTACATTTTTTGATTGATGATAGATTTTGCAATATATGACAGTAGTTTGTTAACAACGTTTCTTGGATTTTAACCATAACATCTGATTATTTATTCGATAGTTATCACACGTTGTACTTGTTTGATGCTGTATAAAAATGAGTTTTTTTTACATTTAGTAAACATTTTAGTAATTATGTAAATGTGTTGAAAATAAATGACTTTTGAAAGTTAAACTTTTTAATATACTCGTATTAGGTGTTAACATAAGTTGTGTCCGTTTTTTTCCAAATTTAAAAAAGAGCACCAAAAGTAAAACAAAATGGCAAAAGTTATACGTCATTCGAAAGAAAAAATTCGAAAGAATGATTTATGCGACCACGTAACTTGTTTCACTTAATTTTGTCTGGTTGGTTGGAAGAGATTGCCGCCTGGCAATAAGTCCGCCAGATTATATTTGCAATAAAAGTGTTAATTAAATAAATAAATATCTATTAACCAGTATTTAACTATCGATTTAATCTCAAGGACGAGGAATTAACATAGTGTAAGTAAAATAAATTAAATTTCTTAATTTTAATGAAAAATATTACATGAAATCGTTTTTCAGTTTGCAAATATTTCATAAATAAATAACTTTAATTCTTAATTACTTAAAACATTTGAGTATTAAAATGAGCAATGAAGCAGTAAATTTGAAATATTAAATAATTTTTAGAATATACGAGTATTTACATCATTTTACGGCTACGAACTACGGCTACGAACATTGTACGGCTACGAACTGCTGCCCCATCCACCGTATTCTCCGGATTTGGCCCCTTGTGACTTCTTTTTGTTTCCAAATTTGAAAAAATCACTCACTTCCAAATTTGAAAAAGTCATTCGTGAGTCGAATGAGGAGGTTATCGCCGCCACGGAAGCCTACTTTGCAGACCTCCAGAAAACGTATTTTTCAGACGGGTTAAAGAAGTTGGAGCATCGCTGGGTCAAGTGTATCGAACTCAAAGGAGATTATGTTGAGAAATAAATCGCCACTTTTCCAAAAATTTTGTTATTCTTTTGTAGGCTAAGTACTTATCGGACCACCCTTGTATGTACATCATTTTTGCAGCCTTTAAGAAGTTATTCAGGTGATCGTTTCGGTTTAATAACCCCTGAAAAGACACACCCTTTCTCATTGAGGACGTGTAGGACTTTTATTATATATGGCAGTGAACTTTTATTATATATGGCAGGCGGTGTGCAGCCTCCGGTTAGATTCCACTCGAGATGCCCTCTCTCAGATCCGTTTTTTAATTAATGCTCTAAGTATGTGTTAGCTGGTTTGTACTTTTTGGGATCAACTTAAAAGTTTTTGGATTATAAAAAAAAAATAAGATTATGAAAAATATAAGTTTTGATATACTATTGTTTTTACTTCAAAGAAAAACAATTTTTATATTTCTGTTTGTTTAATCGAAAAATGATTTAGTACTAGGATTAGCGAATGCTTACATTTAAATATATACAAAATAAAATGTTTGCAAACTGATTAATAAATTAAATGTTTGAAAGAAAAACCGATTTTGTGTTTATATTTTAAAATGATTATAAAAAATCGTCGAAACCTTTTTTTTACAGAAAATTAAGAATTAATAAAACATAAATGTGTTTTATATACCTACATTATGCTTCCGAGGCCTTGTTAATACGACCACTCTCTAGCAACCCGGATTGCGGGTTGTATTTCTGTTGATATCCATTATTTTTCAAATGTTGGGTATTTTTAATTTGGATATTTTTAATTTTCTCTGTTTGGTTAGATTGAGTGCCAAATAGCATTAAGCCAATAGCCAGGTCAAAATCAGTACTATAAATAATGAAAGTGTATTATTACACTATTCATTTTCTTAAACCCAATCGCATATCAAAAATATCGTTGAAGAATATGTATTAATCATTCTATAATATATGTGTAAAATAATATTTGGTAGGTTGATTGATCGATATTGATATGTAAAAAAAAAACACCCACATACATGCCAATAAAATCGAAGTAATGATCCTAAAACATTTTTCGGGTTATGTAGAATTTGATATATACGTATGCTTATTTTAAAAAATAAGTTCATTAAAAAATCATTTCTTATCTATCTCGTTATGTCTATATATAGTATTAAAAAATATTTATTTATAAATCAGAGACGCAGAAAGTTGCAAGTAGAATCGCACGCGTCTGGCTATTTGCATGGTTTGAAGTACTCTGTCCGAGGAATACCTTTAAAGAGAGAAACCTTATCGGATATTAAATCAGCACTGCAGGCCATTGCGAAACTAACATAAGAGCGACCATAGATTTAATACTTCCTCTTGTTTCAGATTAAATCAACAACTATGTATACTGCAAGACATTTTTACCATTTATAAAAAAAATAAGAAGTTTCATTACTAAAAATAACTTGAAGCTATTTATGGAGCGATTAGCAGTGTGATGTTTTAATAAATGTAATGAATAGATGCGATATATTCACAAAAGTGATAGAGGGGATCAATAATATAAAAAAAATATGTTTATAAGCATTATATCAATCTTCAATGGGTAATTCAAACTTTTGTCAAATGGAAAACAAAAGTGGAGATGTAAATATAAAAATTAACATTTTTTCAGTTTTATCAAAGTAAGAACCATCATAGTATAAATAGGCCAAAACCCATACGACGGCTGTCGTCAAAGAAAGAATACGAGAATTGAATTTTGAATACAAGAGAGCGAGAGAGGAATACTTGGATTCTCTCCGAAAGTAATTCGAAATTTGAATCTCGGTGGGTCCGTGATACTGAACGAATTTTAAATACCTAGCTAACAATTTTTGAACCGGTGTAAAAGGGGACAATGTATAAATGATATATACTACTATATAATAAAATCCGTACCTTTATAATAAAGGTGTCGTAGAAATATATTTTGGGCTCACTCAAGCATGAGGCAACACAATATAAAAAAGAATTATCAATATGTCGACTAATTTTTAAAATATTATTTTTCATCGAAACCAAAACTGAAAATAAAGAATATTTAAACGCTTTAAGATCTATTATAGAAATTTAAAACGAATCTAGAAGTAAGATCACCACAAGATGCTGTGTTCTCATTACTACGCGAGGGAATGCTGCTCACCAGACGGATTGGTCAGATTCATCTTGCCGGACAAATAATATCAAGGTACCATCGTACACGTGGTAAAATACCACTGGAAGAAATTCTTCGTCGGTCAAATTTCGTGGTATCGTCTGCGTCTATCAGTATGTCTCTAATGGCCCCTCATTATTTTTTATTTAATAAAATATTACTGACAAACTAATAGAAATACACGATGATGGCCGATGGGACCTTTCGTTATGGTTTTTATTGTCAATAATATAGTATTTTTTTTCTCTTTTCCATAAAAAATATCTGTGGAAAAATACTGAAAAGACAAATGCTGCAAAAATATCTACACTGAGAAGAATACAATGTTTGAAAATTTATGACAGAATATGGAATGAAATGATTAAGGATGAATGTGAACTAAAGGTTTTATATAGATTCAAAATAATACAAACAATAACAAGTTGAGTATAAATATAGGAAGGTGGTGGCTGCGACCGTTGGATTAAGAACTTCCCTGTATTTGCATATTTTTACAAACACGTATTAAGTAAGAAAACCGCATAAATTCGGACAGAAGTGTAAAAGTGTTACTTTAATAATATTATTGTACAAAATACGTGTTTTAAGATAAATAGTTAAAAAATACAAATTAAAAATCTTACATGAAAATCGCATCATTGATTTTGTCAAGTATTTTAGTTAAAAAAAAAAACAAAAATAAAAAGACGGTTTGTATAGTGTTGTTTAAAGAACGGGTTCGAACCCGGGATTTGAACCTTCTAAAAATAATACAAAATATATAAGTTGACTGTGACAATAGAAACGTTGTGGCTGTGTCCATTATATTAGAAACACTAGAAACATGAGGTTGCATTAAAAAAATAAACACGGCAAAATAACAAAAAAATACACTTCTCTCGACTTTTGCATAGCTTCAGGAATACCCATATCTAATATATCACATATGTTGTTTATAGTTAAGGCATTAACGTTGTGGAGGTTTAAAGACATTGTAATTTATTTTTATCAAACACTGTTACAATCGACCGAACATCTGGTGAACAGTTATATCCCAAAAATCTCTCCGCTCTTGGCCGAAATCGTCCCATGCCTCCCTCACCCCTCAGCCCCCAACCGTTGAAGCGTGTATATCGGTACCAGTTCGAACAGCATTTAGTCTTGTTTGTGCTCCCTTGAAGATGAGGTGAAAGCCTTGAAACCGGTAGGGTTATACCGTTACAAAAAAGTGGAATAAACAGTGTTTGATAAAAATAAATTACAAATAATATATCACAATTTACTTTAAAAGACAAACACAAAATAATAAATCCCGTATTGCAGCTATAGTAGCGTCCGAGCGTACATGAAGATGAAGAAAACCTTTTGAGATGGTATGGGCATGAAGTACGACTAACAAAATAAATAAGTAGTGCAAGTAAGACTGGAAAGCGGGGTAGAAGAAATTATGGTTGGGTCAAGTGAATTATGTTTTGAAAAACGCGTGATACTTCAACTTGAAAAAAAAGGTTCCTTCCACAATGTTGATTATAGAAAATTTCTAATTTCAAAAGACAACAAAACTCCTTTATTCAAGACAGATTTAGGTTGGATAGGTGTCACTAGGCCCGCAGAGTCACTCACCATCATAATTTTTGTCAATTTTATCAAATATTAATTAAATTTTAGATTAGTAAAAACAATACGATTCTCTCTGTTTAGCATTACAGTGCGTTTGTTGAGAGTATAAGAAAACTAACATAAAGTGATCCTCTCGAAGTTTTGTACTTAACTCTGACGAATAGGCTTTGCCAAGACCTGTTCTCTGGGTATAGATAGAGAAAATGTAGCCGTCATGCAATTTGTATCACATTTCGTTACGCTCGAATTGATCAATATCGAGCAGCTAGCGGTTGAGTGGATCACGCAGGCACACATACATACGTCACTATTGTGCCTCTTCAGGGAACTGATGCCATGCGGACACTACTCGAGTTCTTGACTTCATATACGAGTATATCTTATCTTTAAACGTTATTCGTGTCATTTGTCTGTCGACTTGACAGGTTGTAAGTAATTCTTTTCAGATATATGCATGTACTTGTACAGTTCGAAATAGTACTTTTCCAATCTTTATACAAATCTTTAACATGAAATAGACGCGTCTAGTTTAACTACAAGGTTTTTTTTTCGATCACAATAATTAATTTAAATGTTAGCCAATGCCACGTTAATTAAAATTTGACGAGTTAAATTAATAGCGTATTTGTCCATATATTATTCGTTATTTTGAGACTAAAAAGTGATAAATAATATTTTTATTTCAGCTCTTTGTATAGAGGTAAGTATACAACAATCGAAATTAATAAAAAAAATCACTCGTCCATTTTATTTTTCTTGTAATATTATTTTATTTCTACATTCATATAAATTGAAAACTTACATAAGTTTTGAACTAACCTATCATTCAAAACTTACATAAGTTTTGAACTAACCTATCATTCAAAACTTACATAAGTTTTGAACCAACCTAACATTCAAAAACTTTTTTTCTAAATTCTAAATAAAAATGTTTGTTGAATATTATATTAGTCCAATTATATATTTTATTACCTTAAAAAGGTTTTCTGCACGCTATTAGTGTATATAAAAAAAATTCAATACAGAAAACACATTTATTTAATTAAAAGTTTCGACTTTGTCGAGTTATTTGAATATTTAACAATAAATTACTTTGTTATTTTAATATTTATATTTATCCTCTCGACACATGTTTCTACCTTCTGTTTCATCATCTAATCGTAGTCAGAGAGTAAAGAATTGTTTTACTAGTATAAAAATTAATGAACATTTGATGAAATTGTATAAAAATGACAATAGTGGCATACCCCACGGGGTTTAGTGACTAAGCTAAGTCAAGACTGTGTCGAATATATAACCGTTTAAGCTTTCCTCCTGAAAGCTTCCAAATTCACGTATAACCGTGTATACTGTATACATACATACTATTTCAACAAACAGGTCTTGTGGTACAGAAATTTCAACAAACAGGTCTTGTGGTACAGAAATTTCAACAAACAGGTCTTGTGGTACAGAAATTTCTATGGAATTAATTGATTTGATATAAATATATCTATGTGGTAAATTACGTTCATGAATTCACATTAATGTGTTAAATTGATTTTTATTGCAGTAATAAAAAACTTATGTCAATGTAATATTTTTTTTTAGAATATAAGTAACTAACCAAATACCACAGATATTTAAGATATAAAATTACCAATAATGTACTTCACGCCCATTGCTAGGGCGCTAAGGAGAGCTTTCAGAACATATGCAGATGTGGGGAAATACCGCATAATGGCTGCAGCCATTACCTTTGTATCCTTATTTATATATTTACTAAGTAATAGTTCTAATCAGTACATAAAAATGAGGTTAAATCCTAAATACGAAGACATTTGAGGATAATTCGCTCTCTATCATAAATGGCGCTATGTATGTAACATAAATGGCGCTATGTATGTAACATAAATGGCGCTATGTACGTAACATAAATGGCGCTTTGTATGTAACATAAATGGCGCTATATATGTAACATAAATGGCACTATGTACGTAACATAAATGGCGCTTTGTATGTAACATAAATGGCGCTATATATGTAACATAAATGGCGCTATGTATGTAACATACCTATAAATAGTCCTTTTATTCTTATTATGAAGCATTTTGCTCAAAATTTTCTCTATTATAATTAATTTTGCAAGCTTGAACAGTGAACATTGCATGTAGTATCATCATATATAACATGCATTTGATTTATTTATTTTCTACGTGAAATAGTATCGCTAGTGAGGTAGTCAGAAGGCACAGTGATTGCGCTCGCGTGTACTGTACACTCGAGTGTACCTGCAAGTATATATGTGAGATGCAGTGGCGGTGCACCGCACATCGACTGAGGCTGTTCGCTGGACCCGCTCCTCAGGAATGTTTTAATAAGACCGGTACGGGAGAACATGCGCTGAGATACGGATCTCACATCGGCAGCAGTAATTACTGACTTGGAACAGAGCCTCCGCTGCAAGTAAGGCCGGTTTTGTGGAGACTAAGAGTGTACTCGTAAGTATAACGAGAAAATGTAGAAACATGAATATGTAAATTGGACATTAGAAAAAAAAACACCATTACAAAAGTAAATCAAACTTTAGCAAATGTAAAGCTCTGGAAAAATCCTGTTATTTTGTAATAGAAAAAAGTGATGTAAATAATCTTGTGTTTCAATAAAATGCAATTAATTGAATCATTTACGAATTTTGAGCGCCTTTAAGAAGAATTTTCTCTCTAAACGGTGCTATATAAATTGTTATTTTATTATTATTAAGTTATATTACTATTATTATTACATTATATAACTATTCTTTTTAAATTACCTATGTATAACGTTGTGCTCTCCTTTAATATAAATAACCTAGTATAAACGAAACATTAAGGACAATAACACACTTTGCCTCTGGAGTTGAGTAACCCTGCATCGACATGTGGAAGGTTTCGATTCTGCAAAGCAACTTGCATCTCCTTCTAGTAGTGAACCCATGTGTTTTCTATATCTCAAGATCTATCCATAAAACCCCCAAAAAAATATAATCCTTGAGCTATGTAAGCTTTGTTCCACTAAAAACAAATCTAAGTTCTTTACCACTATAAAATAAGTCTTCGACAATTACGTAAGTCTGCTTGGTGAAGTTTGGTAATATTTTGTGGTATACATACATATATTGAACTTAAATATACATATTAATATTAAATGATTTTAAACAATGACTTTGTAATTTATTATTACTACCGCTTTTTGTATCTCCATGTTAGTTAAAGACAAAGTTTTGTATTTTTTGTCAATAATTTTAAGTACTTGTCTAACTTGTCATATGTTCATTTGTACATAAAAGACACTATTGTGTCGTAAATTAAATAAAATTTAAAAAATATTACTATTTTTATTACATTATATTACTATTACAAATAACAAATGAGGGGTTTTCATTGGAAATTCGGAATATTGTCCCAATTTTTTTTCTTGAGAGATTTTACCAAGAAAAAAAAACTTGCATTTGAAACAAGCAGAGTATACTGAATTTGAAAGAATTAGTCAAAATACAACAGTTAATTTAGAAAATGCCCACTTTTCAGTTTCAAAGCCGAAAGAGATTTTGAGATGGGTATATTCAAGATCAATTAATTATTAAGAGCTTTTTAATTTAATGAACGGTGCACGGCCGTGCGGTAAAGCGCTGGACATCTTTGTAGAAGGTCGAAGTTTCGAGTCCCGTTCTGTGCTAAATAAATAGTGACGTTATTTCCACCTAGTTTCTGGTTGTGTAAGGCCGTGGCCACACCGGAAGGAGCCTCGCTTGATGCTTAAAGCTATGTTGCGAGTTAGGCGACATATCCTAGCGAACAAACGTACCGTATACTATCGCAGTGGCCACAATGCACGCTTCGCGCCACTTTGCATGACGATTAGTCACCGAGTGAATCTCCGAGCGAACAGACGTGCTGGTTAATTTACAAGATGGCGGAAGTTTTAATGACAGCTATGTATAAAAGGGAGCCTTTGTGGAACCCATCGAGCAAATTATACAAAAATGTACTTGTAATAAAATCATTTTGTTGTTTATAGTTAAGGCATTAACGTTGTGGAGGTTTAAAGACATTGTAATTTATTTTTAACAAACACTGTTTATTCCACTTTTTTATGACGGTATAACCCTACCGGTTTCAAGGCTTTCACCTCATCTTCAGGGGAGCGCAAACAAGACTGTTTGCGCTCCCCTGAAGATGAGGTGAAAGCCTTGAAACCGGTAGGGTTATACCGTCATAAAAAAGTGGAATAAACAGTGTTTGTTAAAAATAAATTACAAAATCATTTTGGAATGAAGTTGCACAGAAAGTAAATATAGATGGTAAGTTGTAATGAAATTGGTTATTTGTGAGAGTGGCATCATGTGTTGACTCAACCGCTACCGACTGTCATATGAATTTGTGCGTAGCACTTTGGTGTGGCCATGCATGAAGTCACCTAGTATATGAGTCACGTAAAATCTAGCTTAGCGCCTAATGAAGAATTTTGGTGTGGCCTCGGCCTAAGAAAACTTATGACTTCAATCATATCTATAATTTTTTTAAAGAAATTATATATCAACAAAAATACAAAAAAAAAACATTTTTTTTCATAATTAACTAAATTATGTTTTAAAATTTTTTTTCTATCTCATTTAAAAATTCGACGACCGAAAATTTATTGAACACCTTTAAATCGGATGTTTGCGTGTGAAGGTCCTTTGTTTTAACAATTGTAACGGCCCTGAGCTATTACCAGATGGAAGAAGGGATACACGCATTCAAAAGACAGAGAACGAGTAAGAGTACGCGACGATAAGCCAAATATCCGATCAATGCAAGAACAACAAAACTAAAAATAATTGTAACAAAGGCTTCTGACATGCAAGGTGTAAATTATTTTATCTTAGTTTAATTTAAAGCCTTGATAAAGAAAAAAATACATTTTGGCTTCGTGCCAATATATTTATCTGTAACATACTACACAACTTCGGGACCAAATATTTTTCTATAAGAATTTGAACTCAAGTGAACAAAAATATATTATTTACGCTTATAATTCAAAGCTTCAGTGTAAAAAAATATAATTTATATGTTAGTTTTTTTTTTAAATATGTTTGTTAAAATATTAAGGAATTTTCTCAAGTTGTAATGCTGTTCTGAGGAATTTGTTAGTGCAGGTATACAAGATAGGAAGTACGTAGCTAATTATTTACTTATCAACCCCTCCCAGCCTCTATTATAGGACATTGAGAAATGCTTCGACTGTACAGCAAGATAATAAGAAACGCCTACGAATATACACAATTTATTCATTAAATCGATGAGAATGTTTTCAATTAAAATGAATGAAAAATTAAATGAATACAATTCTCGATTGACAAAATATTTAAATTAGTATTGTGGAAAAAATGTTATATGGTTCGACATGCCTCAGTTTTTTAGAGCCCAAAACAGAGTTAGCAAAACTTGGTTTTTTCGCGGCCTATTAATTTATTTAAAATATTTTATTAAAAAAAAAAAAATTTATCTTAGGAAATAATAATGTTGCTATGATTCCGATGTGCGTGGCTGATGACTTTCGTGTCGAATTTGTCTTCCAACTCACAAATTTGACGTTTGATACCCAACAGCACTAAAAAAATCTTGTTTTAAACAAGCATGTAAGGATCTTTATGATTGGCTAGAAGAAATAACCACATGTCAGTAAGTCCGTCAGCTACGTATTAGTAATGGATTAATCAGGTATTTTTCGCAAACAGAAAATGATAAATAGTTTTTTTTATTGATAGAATGATACCACTTCATCACAAGCCTTTCCTAGTGAGGTATTGAAAAAAATGGGGTTGTGCATATATTTTGTCTTCATACTCTGCTATTTACTTTTCTGTTAAACTAAATTTCTAATATTGTATTATGGATAGAAAAAAAAATATTTAAAAAAATACAAATAAATCGAACAACATTTTGAGAAAAGCTGATTAGGTCCGTTCGTTCCAAATGTAGAAAATAAATCTGATTAATTATAAATAATCGCTTCGAGTGTAGTTTGTTGCAGACATTTTTTTGCAAACACTCTGTGACAGTCGTTCATTAATTTCAAGCGACATTCTTATGTCGGACAATATTATCTAGATTAAGAAATGAATATAGCGGACTGCAAATTATTCACGGGGAGTATTAATAATAATGCGATAAAAAATGTTTCCTGATGAAAATAATAAATACACGCAATATAATCAAAATACGGTTTAAATTTTATTTTTGGATGATTTAGATTTTGATTATATCTACTGAGACACGATCATTTTTTTTAAATTTGAAATTGAGATTAAAAAAAATGTCGGTGTTGTTAGCATACTTTTATTTTTAGGACTAACGTATGTACAAACAAAAAAAAATATATTATCACACTATTTCCTTGTCGGGGTAGGCAGGTACGAGAGAGCGCCAGACCATCCTATTTCAACACACATCCTTAAGCTACGGTTTCCCAAGAAAGCGAGTTCGTTATATAGCGCACGCTACATGACGTGATGCTGGCGCGCCGCCAGACGGCAAAAATGAGAACCTACAACTGTCAGTTGGAAACTTTATTCCACATATCTTGTTTCAACTGGGCTTTTCTATAGTCTTTGCTCTTCACATTATATAAAGCTTCATTATTTCTTACAAAATCAATCAATATTTCGTCATTTTCGCTGGTCCAAATTAAATTACGTTAGCGTCGCATCCACCTGGCGCGCCGCCAGACGGCAGAAATGAGAACCCACAACTGTCAGTGGAAACCAAATCTGATTCCACATATTTGGTTTCAACTGGGCTTTTCTATAGCCTTTCCTTTTCACATTATATAAAGTTTCATTATTTCTTACAAAATCAATCAATATTTCGTCATTTTCGCTGGTCCAAATTACGTTTACACTCATTTTTTATTTTAAAACGGTGTCCGCTACACGGGAAAAATCGTTCCACGACTGTTTTCTCCGCTATCACGGCCGTCATGCAAATAGCAGCGTTGCTATTTGACATTACACTCACAACCAACGCTCTCTAGGAACCAACGCCATTGGTTTGCATAGACAATGTTTTGTTACGTGCGCTATATAACGACACAACCAACGCTCTCTAGGAAACCACGCCATATGGTTTGCATAGACAATGTTTTATTACGTGCGCTATATAACGACACCACTTTCTTAAGAAACCAATGCTTTAGCCTCTCCTACATCCAAATATATCATACAGCTTCTCCGATTTCTCTGACTTTCTATGTTTCTTTTTTCTAAACATTATTCACATTATCAAATCATACTTTCCTTTTCCACGCTTTCCCCTCACATTTGCATGTATATTTATTTTGTTTGTACTTTTTTCATTCATTCGTTCAATATTTTTTTTATCCACTTTGCACGGATTTCTCCTGTTACACAAACAGGGCCTGCTTCTAGCGTTAGCTTATTCGCTAGGAAGAATATTAGCCAGGATTATTCTCATGCTGCTAGGCGGTACCGAGAATATATCAACAATGTCATTCATTTGGTTCAATATCTCTATACCACGCGTGACTGAGTGTTTAGCCATGATATTTGTCCTATAAGTTGGTATGTATCATAGAACAGAGGGTGATTCCTTGCACGTCTATATTTATTAGGTACATATAAACTTAGTGCTTCTAGAATCGCGGGACAATTAAAGCAACCTTGAAAAACCTTAAGTAGGAATATCAATTGCCCAAACCATCTCATCGTGCTACTTCATCGAAAATTTCGAATGCTGTAAAACTATCATTTGACGCCACTAGATCTGAGTAGCTAATCTGTCCGAAGATGAACCGATGTAAGGCTGAGTGGAGTTTCTTTCGGAAATTATTGATTCGATTATCATCGCATTGGTATGATCCAGATGGCCGCAAAAATTACAACAGGGTGAAGAAAACCCTTAATTAAAGCTTATGTGTGTCAACAAATCTGTTTTGCAATGAAAATATAGTATGTAACTTACCTATGGTCTCTGAGGTGGTCTTGTCTTCGGAAAGCCTTCCCGCAGATATCGCAGGAGTAGGGTCTTTCATCAGTGTGGGTGCGTTCGTGGATCAGTAGATTGTAGGATTTGGTGAACTGCCGATTACAGAATTTACAGATGAATTGCTTCTTCGGCCTCGATGCTCTTCCTGGTGCACGAAGCAATCTTCTATCTAAATGGGCATGTAACTGGTGAGGTGGGATCATTGCTCCTGGGTTAGGAAAAGCAAACTGAGCTCCCGGAGAAGGTCCAGGGCCTGAAAGATATGCTGCAGGTGGTGGATATAAGGCTTCTGCTTGTCCTGGCAGAAGCATAGCAGCTGCTGCTTCTCTAAGAGCCAATTCCTTTCGTTTATCTGCCATCATAGCCATAAGTTCAAAGCTTGAGTTCCTTTTTTGTAAGTTTTGCCCTCCTGCACCTCTTTCTGATCCTTCTTTAGATTGACCATCTCTTTCTCTTTCCAGGATGCGTTCTCTTTCTAATATATCCGCTGACATGAGCGCTGGATGCATTTCTCCCGGATATAATACTGGATGTAAAGTTCGTGTTGGGACAACTGGTACAAATGCTGAAGATTCTCTGTGGTTGGCAGATAGAAGTCCACCTCCTAGACTTGCAGCGGCTGCTAAGTGCTGACGGTAAGCCGAAGATTCGTATCCTCCTGAAGAAGCACGAGGTTCTGATGAAGAGCTAGCCCCGCTGAGGAACTGTTCTTGCCTGGAGCGTCCCACTGGGGGTGGGGCTCGCTCGTCAGCGATGGTACCGCCTCCATCCGAGGACATCTTGAAATATTGTGTAGACTGAAAAAGAAGAAAAGAGAGTTAATTTTATTCAGTTTTCATAAAATTTTATTTTAAATTGTATAACGATATACCAGATATTAAAACGAACCTAATTTAAATTAAAGTTTTAAGGACACCTGCAGAAGACACATCTTGTCATGCGATTAAGATATTCTGAATTGGAGGAAACAAGCCCAAAATATATAGGTTCCTCGAGAAGTATTATTTCAGAAGGGCAGCTTATTCACGATCAGGCTTGTCTAAATAATAATAATCATGATAATTAAAGGATCATTTGTACAGAAACGTGTGTTTTAATTAAAATATAATAATTATAACAGCTACAGTGAAAAAGTCAGAAAACACTAATCCCTTCTTTATCAATAAAAACCTTTCATCACATCTCTTTGTGTTCTCATTCACACCCTCATGTTTTTCAAATTGACATTTTTCCATATTTTAGAACAGGTTTCATTTGTTCAAAACAAATGCGCCATTTCCATAAAGTTCTCCTTCGTGGGACGGACCCATGCGCTTACATTTCGTTCGCGTTCATGGTTTTTCACGGAATGGTTTCATGCACTCTTGTTATAGTTAAAACACCGCTATTGAACAGGTGATATCTAGCGTGCATCCACTTTTTGGCAAAATTGACAAACAAATCCTGAAGATGAAGACTGCAACTTTTTTGAAATGTCGGTATCGTAAGTCAAACCATGCAGTATAACACTCTGAAAGACTTTATTCAACTGATAAGTAGAACAAACAAAGCTTTAAAACAGGTTTCATTTGATTCATACCATCATTTGGAAAAAAAAATGTGTTAATTTTTTTGAGAATTTTTCGATATGTATATACGAGTATATCCTTGTTACCAACCTCGGACAATAAACATAAAAGTCACAAACTGAAGGGGAAAAAAAGAATATTCAAAATGAAAGGATATAAGTCGTGAAAGTAATTACTGATAATTTTAACGACAATATATAATTTAACTATAATAACAGAGTTATTTATTACATATCATGTAAAAACAGGTTTCGTCAACTCTAATAATAATTATTTTTAATCACAATAATAAATTATTCAAAATGAAAGGAAAAAATATGCGATGGGATAATTATAGTTGAATTCGCTTTACACGTCAACTCAAAAATATTAAAACGTTTAAAAATATGTGAAGAATTATTTTCAAGTATAAAATATGAAATTCTTAATCATTTCTTAGAATTAATTCAAATTTAACACTTTGTATCAATATCCTGTGTTAACCCTTCGTTCCCTGTGATGTGTTACTAGTACACATTGCTTCTAAAAACTTTAATATCTCTTGTAAATATAATAAATACTGGGTTCAGAACTTAGGTATTCCTCCATAATACATTTACGCATTGAATGAAAAAATAATATTAGTTATAATTAGCACTTATCGGCCGGCCACATCAGAGATATTTTGTGAAAATCGGGAATAAATTTACCAATACAATCAAACGTGTGCCAGTGTGTGACGTAGGTATATTCATTCTAAAAACCGCTATGGGTGAGGAAGCGACACTATTCACGTCTCACTCTTACTTTACTTCGGTATATGATAACGCAAAAAATACAATCACAGTTCGCTCGCTTCTCTCGCTTCAGTAGCTCTCGGGTATCCATTCGAGGTGGTCTCTTCGCCCGTTTTGTGAACGTCGGCCGATGTTTCTTTTATGTTTTCAGCAATTAAATTTCAATTATTATAACATTTGACTTCAAACGTAATTAGCTAAAGCGATTAGCTATGAATATTCTTATTTTTCCGATTTTAAATCGCTCATTTTTACATGTGTATTGATATATATTGAATACACAGCATCGGAACACGCGGATTTTTTTAGCACAGGAAGGGAAAGGTTAAATATCTTAAAATAGTAAAATCTTGTGTTGGATTGTTTTTGCGTATTAACTACGTCAACATGTAATAATTTCAGCTTAAAAGAATATAAAAAAAAATGTACAATTATTCGATTAAAGTTAATAAAACTAGACGCTACAGCCGTTTTAAAATTATTTTTACTTTTGAAAAGGTTCTTAGGGAAGTTCACTTTACGACCTTCGCAGCCTTGTTAGTAAAACGCTTATCTTCCAAACCGTCGATTGAGGGTTCGATTTTAGCTGAAACTCAGATTTTTAAGAAGGATTCCTTTGGTTGGTTTTAATAGGTTGACGCAATGCAATAAACCCACTAGGTCATACAGCATACAATGAAAGTGTAATCAAATAAATAAACCCACTAGGTCATACAGCATACAATGAAAGTGTAATCAAATAAATAAATTCAATGCGAACTTGGTTTATTTTCTGATCTTTTCTCAGAAGAATTTAATGAACAGTTTTCTTTTACAATTTCTTAAACCGCTCCGAGTGTAAAAGGTGGTCCGAAATTACGCTATACGAGTATAAGACCATGTGTATTTTTAAATTCCTTGAATTTGCTATCGATTTAAAATTTCACACAACTCTTAGTAAAAATTGTCTTCAATGTAAATACTGATAAGTTTACAAAATAAATTATTCAAATTTGGATATAAATATGTTCTATTTTGACATTTACAAATTACTTACAAACCCACAGTCGATTTCCGATTTGCGTCAATTGTAAACCAATCTACACGCTGTTAAAATGTTTCATCTTGCATCGCCTTTTTTTTCTCGTGTTTTCATAATAATCAATCTAATAGAAGGTATGCGTATGGAAGAATGTTTTTTTTTTCCACACAAACACAAAAGAAGCAAACATTCCATCATTAAGAATCCATTACGGGGAATCTTCGCTGTTCAAGCATGAGAACAAAAAGTGGGCTCCGTGGAGAATTCACATGGATGATGAGAATTTTATTACGCGTTAATGCATACAAGAATTAAAGGAAAAAATCGTTGAAAGGTATTTCGATTCAATCAGTGTGACCGAACCATGTCTTACGAATAAGATTGGGTCTGAACGAATCAAAATCTTAACTGAGATTATACCATATAGCATTCTTATAGAAATAATGCCTTAAAATGACTTGCTGTTACACTTATTATCAATATTTGATATTATTTGAAGAAACGAAGAACAAATTTTGGTAAAATAACATTTTTTTTTTAATCACACACATATTATCACACCTTATATAATATATACCAAACGATTGTCAGACCCGCACTCCTCTATGGCTCCGAATGCTGGACGATGTATAACTCATACTCCAGGCAACTAGAAACTGCTGAAATGCGCATGCTAAGATGGTCAGCTGATGTGTCCCTAAGAGACAAAATAAAAAGTTCACGCATTCGTGGAAGCCTAGGTGTTACAGGCATCAACAGTAAGATGGAGGAGAGGCGATTGAGATGATGTAGGCACGTTGGACGCAGAGCACTCTATCACATTGTGAACCAGGCAATCTCCATGGATCTTCCTCGAATAACAACCAGAGGAAAACCAAAGAATTCATGGGTGGTGCAAAAAGATAATCTAATGCAGAGGCACGGCCTGGGAGACGTAGTCCGGGACAGAAGAGCATGCAACCTGAGGACGAGGAGAGCTGACCCCAACAGTCTTCGCAGACAATGAGTTGAGATGGAGCCAGGGAGAAGACATATTATCACAGCATAGATAACAGCATAGATAACAGATCTCCAATATTTCTTTTCAAGCACACTACATAAGCCCCCTTCACTACTTCAGTAGTCTGGTTGATAAGACCCCTGTCTTATCAACCAGACTAATCTGGGGGTAAGAATTGCCACATGGCAATAAACACACCAGTTTTTTTTCTGTATACATATTCTCACTTTACCTTCTATCAAAATCTGTTATACTCGATCCAGCCACGTTTTCCTCGGTCTATCTCTTCCACACACACATTACACTTCTACGTTGTATACTCGCTAAGTTATTATTTCCTCACTTAATCTCTCCACATATCCAAACCAGATGCTTTCGATATGTGGAGAGATTTATTGACGAAGTTCAAGTTCCTTTCTTCGTCTTATTCAAAACATCCATTTTATCTACGCAATCATTTCTGATATCTTCATTTCGCCTTCTTTCATATATAAACACTCTTCATTTTTTTTTCTTAGTCCACACATCTCCACAACATTTATCTGACTTTTACCCTCCTTTTTTATTCCCGTAGTAAGATTACTGCGGTTTTTTTTTTTACCAAAAAATTGATTTAATGGTCGCAGCCCCACTTTTCTATCCTGCCTACGGTCAACTTTTTTTTGCAATATTATTAATCAGTCAATAATAGTGACCTTGTTGATAGGACACCATCCTGCCGATCCAAGGGTTTGATTCCCGTTGGTACCCAATTTTATTTAAAAAATGGTTTTAGTCTCGTTGTTACTTTAGGCTCGTTGGTTTGTCGAGATTACCACATCACAAAAAATTCGCCAGGTTGTATTATTTATAATGCAAATGTATAAAAAAATTACAAAATATAAAGAAAATGTAAATTCACAGTCAAATTGTTTACAATTAGATTTTCACAATTAGTTTACCCTATTGGAACATAAATAAATAAATCAATCATCAATAACTCCAATTAAAGGGTCTTTCACATTGAGCGGGTTTTTTTTAATCTTGGATAAAACAAAGATGGCGTCGTGAACTTGCCTGAGTCTTGTGGCATATGACATTTATACAAATGGAGTCATATGCAATACAATAACGCGTTCAAATTGTTGAATTATTTAAATGTATTGTAATCTCCGGAAACGGTGATATTAATTGGCCACCAAGATCATGTGATCTGACACCGTTGGACTATTTTCTTTGGGATTACGTGAAAAGCCAGATCTATAAGAATGACCCCCTAATCAATTCCTGAGCTAAAGGACGAAATTATTCGCGTTATTGGTGAGTTAGAACCGCAATAATGCCAAAATGTCATCGAAATTTTTGATGACATTTTGGCATTATTGCGAACTACTGATGCGAATGTTGCGAGTTTGATGAAGAGTTGTTGGATATGTTTTCAAGATTATGACGCGGTTGAAATTGTATACATAAAGGGTCTTTCAAATTGACCAGTTTTTTTTTATTGTTGGATAAAACACAGATGGCGTCGCGAACTTGCCTGAGTCTTGTGACATTTGAGAAGTGTGATGTATGACATTTATAAAAACGGAGTCATGTGCAATACAATAACGCGTTCAAATTGTTTAATTATTTTATGCATTGTAATCTCCGGAAACGATGATATTAATTGGCGACCAAGATCATGTGATCTGACACCGTTGGATTATTTTCTCTGGGGTTACGTGAAAAGCCATTTCTATAAGAATGACTTCCAATCAATTCCTGAGCTGAAGGACGAAATTATTCGCGTTATTGGTGAGTTAGAACCGCAATTATGCCAACATGTCATCGAAAATTGTCTTGTGACATTTACCTGAGTCTTGTGACATTTGAGAAGTGTAATGTATGACATTTATAAAAACGTAGTCGTATGTAATACAATAACGCGTTCAAATTGTTGAATTATTTTATGCATTGTAATCTCCGGAAACGGGGCTATTAATTGGCCACCAAGATCATGTGATCTGACACCGTTGGACCATTTTCTTTGGGATAACGTGAAAAGCCAGGTCTATAAGAATGACCCCCCAATCAATTCCTGAGCTAAAGGACGAAATTATTCACGTTATTGGTGAGTTAGAACCGCAATAATGCCATCGAAATTTTCGATGACATTTTGGCATTATTGCGAACTGCTGATGCGAATGTTGAGAGTTTGATGAAGAGTTGTTGGATATGTTTTCAAGATTATGACGCGGTTGAAATTGTATACATAAAGGGTCTTTCAAATTGACCAGTTTTTTTTATTGTTGGATAAAACACAGATGGCGTCGCGAACCTGCCTGAGTCTTGTGAAATTTGAGAAGTGTAATGTATGACATTTATAAAAATGGAATCGTGTGCAATACAATAACGCGTTCAAATTGTTGAATTGTTTTATGCATTATTATCTCCGGAAACGGTAATATTAATTGGCCAACAAGACCATGTGATCTGACACCGTTGAACTATTTTCTCTGGGGTTACGTGAAAAGCCAGGTCTATAAGAATGACCCCCCAATCAATTCCTGAGCTAAATGACGAAATTATTCGCGTTATTGGTGAGCTAGAACCGCAATTATGCCAAAATGTCATCGAAATTTTTGACAAAAGAGTGGACATCTGTGGAGCTGCAAGAGGTGGACATTTGGCGGATATTGTTTTTTTATGTTTAAATAATATTGTACATTATACTTCAATGGACAAAAAAAGTTTTTTGAAATCAAAGCCAATTGTGTGTTTTATTCAAGAATTAAAAAAATTTGAATTAATAAAACCGCTCAATTTGAGATACTTTATATGTATTCACAAGCCATCATTATTGATTTAAGAGTTATTCTGAAGACTTTTATTTTCATATGTTATACCAAATTTACGGAATTCTCAATTGAATTAGTTTCTCATGAAATTTCCGTGTTCATGTGTCGAGAATAAAAATATTCAAACAAAAAACTCGAACGTGCTGAGAAAGAATTTGAGGAATTCGATAATAACTTGTTGGAAATAACTCGTGTCGAGTGGCTAAATGCTCTTCAAAGATACAATGTTCATTTAGTTCTTTAAAGACTGCATGTCAGAGAGAAATTGCATTTTTCTTGCACTTGCGATATAGGAAATTAACCATTATAGCACCATAAAACTTCATTAATAAAAATTTGTCATCCTCTATGCTTAGTTGGCAAAGTGTCTTGTTTCGAACTCGGAGTTGCCGATTCAATTGTCGTTGGTAGCTAATATTAAAAAAAAAGGTCCTAATCCAATTCTCACTTAATTATTCCATGACATATTTTAAGTTAGTTGGAAAAGATTGCTATATTATAATAAACCCCATTACCATAGCAATTGTCTTATTGCCATATAAATATTTCGGTATCAGAAGTGTATGACCGCGAGGTAACGTAATGGACTTCCGTACAGAAGGTCGTCGGTTCGAACTCTGCCCTGAGTTACTCCCTTCGAATGATACAGACTTTTTTCCGCCTTGTATTTGGGGGTATAAAGGAAACTTATGACTTCGGTCATATCTATTCTTTCAAAAAGAAAAAAAAACATGCTGTTGTGCTCCGATTATCTCACTTCGGTGTGCCATCGGATCCAGTACAGCGGTGTGACTGATGAGTTTCCTGGTGTGAAACGGCTCACAAACTAAAAAAAAACATACTCCACAGCACAGCTTCGCTTTACAATAGAATTGACGTTGAAATGGCGAGAGGATCCTCGACTACAAATGAACATCTTTCGGTTTCTCCTCAATCATACACCGTCTCTGACTTCTTACATTTCCTTCCATCAAAATTTCATCTACTTGATATTCTGTTGTTACAGGTTTTATTCATGCCCGCATCTCCTTTATCTTTTAATGGGTTTTTAATTTTAAAAATTAGTAAAATAACTAATATAATCTGTCATTTAATTAACAAAACTTTTCGATTTTTCTTTTAATCGATTGCAATACATATAGTCAATCTTCTCAGAAGAAAATTACTTTTATGTTAGTTAAACAATTATTTAATTAACTGCGAAGAAAGCTTAAACATACTTTCATATCGATACCATAACATTGATTTGGATTAATAATAAACTTTTTTTTTTATTTAACTAAGAAAAGCAGAATATTAAAGGCCTAGTTGATAAGACTCTTGTTTTACAACCGGGGGTTTCAGGTTCGATTCCCGATGATCTACGATGGTGATGTTACGTCTCACAAACTTTGAAGTACACAAACATAATTGGTTAATAATTCGACGAACTCTTTTTTCATATTGTAGCAAAAATCAGGAATTAATGAAATCATATTTTCAACGAAGATTGTTGTGTACCCTGAACCGTCTAAGGTGTTACAACTGTTGAAGTGCACATGTCTTGCAAATATGGGGTGATATACATTCCACAGAAATGGTCCGTCCAGACTGTCGGTCACATTGTAGAAGAGTATACAATACATTCACTCTTGGATGAGACCCATCGGACAACTCTTGAGACTGTATCATGGATAAAAAACCAAAAAACTCGGCTATGACAGAGAAACCGTAAGAAAAAAGAAGACTAATTCAGATGAAAGATAATCTTACAAACGACCTCCGTGACCTAGTTGGTAAGACGCTTGCCTCCCAACCGGATAATATGGGTTTGACTCCCGTTGGAACCCATTTTTTTTAACAATGATTTTATCAATTTTTCACTTAAGGCTTTGGTAACATATTTCTGGTGGTTGGAAGATATTGCCACATGGACATAAGCCCACCAGTTTGTACTGTACACAACAAAAGTATAAAATAATTTTTTTTTACTTAAACAATTTTTTTTTAAATATAATAAATAAATCAACCTTTAAAGTTAAAATATTTTAAGGAAATCAATGTAACACTAGTTGCACCCCGTGAAATATTCACGGAAGTAAAACAAATTCTACATTTATGAAAATATATATTCATAAATGTAGAATTTGTTTATATATATCATTTATACATCGTCCCTTTTACACCGGTTCAAAAATTGTTAGGTAGGTATTTAAAATTCATTCAGTTATCACGGACCCACCGAGATTCAAATTTCGAATTACTTTCGGAGAGAATCAAAGTATTCCTCTCTCGCTCTCTTGTATTCAAAATTCAATTCTCATATTCTTTCTTTGACGACAACCATCGTACGAGTTTTGGCCTATTTATATTATGATATAATAACAAAAATTGTCGACAAGAATTTAAATAAAAATTATTTAAATTATAACAATATATCCCATATGGTCTATAATTATGGTACATATATCTTTTTATAATCATTGTTTATCAAAAATATATTTGATTTGTATTTTTATTTTGGCTTTGATTATATTTGTATCTATATTAGCTGAGACTTATCGGACTCCTTGATTTGATTTTTCAATACAATACAATCTGAATATTATTTTTGTTCATTTCTTTCTTCAACATCAGTTAGTAAAGTCCACATTTAATAACTTAGATTTCATACATAAATTTAAAATAACAATAAAATTCAACCATTCTCTGTGATGTTTTCAAGTTCTATTAAAAGTCGTTTAGAGAAGGCGTAGCATTGCTATGTAAAAGAGGATATTGTATTTGAATTTGGCCATTATGTAAGATTGATGATGTGAGATAAAATTTTGATTTTTGATTTATTATTTGATTATAAGTACGAGTATATTATATTAGCAATCTGAAATGGAGCCAAGTAGGGTGACATTTTTTCGCAATACAATAATAATAATAAAATTATTTATGTTACACCGTTTAGAGAGCAAACTCTCCTTAACACTTGCCTTACTGTGCTAAACAATTCCGCCAGCCACTGTGCTGGACGTTCAGCATCCAGTGAAAAATGTATGTTTTAAATTAAAATTATGCAAAATCTGCTAGGTTATTTTTTGTAATTAGCTATAAAATTATTTTATTATGTAAGTCCTGGTCACTCACTATCCATCATAGGGTGGCAAGTGTTAAGGGTATTTCAACTCATTTTCACTATAGTATTATATTGCATCCGATTCGAAATGGTAGGCGCCAAATTCTGCAAAACGCGCACATATGAGTGGTGAAGTGCCAAACCAGCCTATACAACGAATATGTTGAAATGATATAATGGAGCTCAAAGTCTATGGGTTATTATAAATCAAATGTTGTGTAATTAATGTATTTTATTCATTAAACAGATACATTCTAAAACAACTACAGTAAAAATAAAAAAATAAATCTAATATTATGACAAGATTATTTGATGATTAAAGTTTTTTGTTTGATAGGCAAATTTGGCATAAAAACATATCACGAAAATCGCTTTGCCAAAAAAAAATAGATGACAACAGTAGTACCATTTAGAATTTTGAAGAAAAGGCAATTCTGGCTTATAAAGAAACGGTTATGCGACTCAAATTTTAACACGTACAATTTTTTGGTTTTGTTGGATAGGCTGGTTTGGCTCTAGGATAGGCTGGTTTGGCTCTAGGATAGGCTGGTTTGGCTCTATTCATCCCTTGTATTATTAAAAATACATGCTTATATACTGTATCAGACTAAGACCATTGGCAATCAAAGCTGAAATTCCCTAGTAGAAGTCTTGCCTCTTATCAACTTTATTACATTGATCGTCAAGAATTGCTCAAATGCCCTTGAGGAGAGTTCGCTCACGAAACGGCGCTGCATAAATTGTCATTTTATTTTTATTATTATTAAATAAATTTGTAATTTATTTTTATCAAACACTGTTTTATCCACTTTTTTGTGACGGTATAACCCTACCGGTTTCAAGGCTTTCACCTCATCTTCAGGGGAGCGCAAACAAGACTAAATGCTGTTCGAACTAGTACCGATATACACGCTTTAACGGTTGGAGGCTGAGGGGTGAGGGAGGCACGGGACAATTTCGGCCAAGAACGGAGAGATTTTTGGGAAATAACTGTTCAACAGATGTTCGGATCGGTGTACTGACTTAGAATCTGTTTGATAAAACAGTGTTTGATAAAAATAAACTACAATGTCTTTAAACCTCCACAACGTTAATGCCTTAACTATAAACAACATATTAAATAAATTTAAATATAGGAGAGTGACATTTGGTCACCTTATTAAAAATGTCCCCCGTTTCAGAGCGCCACGCCCATGCCAGGTCCCCGTGTTCTGAGTACAGAAGAGCAATGAGAAGCACAAAGCAAACATACTCCATGCACTAGCACTGTGTTTATTTGGACGTGTGCTGCAGCAACCAACCAAACCACTTCTCAGTCTGATGAAAGGTGGAAGCACATCTGTCAGCATTCTGGCTGTTTTTGGTTAAATTCGAACCGTTTGAACAGTGATAACTCCCCGCTGGGAGGCGGCCTTAGTATGCAAATGCGTTTGGGTCTAATCTTTTGTACTGTGATAAGTGTACATACGATGTTTTTCAGAGAATATTATATATATGGTAACTAAAAACATTGGAATAAATAAAATAAACTTTAAAAAAACTAGGATTTTTTAAGAGCTAGTGTCAATCATTTTATTCGATTAACTAGAAACATGGAAAATGTTTAAGAACGTTTGAACATCTTTTTTTTTTCATCGCATGCTCAATGCTGAGTAGTCCTCTGGCATGTCTGGATTCGGTGCACTACCTTAACCATCCCTCCCGGTCCTGGGTCAAATTGAATGCATCGCTGAAAGACGACCCTTTTAAATAATTTATTAGATCCGTCCATCTTATAGGAAACTTTCGTTTTGCTCGCCTTTCCTCAACTGTCGCCATGATAACCAGCTTCTCCAGACTTTTATTATTTTTTCATTACAACACGCTCAAAGTACGTTAGGGTTCTTTTTCTGCGTGTTATCGAAAATCTTTCGGTAATCTCCAAATATTGGGTGATAGAGACGGTAGTGCGCCTTGCAGCCCATGGGATACGGAGGATTCACCTTCAATACCACGTTTGAATATAAAATAATTTATTTTTATTTTTTATTTATTATACACATGACAAGAAATATACATAATTTGCGAAAAACAAAAGGTGATTTAATTTGGACAAACAATTTTAATGTATCTAGGTGTGTTGCCTTTAATTTTTCGTGTCCCCAGTAAACTAGGCTTTTGCCTGTATCTCACTGAGGATATATCTCATTATTGTTAACTTGAGCTACACGATAAGAGACGCATGACCGTGCGGTTGTATGCTGGAATTCTGTGAAGAATTATTTTTTCTCTTAAGTCAAACCTGTGGTCTGTTATCAGCAGATGGTGAAGCAGAAATGCATACAAACGATTATTTTTATGCAGGGTTCAATTCTCCATGATGGCTTCTCAGCCTTGAGGAGAGTTTGCTCTCTAAACAGCGCTACATAAATAGTGTTTTCATTATTATTATTTATGAGAAGAACGTTGTGGGCTCGAATTTTACCTACTAGAATAATTTGTGGCTAGAAATGAGATTCAATATTTTCTTCATTATTAAAAAAAAGTATGACATTTGATCAAACTCTATTGAAAAGACGTTTACCATATTAATTATGGTCCTACAGAAAAGGCGTTTTCCATATTAATTATGGACCTACATAAAAGGCGTTTGCCATATTAATTATGGCCCTACAGAAAAGGCGTTTACCATATTAATTATGGTCCTACAGATAAGGCGTTTGTCATATTAATTATGGTCCTACAGAAAATGCGTTTGCCATATTAATTATGGTCCTACAGAAAATGCGTTTGCCATATTAATTATGGTCCTACAGAAACTTCCTAAGTATTGCATTCACTGAACCTTAATTTTACGTCATTAAAAGGCAAATATTTTTATGACAATTTTGAATGGCATTAATTAGTCAATTATTAAATTAACTAAAAAATTTAAAAGCGAAGATAAAATTTTATGTTTCATTCAAATCCGGTATCATAATATTGTACATGACCATTTCTGGTTAACTTTTTCCCTTTTTGATGTTGTATATGGGATACATTTCCTGGCTAATGATTTAAATGTTCGAGTTATAAAATTTAATAAAACAGCGAGAGTTCCAAAAATATAGTTAGTTGTTCTTGGTGTGCCGACTTGTGCGTATAAAAGAAAACGTTATATATTTGTATTAAATTTTAATAAAAAATAGTTATGTTGTGATAAAATTGACTTCATTAATTGTGGTGAATTTATATTTAGGTTAAAAATTAATTTTACTTGGATGTATTTCAGCATTATTTGGTGGTACATTAGAAGTACCAGTGGAAATATGGACTTGTGGTACATAAGTTGTACCACCTCACCAGGAGTTCCTTGACCTACTGAGGAAGTGAAAATATGTTAATTTAGTATTTGTATGTATTATTTTTCAAACACATTAAAAAAAGTAATGAAAAACTTGCTTTTTATTTTTTGTGCAGCCTGAGTAAAAATAAGTGAAGTTTACCTGTGCCTGTAAGGGTTAATAGAAAGAGCCTCAAAAATTCTTTACTATTTTCTATTCAATACAAGATTGAATACTTTTGGTGCAAAAAACCAACCATTGTATTTGTATCGATCCTTTTTGACACTCGATTAAAATGCCTGACGGTAAAAAAATAGTTTAACAATATTTGACAAGATAATTAAAAAGTGAGTAAGATTATTTCTGTACATTAATTAAATGAACAAAAAATCAGGATCGAAAGTATATTTTTTTATAATTTGAATTTTTCTTCCATTTTTTTACTGAATGTTTCGCTTAAATTTGAAAGAAAGCAGCCTTTAATATCTTTTGAAATAATTAAGGACACATTAAGCCGGTTAGGACAGGTTGAATATTTTCTTTAAATGTAAGTATGAAATACTGGCTTGATATTTTTACACATCCGGGATTTAGATGTGCTAATTGGACAATTCAAAGAAACAAAATGAGTTTTTTTTGTTTCCTTTTTAGATCAATATTTTTTTTAACGGTTAAATTATGTATTTGATACAAAATATGAAGAAAAAAAATAACTAAAGTTGACATGTAAGGAGTAAAAAAAATGCGAACCTATAAAACTCCATTCTGACAACTCAAAACAAAAGTCATAAGAAAATCCATACAATGCTCATATTGATTGCCCATTCTGTGCAATTTTGTTATGAAAGAATTGTTCCAATATTAACATACACCTATTTAAGTCATAGCTTTATTTCGCTTTACAAACACATTTTCAAACATTTTATAAAGCGAAATTGGTCACTTAACTTTAAATTATATTTTCCAGTATTTTTTTAATGAAGTCTTGGAAAGTGAATGTGTACTTATGGTGTGGAAGTGTCTACCTTGATTTATGGAAGTGTGATAGAAACATGATAAATTCTATAGAAATGCGTTCGTTACATAGAACATCTGGAATTGCAATATTTGATACAAGCAATATTTGATATTGCATGAATTGCAATATTTGATATTGCATGAGTAAGAAGTTGTTGGATAAAGTTTAACTGTCATAAGCAGTATTAATAAAGGAATCCTGAGATGATTGATCTCCGTTCAGCCTTATATCGATCTCCACTCAGCCTTATATCGATCTCCACTCAGCCTTATATCAATCTCCACTCAACCTTATATCGATCTCCACTCAGCCTTATATCGATCTCCACTCAACCTTATATCGATCTCCACTCAGCCTTATGTCGATCTCCACTCAACCTTATATCGATCTCCACTCAGCCTTATATCAATCTCCACTCAGCCTTATATGGATCTCCACTCAGCCTTATATTCGATTGGCTACTCCGAAGTTTTAGTTGACAATACTGGTAAGGCTGTTTGAACTCCGTGCTTTAAGCTACTAATTAAGTTATTTTCTATTATTTACACATGAGGAGTCCGTTTTGACAGTTTCTTCTTCACCACTACGTGAAGTCACACCCATAAAAAAATAGATTTTTTTATGTAGACCGCACTAAATGGGAGACTTGTTTCGTCCATAACAGCGTGAGTTGTGGTGAAATCCAACAGAATTCTAATACGAAATGTAAATGCAGGATGACCCAAAAGTCACTTTTCCATTTTAAAAGGAAATAACTTTTTTGTTTTATAATAATTTACATTTATTCTTTTATAAACAATAAAACGCACTTTTTGAAAATGAATTTTATTTAGTTTTAAAAATTACATCCTTTAAATAACTGTCATTTTGCTCTTCACACTGACGCGCTCTTTCTAAGGCGTGAACCACCACCTGTCGTAATGTTTCTTGGCTTATTTCTTCAATTTCTTCACGGATATTGGCCTTAAATTGCTGAATGGTTCGAAGATTGTTAAGGTATACTCTATTTTTCAAATACCCTCATAGAAAGAAGTCTGGAGCAGTTAAGTTAGGTGAGCGTGATGGACACTTGATTTCAGAGTTTCGCGAAATTATCATTCTTCCAAAAGTTTGTCTTAAGAGTTCAATTGTCAGGTGAGCTGTATGAACAGTAGCACCATCTTGCTGCCACCATACCTCTGGTGCGTCCTTGACTGCATGACGCACGAAATTCTCCAGCATTTCTCGATACCTTTCGCCATTGACGGTTAGTGGGTTTTCTGCCTCATCTTCAAAGAAATAAGGTCCAAGAACTCTTTTCGCGTTTACACCACACCAAACCGTTACTTTTACAGGGTGCAGATTACGTTGGAGGACTATTCTTGGATCTTCTGTCCCTCAAAATTGCATATTTTGTTTATTAACAAATCCGTTTAGGTAGAAGTGGGCCTCGTCGCCCTAAATGGCAGTTATTTAAAGGATGTAATTTTTAAAAGTAAATAACATTTATTTTCAAAAAGTGTGTTTTCTGTTTATAAAAAAATCAATGTAATTTATTAAGAAATAAAAATGTAATTTCTTTTTAAAATAGAACAGTGACTTTTGGGCTACCTGTATATGGATTAGACAATCCGAGAGATGTGTGAATGAATAGAAATACGTGAAAATCTGTCATCTCTGCCTACCTCAAAAAGGTTGTATCGTGAGGGTGTACGAGGCGTATCCAGAAAGTAAGTGTACTGAGGCTCTCACGACCGGATGGATTTTATTTTCGACATGTTGGCTACACTTCCGTGTAGCCTGACCCTTCCTCTCCGCAACGAGACCGGTTCGAGGTCAGTACGTTGAGAAGTGTCGACGCGACAACACGTTTCGTGAAAAATGTCAACCCCTTCTCCCGCCAAGTGCGAAATAGTGGAGACCGGGGAAGAGTTTTTGAGGCGCTGCAAACTCCATGGAGATGAATTTCTCCGCTCCATCGTTACTGGATATGAAACTTGGGTTGCACACTACACGCCTGAAACCAAAAAACAGTCTCAACAGGGGCGTCACACCTCTTCACCCTTCGCCAAAAAGTTCAAAACCACAATTTCAGCCAAGAAAATCATGGCATCCGTGTTTTGGGACTGTCAAGGCATAATTTTAATTGAATATATGCCTCAAGGGGAGACCATCAACTCTGCAAGATACTATGAGATCCTAAAAAAATTACGGAGGGTGATTCAGAACAAGAGGAGAGGCATGCTGACAAAGGGAGTCTGCCTGTTGCACGACAATGCCAGACGGAACTGCTCGCCTCGTTTAAATGGGATGTCCTGAACCATTCCGCGCATTCCCCTGACCTAGCACCTTCAGATTTCTTTACCTCCCTGAAGCTGCACATGGGTGGAAAAAGGTTTTCAACCGACGAGGAGGTAAAGGAAGAGGTGGAGAAGTGGACGGAAGGGTTGGCGGGAAACTACTTCGAGGAAGGCATCAAAAATTGATACCCCGCTTCACCACCTGCATTGAGAGGAATGGAGACTATGTCGAAAAATAGCTTACATATGTACTACGGTAACCACGTAATTTTTTTGTTTAAATAAAAAAAATTGTAACCTACAAAAATTCAGTACACTTAGTTTCTGGATATGCCTCGTATATGTAGGTAGTTCTATAATATGAAGACCAATTCAATTAACAATATATTATTATGTGACAACACTGTCATATGGGACGCAATGTTTATATGGGACGCAATCAATCTTCTTTGTTTTGGAATCGACATATTTCTCCACTTACTGATTGGACAAGCCAGAGGAATAAACTTCTAAAGGTTTACAGGTATAATTGTGTGGGAGTCTAGAGTGCTCAGTAGCTAGACCACTTGGTCAGACTAGATGAAGGTTCTAGATATCGTGGTGATGGATTAAGGGACACTGGGAATTGAAGGTACAAAATAAATTAGACTGAACGCATTAGTTTGTTGATAGGGGAATACATATCATAATTAAATCGAACTTCAAGAGATGACAACCCAAAAAAAAATAGAGAAAGAGTTACAAAAAAGAGAAATAAATACTGAATAATTGTTAGTTTAAAATACTGAATAAATGTTAGTTTAAAATACTGAATAAATGTTAGTTTAAAATACTGAATAAATGTTAGTTTAAAATACTGAATAAATGTTAGTTTAAAATACTGAATAAATGTTAGTTTAAAATACTGAATAAATGTTAGTTTAAAATACTGTATAAATATTAGTTTAAAATACTGAATAAATATTAGTTTAAAATACTGAATAGATGTTAGTTTAAACTACTGAATAAATGTTAGTTAAAAATACTGAATAAATGTTAGTTTAAAATATTGAATAAATGTTAGTTTAAAATACTGAATAAATGTTTGTTTAAAATACTGAATAAATGTTAGTTTAAAATACTGAATAAATGTTAGTTTAAAATACTGTATAAATATTAGTTTAAAATACTGAATAAATATTAGTTTAAAATACTGAATAGATGTTAGTTTAAACTACTGAATAAATGTTAGTTTAAAATACTGAATAAATGTTAGTTTAAAATATTGAATAAATGTTAGTTTAAAATACTGAATAAATGTTAGTTTAAAATACTGAATAAATGTTAGTTTAAAATACTGAATAAATGTTTGTTTAAAATACTGAATAAATGTTTGTTTAAAATACTGAATAAATGTTAGTTTAAAATACTGAATAAATGTTAGTTTAAAATACTGAATAAATGTTAGTTTAAAATACTGAATAAATGTTAGTTTAAAATGCTGAATAAATGTTTGTTTAAAATACTGAATAAATGTTAGTTTAAAATATTGAATAAATGTTAGTTTAAAATACTGAATAAATGTTAGTTTAAAATACTGAATAAATGTTAGTTTAAAATACGTGCAGTACCCGGCGGTAAGTAATACACATCGGGCTTAAGAAAGAGACTGTCGGCTATAATCGGCTAGCTTCGACTTTGTAGAGCGTCGCCTCTGTCATTCATACACTTGTTCCGTCGCGATTTGTCAGTCGTTGTCGAGCGACAGAGACGACGCTCTACAAAGCCGAAATTAGCCGATTATAGCCGACAGTCTCTTTCTTAAGCCCGATGTGTATTACTTACCGCCGGGTACTTGTATATCCTTTTATGGGCGAGTATATTATTCAAAATTGACCAAACCCACATTTTATAATCTATTTTCAGATAATCCGATAAACAGACGATAGAGCGCCCAATTTTCATGTCTCAACATACATCCTTCATATCTTCCACGTCCATACACCTTGTCATAAAACTCCTACGGTGTCCCCGACTTTCTACGTTTCCGTCTTTCAAAATATATTTTACTTGATGCGACCATTCTTCTCTGTACCTTCCTTCCTTCGCCTTCCATTCACATTTGCACTATCTATATGTTTTGTTAGTATTTTTTAATTCATTCGTTCTACATGCCCAAACCGTGTCTCAGAGTGCCGTTCTTCATCTTACTCAACACATCAGCTTAAAGATCACATTCAACCCTAATCACTTCTTTCCCCCCTTAAAAACACATAAATAAACAATTTAGCTGTAACAAAATTTCAAAGTTTCAAAATATTTATTGTATATCTTTTTATAAGGTGCCCCACGGTATGAAAACATTTATTTATAATCAATTTTTTGCGTGAAATTTTGTTATTTAAAACATTGCAAAAACATATTGAAAAAATAGGTTAAAAAGTAGAACAAAAAAAACTACAACCTTTTCAAGTACAATTTTTCAGTTATTTTTTATCTTTAAAAAATATATAGGACTTTCCTTATATGACAACGTCGCATTTATTCTAGATTTCTTATAGTCCAAAAGCCATTAACATAAAATTAATTATAAGTCCGGCAACACCGGACCAACTAGCTCCCCGCGGTGGCTGTGCTTTCGTATGGAAAGAAGCAATTCGAATTCAATTTAACATCTAACCACCGTTGCGTTCACCTCAAAGGTCTTCAACGACTCAACGAAGCGAGATAAAACAAAATCTTTGAGTAGAAAGGGACAAAGTATAAATCTTTAACATAATTCAGAATCAAAGGTCAAGATATATATTTTTTTATTTAAACATCCAACTCCTTAAACCAATTTCGTCAGCGACCAGATCAGGCTTTACACCTGCCCGTTAAATAGTGTGACGGAAAAGGACGGGAATACGGAAAGTGAACACGTATGAAAGGGAGGGATTATAAATGGAAAGAGATTTCCTTATACGACAATGACAACGTATACGGGATAAAATGAGAGCGAAAAAGAGAGATTTATGCGAGACAGTAAACTAGAGCGAGATGACGTATCGAGATCTGAGACGAGAATTGTAGATATCGGCCATTTTGGTGCGCGGCGGATACTGAAAATACGAATGTATTGGAAATTCTGATCGAACTTTGTTACAAAACGATAATAAACAAATATATTTTTTTAAATTTAATTTATTTATTACTTTATGTATTCAGATATTATTAAATTAAATTTTCATCCTAAAATAGCATTAATACAGACCGTGCAATTACACCAACTGTCAAAAACGAGGCGTATTTAGATATTAGCGCAATTTTGTATATCGCTTTGATATCAATCAAGCTCATATGGACGATACATATCAAATCGCTACTATTTATGATCACTAATATTACCAACAATGGAGGATGCGAGGCTGAGGTGCAAATAATAAATGGAATGGCAAAGATGCGATGTCAAAGCTGTAAAATATATAAAAAAGCAGAAAACCATCACGACGAAAATGTACCTTGTCAAGTTTCTTGTCTTCGCTATATTTATGTTATGTATGGCGCAGAGACTTGGACTCTGGCAGCGAGCAAGATAAATAGAATATATGCGTTTGACAGCGAGACGAATTAACGCTTCCATTCAGGAAAAAAACTGAAAATCTCCGATAGATTGTCAACAGTATGACTTCGACGATTCTTTGGACACATTGCTCCTGGTCAATGAGAGAGTTCGGAGAAGCTTGAGGTTGCATGATGCATGGAAGGACGACGCACAAGAGGAAGAGTCCCAATACATTGAACTGACCAAGTGAGAGACATTACACGACTGCCCTTAACAACTGTTCTTCGAACTGCGGAATGCAGAGATGGAGTCGTCAGAGGCCATCATGAGCTACATGACAAGACGGGATATTTATGATACGCACTCAATGGAATTTTCTGTTCGTTAATTGGCCTGTAATATTACCAATTCGGACGTAAATATATTTAAACGACTTAGCCCATTATTTTTTTAAATTGTTTTAAGATATTTAAGGTACTTTGTTAGGACTTGTTTAGAACATTTTTTAAGACGGAAATTAGTAATAATCAATAATTAGTAATAATCAAATATTAATAAATAACAATAATCAAATATTACCAAATCGGAGGTACATATATTTAAATGACTTAGCCCATTATTTTTTTAACCGTTTTAAGATATTTGAGCAACTTTATGACTTGTATAGAAAAAAAATTAAGTCGGAAATTAGTAATAATCAAATATTACCCAATTAGTAATAATCAATAATTAGTAATAATCAAATAGTAAAAATCAAATATTTATAAATTACAATAATCAAATATTACCGATTCGGAGGTAAATACGAGTATATTTAAATGACTTAGCCTATTATTTTTTTTAACTGTTTTGAGATATTTAAGCCACTTTGCAGGGACTTGTATAGAACATTTTTTAAGATGGAAATTAGCTATGATATGCCCATTACAATGTCCTGGTTTTTTTATAAACGAGATTTTTACTCGATATTTCTAATGAACAAAAAAAATATGTTATCGGGTAGGCAGAAAAAAGAGAGGGCTAGACTTTACTATCGCGACTCACTTCTTTCGCTTATTATACAATATATATATTCACTAATGTGACGATTTCTCTAACTTTTTACATTTCCTTCATTCAAAATATCAAACACTTGATCCAATCATACTTTCCTTGGTCTTCCTCTACCACGCCTTCCACTCACATTTACATTGTTTATTTATTTTCTTAGTTTTTCTTCATTCAATCGTTCCACATGCCCAATCTATCTCAGAATGCTTCATAAATTAATATACGATTAAAAAATTAATCAAATTTGATAAACAAAAAGAAAATATCGAAAATATCTCAAATTATTTTTTATTTCTTTAATCTGAGATCTCCATAACTCAACCTTTTGTGCCATTCGTGGTATTGTTCGACGTGGTCGGGCGCTACATGCTTAAGGTACTAACTGACAGTATCTTATCAAGAGAGGAGGCAGTAAAACGCTATATCGCGCGGTGTAGCAACAAATAAACAAGCAGATCTATTACGAAATTACCTCAGCGTGAAGTATTTTGTTCTGAGATAATTCCTTTGTAATGAGTTTTATCGGGGAATATAAAACGAATTACTAAAACACTAGACGAGACTTCATTGTTACCTAGATGTAAATTGTATCGTGTAAAACGATACATCATTCAATACATGACGATTTCCGTTGCCTAGTTAGTAAAACGGCTTTCTTACAGCCGGGGACTTGCGGATTCGATTTCCGTTGGAGACGAAATGTTTTTTTTAGAGGATTCCAGTCTGATATTCATTAAACGTCTCTGTAAGGTCATTCTGGTTGGCTGGAAGATATGTCTACATGATAATAATCTAACCTGTTTTTTTAGAGGATTCCAGTCTGATATTCATTAAACGTCTCTGTAAGGTCATTCTGGTTGGTTGGAAGATATTGCTACATGATAATAATCTAACCTTTATACAAATAAATGTACAATCTAAACTATATACAAATAAATGTACAATATATACAATCACACTACTATATATTGCTTTCGCAGAAATAATAATATTAACACAAAGACAATTAATGTAATATATTATTGTATAACCAACGTTCCCCCTATTTTTTTCATTGTTTGTGTGTGTTTACTTAAATGTGCATGAAAAAAAGAGGCTCCTTACGGCGCGTGGAATCTATATGGTGTTTCCATGTTCCGCACACACTCAAAGAAAGCAACCTGACAACCCATGATGAAATATCAAATAAAATATATAATTGCGCAAAAAAAATATGGTTACAAGTTCATTTCTTTGAGATGTGTGCGGAAGATGGAAACATGTATGCGGACAATTTTTAACAGATGTGCGGTCACACACTTAGAGGGAATGTTGATTATAACACCGTTTAGTGAGCACTCTCCTCAAGGGCGTTCTAACTCAAGATTCTAACCTGGCATTAGTGACAAATTGAAAATATTACAAATCAAATATTTACATATACGTAAGGATAGGAAGATAGTGGCTGCGGTCATTAGATTAGGTATTTCCCTGCATCCGTATATATTCAGAAATACAGAATTAGGTAGAGATGACAGATCCCTACACATTCCTATCCACACAAACAGCCTTTGCATCATCCACATGCATACAGCTATATATCTGTTTCTCATGCTTCTTGCCCATTTCTTCCATTCTTTCCTCGGTATACATCTTACTTACACGTCATTCGTTCCAGGCAACTTCCAGGCAATATAACCTTAGAAAACCATAATTTTATTTAAGATATAATAAGACAGATGGGTCAATCTTGCGTTAATTTATTACTTTTACAAAATGCACAACGCATTTTAGTTAGTTACATTTATAGAATGGTTATTGTAGAAGATCGCGACAGCAAATGTGGTTTGAAAGGTAAGAGATAATCTATTTTTCGACTGTTATTGAGAGGACAGTTTTAATTTATTAAATCTTTGCCACGTCTAATGCGTTTATTTTTTTACGTAATTGGTAGTATTTTTTTAAAATTTGATCAATTACAAATTTAAATACGTCTAAATTTTTTTATTTTTTTAACACCAATTTCATTACTCACAGTGACTGTCTTTTTGGCTTTAACAGTGATTGTATAAATCATTTTGACTGTCTTTTTGGTGTTGACAGTGATTGTATAAATCATTTTGACAGTCTTTTGGGCATTAACAGTGATTGTACGAGTATAAATAATTTTGACTGTGTTTTTGGCTTTAACAGTGATTGTATAAATAATTTTGATTGACTTTTTGGCTTTAACAGTGACTGTATAGATCATGTTGACTGTCTTTTTGGCTTTAACAGAGATTGTATAAATCATTTTGACTGTCTTTTTGGTTTTGACAGTTATTGTATAAATAATTTGGCATTTTTTTTTGGCTTTAACAGTGATTGTATAAATCATTTTGACAGTCTTTTTGGCATTAACAGTGATTGTATAAATAATTTTGATTGTCTTTTTGGCTTTAACATTGACTGTATAGATCATGTTGACTGTCTTTTTGGCTTTAGCAGTGATTGTATCAATCATTTTGACTGTCTTTTTGGTTTTAACAGTGATTGTGTAAATCATTTTGACTATCTTTTTGGCTTTAACAGTGATAATAGAAATAATTTTACAAGTATCGTATGTGGATTGCTTATACACTCATCCCTCGATTTATGCTATAGATACGTTCCAAGAAAATTCATGTAAATAGAAATTAACAAATTGAGATAAGAAACTTATTGTAATTTATTTTTATCAAACACTGTTTATTCCACTTTTTTGTGACGGTATAACCCTACCGGTTTCAAGGCTTTCACCTCATCTTCAGGGGAGCGCAAACAAGACTCCCCTGTAGATGAGGTGAAAGCCTTGAAACCGGTAGAGTTATACCGTCACAAAAAGTGGAATAAACAGTGTTTGATAAAAACAAATTACAATGTCTTTAAACCTCCACAACGTTAATGCCTTAACTATAATCAACATATAAGAAACTTATATAAAACTGGCAGATTCGTTCTATAATATCGTAATCCGCGTAAATTGAGACTCTATACTCACATTAATGTCGAATAAAGGTAGAAAAACGCGTTTATCGAATCTATCAACCACATAAAAGGCAAAGAAAAAGATATTTAATATATTGTAAGTTTATCTCTCCGTTTACCTTGACTTCAACGAGAAACATGCTGATTAAGGCGATTGCACAGTCGTCCAGATGTATAATACTTAGACGAAATTATAATGATATGGAAAAATATTGTCTTCTAATTTTTTTAATCGTGTTTAGTTGAAACCGCGTAAAAAATAAATAGCATAAATCAAGGGATAGGTGCGTATTAAAATATTATATGAATAATTAACTAAACCTGTGATCCACATTTAAACCAATTTGATATTTTTTTATACACGTTAGAAAAGAAAAGTCTTGAGTGTCTGTGGTAAACCACATAATAACGGGATTTTTTTGTACATGTTTTCATGGGTATCGCCACACTGCTATAATTATTGAAAGCAAGTATTACTTGGAATTATGATATAAAAAATATTAATGAATGATTGATAAAATAATCAGCACACCTTTCGATTCGACTCTAGGTCGAAATGGAATTGACTTTTAATTTCAATAATAAAACATCTTTAAAATACAAGATATTTTGAATATCCTATAACAATTACAGACAATACACATGACAAGAAATATACATAATTTGCGAAAAAACAACAGGTAATTTAATTTAGACATACAATTTTAATGGATCTGGGTTTGTCGCCTTTCAATTGTCGTGTCCCCAGTAAACTAGGCTTTTGTCTGTATCTCACTGAGGATGTTTAGCAAGAAAAAATAAATCGATACTTCTTTCCGATTTTCGATTACACGAAAACAAAACCCCGCTGCAAGTTCTCATCAACCTGACAAACAGTGACACTCAATATAACTGGAAACATCATGCGGAATCAAACTCTCCACACATCATCACTCCAGAAAGACCCAAATTATTCATCCCATAATATACCGCACACAATCATAAGAATAAAAACAAAAGTAAAACCAAAAATTAACCCAAAATGAAACAAAAATAAAACCAAAAATGTTCATCCCATAATATACAGCACACAATCATAAGAATAAAAATAAACACAAGAATAAACAGAAACACAAATACAAAACAACCAAAATCAAAACAGCAAAAAGAAACCCATACTCAAGAGCTCACACAAATCTTTTCCACACGTCATTCATCCTGAAAGCCCAAGTACTCAAAATCCGGCGCAATAGCAACCACGCTGTATAGTTAAAATATACGAATAGGCCAATTCCTTTGAAAAATTACTAAAATCCCAATTTTTTAGTAGTATGGAACTACAATCAAAATATAAAGACAAACAAACCCCTTATAGATAGTACTACGTAGAACGACTATTTTTTCTCTTTCTATTTTAGCATTTTATACCTCTTAATTTAGGGGAGCGCTCTGCGATAGATTTCAAAACGAGGTCTTATTTGTATTTCTATGTGGTGAAATTTCATCATCCCCACTCTCCAATACGAGTCATTGTATCATACTATATTTTCGATGTTTACACTATAACATTTGGCCTTATTTCACAGTGGCTATTCCTTCCAACTAACCAGAAATATGTTTAACAGACTGTTAGCGAAAACCAGACAAGAATATATTTCTTGAATCTTAGTAAAGATATCTGTTTCACTTCTAGGTGTCATATTTTATTTTATTTTCACCGCTGTTTTATTTGTAAACTCAAATAAAACAGCGGTGAATACAAAATTTATAAACAGTGGTTTAATATCATTATTAAAAAAATAGAATATATATTGGGTGTTAATATAAGTTGTGTCCGTTTTATTCAAATTTAAAAAAAATGAGCACCAAAAGTAAAACAAAATGGTAAAAGTTATACGTCATTCGAAAGAAAATTTTTTGCTCTACAAGATGTTGTGTTTGCTTTTACGTTACATATATTATTTTATTTGATTACAAGCCTTCAAAATGGAATGTCAAGTAGACGAAAGTGAGCATTTTCGACACCTCCTTCTGTTCGCGTACAATCGAGGGAATAAAGCTGCTCGCGATATTTGCGAAGTGTACGGTGAAGATGCTATGAATGAAAGGACAGCTCGTCGATGGTTTTTGCGTTTCAAAGACGGTAATTTCGACCTGAAATACATGGAGCATTCCGGACGGTCAGTGGACTTCGATGAGGACCGCTTAAACCATATTATTCATGAAGATCCCCTTACAACCACCGTAGAATTGGCTGAGCTGATGAATTGTAGTCACATGACTGTATACCGCTATTTTGGTGCTCATTTTTAAATTTGAAAAAAAAAAACGGACACAGCTTATGTTAACACCTAATATTTTTAAATCTTGGTTCCAACGGAAATCAAACCCGTAGCTCCAGATTGAACAACAGGTATTTTTTCAACAAGTTTTCGTTGATTTTTTTTTCGTACATTTAAATTTATAAAATGAATTATTAGAGAGCTCAATAATTTCTTTAGTGTAAGTCTTGTGCGTATCTTTAAGTTTTACAACCTTATATCAATAGTTAATTAGGTAAATATATATTTTTGGAGAGTCTACGTTTGGTAGAAATAAATAAACAAAAGGCCCATGAATATTCAACAAATTCATTAGCGAAAGACGAACTTCGTCAGCTTAACGGGCAATTAATAAAATTTGTCTAATGTGACATCAAGCGTCCCAAATTGGGCGTCTCTTTACGAAAACAAATAAAACGGCCCCGGCACACAATGCAAAGCAATTTGCAAATAAAGCTCAAATTAATTACGCAAATTCCTTCCTTATCTTAGTTACTTACACGGTTGTAAGAAACTTACTGTCAGTGGTGGCTTTATTATTTTTCGCTTAAATTTCAAACACGTTTTTTTTTTTTAATTAATTTATTTTTTAATACATGACGTTATAAATAGTAATAAAATGCACAATATCGGCGTCTTAATACTCGTAGCATTTTTTTTAATATTAATTTTATTTATTTTACACGTGACAAGAAATATACATAATTGGCGAAAAAAACAACAGGCAATTTGATTTGAACACACAATTTTATTGGGTCTGTGTTTGTTGCCTTTCATTTATCGTGTCCTTAGTAAACTAGGCTTTTGCCTGTAACTCACTGAGGACAGCTAACGATGCTCTTATTTCTCGTTCTATAATGAATATTAAACAAAAATATATTATATAATTCACAGCCTATAAGTAAAATATATTAATTTATTTTTCCAGATTTTATAAAGGGACATATGATTCTTCTTCTCAATGGCTCCATCCCAACTCACTGTCTGCGAAGACGTATGCTCTTTTGTCCCGGAATACGTCCCCCAGGTCGTGCCTCTGCAACAGGTTATCTTTTTGCACCACCCATGAATACTTTGGTCTTCATCTGGTTGTTATTCGAGGAAGATCCATGGAGATTGCCTGGTTCACAATATGATCGGGTGCTCTGCGTCCAACGTGCCCATACCATCTCAATCGCCTCTCATCCATCTTACTGTTGATGTCTGTAACACCTAGGCTTCCACGAATGCGTGAGCTTTTTATTTTGTCTCTTAGGGACACACCATCTTAGCATGCGCATTTTAGCTGTTTCTAGTTGCCTAGAGTAAGAGTGATACATCGTCCAGCATTCGGAGCTATAGAGGAGTGCGGGTCTGACAATCGTTTGGTATACTTTTCCTTTTAACTTTACTGGCATTTTCGGATCACATAGAACTCCCGTCATTGATCTAAACTTCATCCTTTCATCACTAACTCTATGTGTTACATCTGCTGCACATCCTCCATCGTTATGGATGAGTGACATATGATTCAACATTGGAAATATTTACGGATTATTTTACCCTTAATACGAGTATACAGATCATTTCCCTTCATCAGTACAATAATTAGACAATGCGCTAAAGCAGTTTTGTTCCAGTATATTTCTCCATGTTTTAATAATTATAATAATAAAATAACAATTTATAAAGTGCCGTTTAACTAGGGATCCTTATTCATCCCCCCTATTATTGACTGATTAAAAAAAATGGTGTAAGGATTGAAATGGGGGGGGGGTGGTAGTTTATAGTATCAAAAAGAAGTGTGGCTTTATATTTATTTTTGATACTTTTAAATCATTTTAATTACATCACCATAATAACATAAATTTTATTTTTCGTTGTACAAAAAAAAAATCAAATAGAATTTGAAACTTATATTTATCATTCTGTGGACGAGCATATTCCAATTCCCACCATGCCACTTAAAACATATTAATTAATTTCTTCAGAATTTATTGAGAATAACACATGTTTTTATTATTGACAATAGTTATGTATTCTGAAACCTCTAAAACACATATCAATTCCTTATATCACTATAACCATTGGATAATGCGCTGTTAACGTTTTGTTTCGATTAATACCAAACGCTTTATTGTTTTATGTTCAATTCTGATTCATTAAAAAAAACGTTTGACTTATAGACAAAGTTTAAAAATCAACTCCATAGAAGATTTTAAGAATTCATATTAATTTATATTTAATTTTGTAAACAACTTTATCAATCAGTTTCAACATCCTACTTATGAGAAGAAAAAAAAGTGTAATATACAAAAATCCTCCCTGTCAAAGATGATATGATGAATGTCTTCCAAACGGGGGTTTCGTGGAACCCGAATTAACACTCTGATATTTTAAAAAAAGTGTTCCTGCCTTTCACTTCGCAAGAGATAGCCACATGGCAATAAGCCTTCGAGGCTATATTGTAAATCAAGAAAGCGTAAAACAATAATGTAATTTTTAGGACCAAAAAAATATTTGTTTTCTTTATATTCGAAACAAAAATCATTACGACCTCCGTAGTCTAGTTGGTATGACGCCTGCCTTCCATCCCGGAGGTTGCGGGCTCAAATCCCGCTGGAAACTAGATTGTTTAAAAGGATTTCAGTCTGGTTTTCACTCAACGCCGCGTTTACATATTTCTGGTTGACAATAAGTCCACCAGTTGGCAACAAGGCAATAAGTCCACCAGGCTGTACTGTATACAACAAAAGTGTAATACAATAAGAGTTCGTTTTTCAGGAAGTCTTATTAAACAACAAAATTAATTTTAACTAGTACAGAAAAGAACTTGTTTCGACCAAAAGAAGTGTCGCCTCTGGCCTTAGAATTATATGTACTTACGAAAACACTCTGCTGCTGCAATTACAGAAGATTTATATGAGGTAGCAGCATACTAGACGGTGCGATGGTTCGTTTTAATTTTCTATAACACTGGATTTTAAAATCAGATACGTTAATAAGTCTTCAGACAGGGATCGACAAACAGTCGATCGCGAACGTCTCAATTGTGCTGGCTGCAAGCTTTTATTTGATTAAGTAAATTTTATTTAATTTTATTTATACACTATCTATAAAGAAGAGTTTAAAATTTTCAGTCTTCTTTTGGACTAGAAAAAATTAAAAAAACTTTGTTAGAAATTTCTAGACTTTTTGTTTGAAACCATTAAAAACTTATATTTATACTTTTTAAGTATAATACAATTTTGGTTATTTGGAGGCTATAAAATATAGTTTATACACTAGTATCTTAATTTATAAATAATTTTCTGCTTTTACAATACATGTTTATCATACAATGTCTAAATATCTTTCACCAAACATAAACACTTTAAATTGATTACTTTCAATTTGTGGTATCTTTTGAAACTAAAATAAGCCTCGAAGCTTTAAAAACAAATCAATTACTATGATTCAGAGCAATGCAGAAACAGTTATAAGAAGAAAAAACATATTTATGTATTATTTTCAGAATATTTTGTACACTTTAATTTAACAGAATCTAAATGAAAATAAAAAACATATCCCAGCAGTTATATTCCACATAAGGCAATGCGTTTTTTTTAAGATTAAACAATCTTATTGAATACATGCGTGAATAAAATAAATGTTTTAAGTAAGACCATGAAATGAGTTTAAAGATGGTTTGGATATGTAGAGAGAATGAATTATAAAAAAATACTAAGTGAATATAAAAGTTAGAAGTGCAAGGTGTACGTGGAAGAGGTAGACCAAGGAAAACGTGACTGGATAATATGGACCAGATTTTGAAAGAAGGTAAAGGGAGAAATATGAATAATATATTATAGTGTGCATGACGTGATGCTTGGATAAAAAAATATTGGGGATTTTTTCTCGGTGTAATAATATGTATAAGTATGTATGTAACAATCTTAATTTGATTTATTTTCAAAATATCTCTTTTCGCTTAAAAGTTTACCGACCCCTGTTTTGGTTGATATCAAATACTGAGTTAGTTATTTTGCTATCATTAGTAGTTTTAGATTCTAGTCTAACTAAGATTAATGTTGATAGATGTTGATTTTTCAGACTGAAAATCAAACAGAATAATTGCTGAAAGAAGATATAGTTAATTAGAAGAGAATTTTTTTTTATAACGTGATACAAAATTGTGAAAACTATATTGTTTTAATTAGAGAACGTTGTAAACACGATGGCCAAAATTTTAGAAATTCGCATTCATTTAAATTAACAATTTTTATTAGTTGTATACCATATATATTTGGAAGGTTATAGTGAAATTAAATTAACATAGAAAATAAATCACATTTATTTAAGCAATCATAAGTGGCACCAAGAATAAGGGTTGATGAGACATGAATATGATTGATTTTTTTGTAAACACATATATGAGTATTAAATATATTTTCTCAATTTAAATGAGAATTAATAAGTAAAATAAAATTGAAAATAAAAATTTTAATATTTGAAACAATGGTATGGACGTTAAAAATAGAAATTTGATATTCAAATGTACGAGAGTCATCCAGAAACTAAGGTTACAAGGGCTCCTAAGGCCGGAGGATTTTTTTCGTTTCAAATTTGGTGCACCTGGCATGTAGGGGGGATCCTAACGGTCAGTTTGTTTGGTCCCACGTGTTTGTCGGCCATTTTGTTCAGTAACAGTAAATTCTTCCGATGGAGAGGTCGTCGTGCGCTCCCGCTAACTCTCGTCCGTACGAGACTCGCGCGGTCATCAGTTTTGACTTTGCAGAATAATACCGCCGCGACTATCCATCGAAAGCTCGTGGAAGTTTATGGAAGTGATGTGATGAGTCGACAACATGTCACGAAGTGGGTTAGGTTGTTCAGAGAAGGCCGTACTGATACTTACGACGGGGCAAGGCAGTGATTTCTGAGGAATTTGTGCAAAAAATTGAAGTACAAGTGCGAAATGACCGCTGTGTGACACTCGACGACCTTCACGAAGAATTTCCTGATATTTCTCGAAGTTTCCTTGGTGATATTGTGTCGGAAAAACTTGGTTACAAGAAGTTGTGTGCGAGATGGGTGCCCAGAATGCTCACACCGGAGCACCGTCAAAATCGCGTGACCGCCGCGCGTGAATTTTTGGATTATTTTGCACAGGAGGAAGAAGCTTTTCTGGACTCGATCGTGACGGGGGATGAGACGTGGGTGTGTCACTATACCCCAAAACTTTTTCAACGATCAATAGGTCGAGGAAACTGTGAAGAAGTGGCTGAAAGAGCTGGCGGCGGAGGTCTATGACACTGGCATACAAAAGCTGGTGCCCCGAATACAGAAATGTCTCGAGCTCGACGGCGATTACGTTGAAAAATAGTTTAATATATTTGTGAAGTATCCTTTGAATTTTAATGAAATACAAGCATTTTTCGTTCCTACATAAATGTTGTAACCTTACTTTCTGGATGACCCTCGTATATTAAAATCCCTAATGAAAAACGACAAATTTATTAGAAGATACGACTTGAATCACAAAAGTTTCACTATGTTTATTCCATTCATATGTTGTTTAGTTATGTTTATTTCATACATATGTTGTTTAATTATATTTATTTCATACATATGTTGTTTAATTATGTTTATTTCATACATATGTTGTTTAATTATGTTTATTTCATACATATGTTGTTTAATTATGTTTATTTCATACATATGTTGTTTAATTATGTTTATTTCATACATATGTTGTTTAATTATGTTTATTACCTACATACATTATTTAATCGTACATTCATTTATTTTCAATAGATTTTTCATAACTTTTCATAAGTGGTAAAATGAAAATATTTTAACACTACATATTTTCACTGTTAATTAAGTTATTAACTAAACATTTTCACAGTAAATTCAATAATTAACTCAACATTTTCACACTGAATTGAGTAATTAACTAAATTCATTATTTGGTAACATTGATTTTTCTAACATTTGCCAATAATTAATTACCTACTTATTATCTTGAATCATTGTTAGAAATTACGGTTATAAGTCAAGTTATCAAAATGAAAATAGTGAAAAATTATATTAAAACTATTTTTAAATAAAAAATATATCTCAAGCCCAATTTCTTTGGGTAGACAGAGAGAACAGAGTGCCAAATACTCTATGACAACATACTTTCTTTGCCTCCTTCGATACATATTTTTAAACAATTAATTTTATTTCTCTACTTCGTAACCTTTCCTTCTTTTAACATTTCATTAATTTGATCTAACCATACTTTTTTCGGTCATCTTCTACCCTAACTACCACTTTTGCTTGCATTATAAAGTTGTTAAGTCAATCTTTTGTCACCTATCTGTTCAGCAAACTCTGTCTTTTTTCTCAAACCGTTAGAAATCTGTTCTACTTGTAAATTTTTTAAATCAGTCTATTTTCTCAATTCGTCAAAAATATCCAAACCAACTCAACGAGATAATTTTTCCCCTACTTTAAACTTAACTTTTTAGTATAAAAGTGATGGATAACATACGTAAACAGCCTTTCTGTAATAAGTGTATAATTTTTTTTGTTGTTATGGCACAGAGCGAATAAATTCCTTTACAAATAAAATGAAGAATTTTTTCATATATTCTTCTTCCCAGTGTCATGTCAGGTCTCCCCAACGTTGAATATCACCTGAGAGTAGACATATTTGTCCCCGGCAGCCCGAAAAAGATCTGCAACGCTCCTTATGCCAGTCCAATCACGTATATTGCGGAGCCAGGAGATTTGCCTCCTGACAACACCTCTTCGGCCTTCTATTTTGCCTTGGATGATCAGGTGCAGTAATTTGTACTTTGCTCCTCTAAGTACATGACCCAAGTAGGACACATTTTGGATTTTAATATTAGTCAGCAACTCTCTATCAGCTTTGGCTCTTTGAAGAACCCTTGTGTTGCTGACTATATCCGTCCAGGGTATCCGTAGCATTCTCTGGTGCATCCACATTTCGAATGCTTCCAGTCGGTTCATACTTTCTTTGAGGGTCCATGATTCTGCTCCATGCAATGACACTAACCAAACGTAGCATTTGACTAATCGTTGTATATATTTCATATATTAAGAAAAACTTTTCATATATTAAGAATAATTTTGAATAAACTGCGTGTTAAGACAATGAAACACATTTCATATTGAATATTCTCAACGAGTAATGCCAATAAAACCAAATGACCCGAGTATCGTTCAATAACTTAGAGCGTTATTGCCTAATTGACATAGAACTCTTTAAATATAAATATTGCAACAAATGATATCGTTGACATCCACCTACTTATATTGTTTATTCGATTCTAATCGCTAATAATAAAAATGATAGGCGATAAAAAAAACCACGCAAATTCAAATGCAAATACACGTATACCCGGAATGAAAAGGCTGAAGTGACAATATGGACAAACCGCTTCTTAATAAGCATTTGGACAATCATCATTACAGTTTTGTCGTTTGTTTTAACCCTATATAATAACAAATGGGTTAAAATATAAATTGTAATGTTTTTAAAATACACCAGTAATGATTTTTCTCTGGACTAACCTCATTTTTGGGAACAAATACGAGTAGAAAAGTCCGGCATCAAAAACTAAACATTTCATTATTATTTTTTTCTTAGACAATTTGGTATAACGCTGCTTCTTTATCATAAAGATCTCCTTAAGACCGCTTTCTACCTAGCTCATCCTACTGTATTACGCTTTTGTTATATATAGTTCAACTTGGCTGGTCTATTGCAATGCGAAAATCTCTTCCAACCAACCAAAAATATGTAAAATAAACCTTAAGTGAAACACAAACAGAAAAGTTTTAAAACAAATCTTTGAATTAACGGGAATCGATCTAGCAATACCCTGGATGGAAAAAGGGTTTTTTCCAACTAGGCCACAGTGGTCGAATATCAATGTCAAAATGAAAAAATACAATTACGGCTTTTCCCTGTTGGGATGGGCCGAGATGACTAAGCGCCAAAGTTTTCCATTCAAACACCTTCTCATACAACTCCTAGGATTTCATTGACTATTTATATTCCCTTCTTTCAAAATATCATACCCTTGATCTAACCATACCTTCCTTGGTCTTTCTCTACCCTGCCTTCCACTCACATTTGAACTAAACATTAGTTTTGTTAATATTTTTCATAAATTCGTTCTCCTTGCCCAAACTATCTTAGAGTGCCCTAACATATATTAGATATTCAACGCAAGGCACACACTTATGCAGCATTTTTTAATAATCTAAAATAAAGTAATTATGTAATAAAACAATGTGAACACTGTTAAAAAAAGATACAATTATATATTATAGGTATTTTAAACCGTAAGGCGCACAAACGTCTCAATCAACTCAACTCGTTCGAGGAGTTGTGAGCTGTCCAGCATTACTACAAAGATTAGCGTTAAATGTTCCTAACAATTACACTAGACTGCGCCGGCAAGAACTGTTCTCAATAACATACGCAAGAATGAGTCTTCAGCCGCTATGCCTGTTGGAAGGGCGGGCGTTAACTCTTCGGATATTGACATATTTCATATCACATTACCAAAAGCAAAAGTAAATTTTCTTCTTAGATTGAGCGCGTTAGAAAGCACTCATCAACATACTTAAGTGACTGAATACATATGTAACATATGTTTGTGTGTATATGTATACTCGTTTGTATACATATGCGTTATTTTTTATTTTATATAATTTAAAAAACAAATTTTCCCTGTAATTTTTCTTCTTTTTGAATGTCTTGTATTTTTCAAAGTAATTGGGCTAAGCCTGTTTTGAAAAAAAAAAAAAAAAAAAAATCATTCAAGAATTGGAGATTACCGAAAACTTTCGATATAGAGAATAAAGAATCATAATATACTTTAGGCACGTTACTTGAAAGGATTATGACAGTCTGAAGAAACTGGTGATAACGGGAACCATTGAGGGCAAGCGAGTAAAAGGAAGGTGTCATATAAGAGGGTTAAATTAAATAAAGGAGTTAATTGGTTTCTCTTTAAGCCCTGCAGTCAACACGACCTAGGACCTGGAGGGATGAAGATAGGGGGTGTGTTGAATTCGAGTCATATCAAAAGATAATGACACTCAGCATTGAGCACACGAGGGAAAAGAAGATTACATTCTAAGTAATAATTCAATATAACAGTTCAAAATGTATAAAATTGAACCATTTTTTTAAAGAAATTTATTATTCATAGTTAATTTTTTTTTTATTATTTATAAACTCTGAACACATGATGATAGTCCTTAAAATTTAATTTAAAATGTTTATTTCCTTCTACATTTTATTTGATTTACGTTTTAATTAAAACGCAAACAAAATCAGAATTATGTTTATTTTAAGACTAGTTGCAGCCCGTGAAATATTCACGGAAGTAAAACAAATTTTACATTTATGAAAATATATATTTATAAATGTAAAATTTGTTTATATATACGAGTATATCATTTATACATCGTCCCCTTTTACACCGGTTCAAAAATTGTTACCTAGGTATTTAAAATTCGTTCAGTATCACGGACCCACCGAGAGTCAAATTTTGAATTACTTTCGGAGAGAATCCAAGTATTCCTCTCTCAATCTTATTCATTCCTCAATCTTATGTGAAAATCTAAAATTATAACGCAGATTTTTATTCGATAGTGACAAGGAGTTATGAAATGAATATTTTTTTTCAAACAAATTAATAAATATTCTCGTAATTAACTTAATATTTTCACGGTTAATTATTTGAATATACTAACTTGTCTTAAAGTTGCTGATGATGACTGGTTATCTTGATCGAACAATTGTCATTATATATTCGTTATGGAATTAATTTCAACGTTCAATATGCGAAATGAAAAACGAATGTCCAAATTATTTACTTAAATATCTCTTTTTTTTCAAAAATACATAAAGCCTTAAATATCTTAAATTCTTCTTATCATTATATTCGCGATGTTTATTTACTCCCTAATGGGGAAATAAATGGAGTCGATAAAAAACGTGTTGAAGAAATTAAGAAATTAAAATTGTGAGAATGGATTTGTTGTTTAATGTCTTAGTGTTAAAATATGTTTTGAAAACATCTGGAGACAGTTTGCATATTTTTGTAAAATTAGAAATTTAAAAAAAATATTCATGTAAGATTTATAAATGCATTTTGTTATTTTTTTTTTAACATTTAATTTTTTTTTAACAAATCGAATACACGTTCAAAAAGTTGAATCAAATTACATTAATTTTGATCGTCTCTAAATATATCTTCATTTATTTGAAATATGTAACTTATTTTTACATTATTACGTAATATTTTCTTATTTATAACTAAAAATCACTAAAATTGTATTTCTAAATGAAAACATTAATATTTTGCTGAAATTCATCCATTTTAAAAATTCCGTTTCTACTTCAAATCAATATAAAAGAATAAAAAAATTAAGTAAAAGAAGTGTTCACTTTATTGAAGCATTGAAACAATTAAATTTTCCTTCCATAGTATTTTCACAGTGGTATTTTTTGCCATTTTCCTTCCATAGTATTTTCACAGTATTGGAGAGAAAAACCAATATAAAATATCCAATACTTGACGTGATACTGTCGAGATAAGAAGGTATCGCAGGTGAAATTTTTCGACTGCTAAATTTAGTTCACATATCCTCACTATTAAAAATATTATATAATATAAATGAATGATGGGCGTACCAGTTTAATGACTCCAATTAATATGGTAATAAAGTAAAACCATATTCATGATTCTTAAATTAAAATAGATATAAAATACAAATGGGTTCAAAAGACCCCACGAAACTTGCCACTGTTAGGGTTCGTTTATTGTAAAACAGTGATTCTCAACTATTTCGAATTTGGTTAATACATTGAATCATCACAATATTGAAAATAATTTTTAAAAATCAATATAACCAAAATTCATGGTTTTAATTGTTATTTGTGCGAAAGCAGTCAGAAAAAGGACAACATAAATTTTGTTTTAACTGCATCCTACATATATTACACTTAAATATATATTTTAATATTAAATAACTTTAAACAATGACTGTAAGTTTTTATTACTAATGCTTTTGTATCTCCATGTTAGTTTAAGATAAAGTTTTGTATTTTTTGTCAATACTTTTCAGTACTTGTATAACTTGTCATACATATATGCATTTGCTTATAAAAGACACTGTTGTGTCGTTAATAAAACAAAATACAAATAAATAAAATAAAATTAAATTTCTTGGCACTTGTAGCATGAAGAAATTGTAGTACGTATCCTATGACAGTTCACAAATTTGCCCAAATACAGCCTTGTAACGACGTTCAGTAATTTTAATTATTCAAGTGTTGCAAAACTTCAAACTAACAAATAAGTAATTGATGACTTGTACCTCATTACCAAAACGCCTTATATTTTTTTTCTGAAATCGTTCATCTACCGATATTTACTCGTGCATCGATTGCGTCTATTTTTCAGGTTTACGAAGTAAAACTTCCAAGATATTATAAGACAACCAGTTTGAGAAACATGACCGCGTCTGGTCGGTCGAGAGTAGCATGGAGGCGGGATTGTTCGAGCTTTCGTGGGCGATTCTGTTTCTTGTAATAATACAAATAAGATCACATTTGGCAGCACAATGGCTCCGAACAGCGGGGGACTTAAGAAGCCTTAAATACGGAATCGCCCAGTATGACGCACTGACTGGAATCACCCGTCGTTGTCGTTTTGTTTAGGAATTTTATCAAAACAGGTGCTTCTGTGTGCATTTCTGTGTAATACGAGTATTTATTTGTTATTTTCTAAGAAATATCAAGTCAAGGCTTTTTTTAGAACGCAATGACAATTTATGACTTAAGTCAAATTGTTCTAAGAATTAAACATTTACCATACGACAATAAAATCGAGTTTATCTCAAAACAGATAAAATGTGGGTTGGATCCTTTTTGCATTTAATAAAATAATATTGTTGTATTACACTTTCAGTATAACCTGACGGTTTTGTTGTTGCATTATGGCAATGTCTTTAAATTAACCAGGAATATACGAGTATTAATAAAGGTCTTAATTGAAAGCAAATTTAACTACTCGTATTTAGAAAAAAATATGAGTTCAATGGAAATCGAACATGCAACCCCGGGACACGAAGACTAGCATCTTACTAACAAGGGCACGGAGATGTATTTTTTTTCATATTTCTGACCATTTGTAGCATTTGGAATACATAAAATAATATCTAAAGAAACTGACATTATGAGATTAATATTTTTTTTATAAAATTTATACAACATTATGATTTATATATAAAAAAAATTTTTGTACAACAAAATGTATTTTTCCTCAAATAAATGTTTGATAAATATTTTTGTAAGTTTATATGAAGATTGTTGAAATATTTCTGTGGCGTTATGGCACAAACTGATATGTCCGTTTTTTGTCATATTGGATTTATTCTCACAATTTATAGAAAATATTTCTCAGCATGTTGTGGCAAAACTTGGTGTGTCAGTCATTATCTAAACAAAATATATATCGTTTGGAAAACTTAAAAATTTTTAATTTATACTGATTTTAACAGCTTATCAAAGTTAATATTTCTTATCCTGTAAACTAAGGTAAAACAGACATATCAACTTGTGCCATAACGACACAGATTTTAACAGTATGAAAATGTCACGAAGAAAAATAGTAAATTCATGATAAAAATAAAGTACGCATTTTATGAAAATCATTTAAAATGCTATTTTTATAGCATACGTGTCCAGAATCTCAAGGGTCACTTAAGAATTTCAAATCTTAAATTATAATCACGTACGATCTGATATCCGACTTACATGCTTAATCCAGCTAGGTACGATGAAATCTTCCTGACGATTTCTCAAGAATTTCGTAAAATAATATTGAAGACTAGAAAAACCGCCAAATTTGTCACAATATTATCTCAATTATTGTATAGTACAATTTACTATGCATATTTTGTCTACATGACCATATCAAATTTTATGAAGGTGAGCAGAAAATAGCAATTCATACCATGTATATTTTGAAATTAAGAGAAATGTAAATGTTTTTTTTTACCAGCTGTATTAAACCCTTCGGCAAGATTGTTTTACCCAATATCATGGGTTCATCACCGTCACGGTTCCGTTGTAGACAACGTTGATGTACAAAATTGTAGCATAGCAAATTATTCAATAACATACTCTTTTATGCAATCCGGATAACAAATTTAGGTAAGGTTAAGATTAGCTTATTTTACGCCGCGTAAATTGAGTCGCGTTATGACGCAAATTAGCAAATTATTCAAAAACATACATATGATGAGTGAGGAAACAAACAATGCCTTTACTTATTCTCTTTAATGCAATCCGGATAACAGATTTAGGTATGGTTAAGATTAGCGTATTTTATGCCGCGTAAATTGAGTCACGTTATGAAGCTATTTATGATTTCATAGAACATTGTAATTTGACCCGGATGACCGCGTAAATAGTCATTACCAGACTCACATGTGCTCTACACCGAAGTTGCATATGCAGACACACTACGCGTGTCTGCACGGCGTAAATTACGCTAGTATTTTCGGTCGATGGGGAAGCATCACATATATTTAAATCTGAACGTGTCAAGCTGTTGTATGATATGCAAGCGTAAATATGTTTTAGGGATGAAGAATTTAAAAAATGAGGCGCGATTGCGTTTAAGCTTGTGACGCAACAACAGCGTATTTTAACCGGTTATGTCCCTTAAGCGAGTTTACTCGCTCTTTGTTGCCGTGCGCGTGGGGCCGGTCATACTTAATATAGTAAGCTAGTTAAATCGCCCAACTTTATGCCTGTTTCTAGCCAATGTCTAGTACTAATTCGAATAATCTAAAATATGGAACATATAGAGACGTCTATAGAGATGATGAATAAATACTATAATATTACAGTTTACAGATATTATCGAATTTACAGAGATTTACCTAAAAGCTTCGCATGACAGTCGACATGTGTCTCTAATAGAGGGTTGTCAGTTTTGCGTTTTAATTATTTAACCGTTGAAATTTGAAATGATTTGATAGTCACATTATTAACTTTTTGTGCGTTATTAAAATAATTAATATTTTTGTGTTACATATACTTTTAATTCTATCAAATATTTTATTTATGTATGTTTCCGTATTTTCTGTGATAAGCTGTGACAATCCTGACATTTTGTTAAAGTTTTAGTTGTATTTTTCTGAGTGAACGGCGGCACAAACGACACATATTGTACATATTTGTTCTAACAAGTCTTTATAATATCCTTTGAATATATATACAAAAAAGATAATTCTGTTGGGTTTTATTTTTGCTAAAAAATTCACGGTCCGGGATCAGCCATACTAATACCTTGCGGCACCTAAAGGGTTAACGTAAACTTAAATAACCTGCGTGATTTAAATTGACCATTTACGCAAGCTTGAACCAAACCTCATGAACTTTCTACACAAAATAAGCTTTCTAAAAGTACTTAGCTTTTTACATACAATTTTATGTTATTTTGAGGTTGCAATATAATTTTTTTCAGATTATTTACAAAATCTGAACTTCTTCAGAGTGGTTTCATTCCGTATTCTGTCATACTATTTATGTGCAATCTGACGGGCTTACTGCCGGGGGTCAATATCTTCCAACCAACCAGAAAAAAAAAATAAGGAAAGTTACATGGAGGTAAATATAAATGGAACTCGTTAGAGAGGAAGACCAAGGAAAGTACGGTTGGATCAAGTGAATTATATTTTGAAAATAAAAATGTAGATAGTCGTAGGATTTTTATCTAGAAGGTGGAGGAGTATATAAGAGGCGGTGTACCAAATAGAAGAAGTATAGGATGCGTGTTATTATAGAAATGTCTAGGTCTCTGTCCTCTTTGCCTACCTCAACAGGCAGATTATGTGATGGTATGTTGTATATATGAATGTAAACCGGATCGATTTTGAATGAGGAATTATAAAAAGTCAGATAAATAGGTGTTGTATCTAGAAGTGTATTGATGTGTTTTATTATAAGACAGTCTTGGTATCGTTCCTCTCTACCTACTCCAACAGAAAGATGGCGTGATGGTATGTATGTAATCGGAATGTAGTTTCACTATATATAACAACAGATCGAATTTAAATAAGGAAGTGTAAAAAGTCAAAGAGTATTGTTTGTGTTCCCCTGATGATGACTATATGACTATCTCCCCAGTGAGACTCTGGAAATTGTTACAAACCAATATAAGACTCACTTCGTCCTTGGCATGCTTTAAGAAGCGACTGAAAAAACTCTTAATTTCTAGTCAGTAAAATAAAGTGTTTCATTCCCGATTTTTCTTTTCCTTTCCTCTCCACGATCCCTTCCTTTCCTTTTGATTGATGATGTCTTACTTTATATGAAAAATATGATTATCCGTCTTTGTGGGGTTCGTGGGCATATGCTCACGTATGTGTTCATGGATTTCATGGGGATGGATAGTCATTTGAATGATTTATGCGACCATGTAAATCGCTTCATTTAATTTTTTCTGGTTGGCTGGAAGAGATTGCCGCCTGGCAAAAAACCCGTCAGATTGTATTTGCAATAAAAGTTTTAAAGAAATAAATAAATGATGAGTGACATTTTAGTAAGTGAAAACCTTGAAACCGGTAGTGTTATACCGTTATATATAATGGAATAAAACGGTTTTGACTAAACAAGTTACAATGAAGAAGGTGTATATAAGAAGCGAAGGATGTGTGTCGTGATAGAAAAGTCTAGGTCTTTGTCATCTCTACCTACCCCTACAGGGAGATTGTGTGATGGTATGTATAGATATATGCATGTAATCTGAATGTAAATCCATGATACATCGCAACGGATCGATTTTTAATTACCGCGCTAGCTACAGCCAATGCTTGTCATTACGGCAATTACAGTCACTATTGACTAGTGTCGCCTACACACATAACAAGTTAAGGAGTAGCAAATTAAAATAATCATGCCATTGTCTCATGTCTTGCTGGTTCCTACGTTCAACTGTACCTTTGCATAAATTAATAATTTATTCACACAATCTATAATCTATGGTGTATGCATCGTGTCTCTGTGGTTGTTAACTTCCAGATTTTATCGGGTATTTATAAGATTTATTACAGCTTCTGAAATCATACCGTTTTGTAATTATTTGTTGTAAAAAGAAAAAAAAACGTCTTCTTACAAATGTTTCCTCATTTTTAATCATTATAGATGAATGAATGGTACATCTTTAATGAAGATATATTTCGTTGTTAGTGACTTCCATGATTTAGTTGGTAAGATGGTTAACTTCAAACCGAGGGATCCGGGTTCAATTCAAAATGATGTCAAAAAACTGGGTCCCAGACGTCTGAGAGTTATACTTGAAAAAATGTAGGATGGTCCCTGTGACATTTGAAATGTTATGTCTCAAAGGGATGGGGTAAAATCGTTTTTTTTTTACAAATCGAATCGTTTTTTTATAAATCGAAAAACAGTTTTCTCTAAACTGACGTTTTAATTCCTAATTTTCATTATACTAACTTTCTAATGTATTGTATGATTTGTATCTATCTTTAAATAGGCCAAGATCCACTATGAATTAATACTTATTACGAACATTTAATTTTAGATATAAAAAAATCGAAAATCCAACTATCGTTCACCCCATCCCTGACCAATGCAGACTAACGTAGTGACTTTTGACAAACGTCACCAAATATTATTTGATTTTAAGAAACTGCCACATTTTTGCTAATTTGTAACAAGATGTATTAATTTGTCATTATTGTTAGTTTTATATAACGTATTTACCTAAATAACTTGCTTTTTATTTGAATCGAGACTTATATTAAATTTGATTAATAATTAAAATTACTGAACGTCGTTACAAGGTTGTATTGGGGCTAATTTGTGAACTGTCACAGGGACCATGCTACATTTTCTCAAGTATAGTTATTCGACTAGAATATTGTTACCTTTGGGCGAGCGATACTGTTATCATGACGAATACTGGCAAGTAATGTCCCATCTTAAAGTGATTTTCAACAAGAAGGAATAATTAACGAGACTGAAGACAATATTGTCACCCCATTTACCTCCCGGTCACGCTGTTCGCATCACGCAACAATATATTTGATGATATTGTAATTTGTTTTATCAAACACTGTTTATTCCACTTTATGTAACGGTTTAACTCTACGAGTTTCAAGGTGTACACCTCATTTTCATCATCAGGAGCACAAAGAAGACTTGTACCGTTACATAAACAGAATTTGATAAAAAAAATTACAATGTCCATAAACCTCTATAATGTTATTTATTTATTTATTTAACACTTTTATTACAATCTGGCGGGATTATTGCTAGGTGGCAATCTCTTCCAACCAACCAGACAAAATTAAATTAAGCAAGTTACATTGTTGCATAAATCATTCAAATGACTATCCATCCTCACGAAATCCATAAACACATACGTGAGCATATGCCCACGAACCCCACAAAGACGGACAATCACCAGAACATTATTTTTCATATAAAGTGAGATATCATCAATCAAAAGGAAAGGAAGGGATGGTGGAGAGGAAAGGAAAAGAAAAATTGTGAATGGAACAAGTTATTTTACTGACTAGAAATTAAGAGTTTTTTCAGTCGCTTCTTAAAGCTATCATAATAAGGTATCATGTTAATGAATATATTTTTTTTATGTTTTTAAAATTCAATACGTAAATTTTCTCCCATTAATGCATAAAAATAACATAACATGCATAAAAACATTTTTTTTCAATTGATATACATAGGTACATAAATGCATGTATTAGATAAAAGAAAAGTATTTTAATCCAAATTCTGGTTAGTGTTGTTCAAGAACAGAAATTTCAAAGTTTAAGTGTAAATTAGGAAAAAACATATGTTTTGTTGAATATACTAAATAGGGGGTGTAAAAGACGACTTCCGTTTTGCAGTTGGCAAGACTCCTGTTTCCAGCCTGAGGGTTGCGGGCTCGATTCCCGTTTGTACCTAGATATTTTTAAAAAGGTTTCTAATTTGGTTTTCACTTAACAAACCTATTTAAACATCTTTCTGGCTAGTTGGAAGATATAGCATGTGACAATAAACCTGCCAGGTTTGCAATATATAATGAAAATAACACAAAATAATACAGAGTTAAGATATTGTTATAAATTTAAATAAGTCTTAATAACTTTTTCATTGTTCCTTAATTTTATTTTACTGTAGTATATTAATTTAATCAACTCAAAACACTGTGTTATATTACAATGTATTACACTTTCGTTGTACATAGTAACACTTGGTGGGCTTAATGTTATGTGGCGATTTCTTCCAGCCGACTAGAAATATGTTCAAAAAGCCTTAAGTGAAAATCATACTGGAACCCTTTTTTAAAGAAATCTAATTTGTTTCTAACGGGGTTCGAGCCCGCAACTCTCAGGTTGGGAAACAAGGGTTTTATTAACTAGACCACGGAGGTCATGTCATTAAAAGTAAGTAGATATATATTGATAACTACCAGCTTGGATTATTTATCCATAAGGTTAAATGTTTATTTACATTATCAAGTCTGTATTAATTCAAAATTTGTGAAATATAAGAAATAGGCATTATTTACATTTTTTCAAATTCAAGATACGGTTATTTACTGTCTACTTGTATCTTTGGTTTACATAAAATAATAACTGTGGACAGTTATAGGAGCGTTGGGTTGGGATGAAGTTTAGATCAATGACGGGAGTTCTATGTGATACGAATATGTCAGTAAAGTTAAAAGGAAAAGTATACCAAACGTTTGTCAGATCCCCACTCCTCTATGGCTCCGAATGCTGGACGATGTATAACTCTTATAAGCTCTAGGCAACTAGAAACTGCTGAAATACGCATGCTAAGATGGTCAGCTGGTGTGTCCCTAGGATACAAAATAAAAAGCAAACACATTCGTGGAATCCTAGGTGTTACAGACATCAACAGCAAGATGGAGGAGAGGCGATGGAGATGGTATGGGCACGTTGGACGCAGAGCACCAGATCACATTGTGAACCAGGCAATCTCCATGGACCTTCCTCGAATAACAACCAGAGTAAGACCAAAGAATTTATGGGTGGTGCAAAAAGATAACGTGATGCAGAGGCACGGCCTGGGGGACGTAGTCCGGGATAGAAGAGCATACAACCTGAGGACGAGGAGAGCTGACCCCAACAGTCTTCGCAGACAGTGAGTTGGGATGGAGCCAGGGAGAAGAAGTTATAGGAACGTTGGAAAGCACATATTCATAAATAAAAAGTATATTTTCTCCTTGAAATTTTGTAGATAAGACATAAATAGCTTAAATGACAGATATGTGATGGAGCATGCATAGAGAATATGTATGGATACCAAAACGCAATGTCATGTTTCAATAGAAAGTATAGCTTTCATGAGGTCATGTATGTTGTTTAAATATTTAAGAAATAAAAATAATTAAATGTCGAACATAAACTGAGCATTTGTTTTAAAACAAATATTATCGAATCGATTTTTACTCGTTTTTATATATTTAAAGAAACTGAGAAACGCTTTTTATGGGAATGTTGTAATTTACTTGAATGGTTGTAGTTTACTTGAATGAATGGGAATGTTGTAATTTACTTTACCTTGAAAACAGTCACTTTAAGGGATTGATAAATCTATACAAGTAAATTGATGTAGTTTAAAATGATTTTGCAAATAAACAAAAAATGTGTTTAGTAAGTTGGATATTTTTTGCAAATATACGTCCAATATAAAGGACGAGCTCCGTGGCCTAGTTGGGAAGGCATCTGACTTCCAATTCAGGGTTGTTGGCTGGAACCGGAGATTTTAAAAGAATATATTCTAGTCTAGTTTTCACTTAAGGTATGTAATGCATGTTTATTTATTTAACACTTTTATTGCAAATAAAATCTGGCGGGTTTATTGCCAGGCGGCAATCTCTTCCAACTAACCATAAAAAGTAAATGAAGCAAATTGCATGGTTGTATAAATCATTCAAATGACTATCAATCCCCACGAAATCCATAAACACATACGTGAGCATATATATATGCCCACGAACCCCACAAAGACGGACAGTCACCCAAACATTATTTTTCACATCTTTCTGGTTGGTTGAAAGAGATTGTCATATGGTAATAAGCCCACCAGGTAGAACCGTGTACAACAAAAGTGTAATACAATTAAACTTGTTCTAATGGTTAACCTGTAGAATTTCAGAGTGGGTCACCACGCTTTCTTTACCCGTGCCAAGTTACTCGACATTATTTATATTTTAGTATAAACATTCAAATATAAATAAATAGCAAACACGATGATAATATGCATCCTTGTTTTACACATTTTTAACATCAAATAATCCTTTTATTTCATACAACCAAAATTTCTATCGTACACAACACTAACTGGAATGATTGAATAAGAAAATAAGATATTTTGTGGGGGGTTGAGTTGTAAACAATGAATTTTGTTATTCTTACCCTTTCAAATAAATTGCTAGTCTACTGGAAACTCTCCTTAACACAACAAAAAATCATCTGTCACATAAAAATGTTAACAAGTGATTGACACACGCACTGGGATACGAATCCCGTCATTGTGTAAAAAGCGTCACCAATCCACTCAACAAAGACGCACCTTCTTCGCCAGCAGAGTACAAAAAAAAATTACAAAGATTATCCGGAGCCCACAGGTAGAGGAGGGAAGTAAAACAGTTTATGTTCACACAATAACAAAAGTATTCAACTTTTGTGTTCGTTGACCACAAAATTACTTTAAACTTTTACACGCAGTTTAAGTATTGATATTTTTTGCGTACAACAGGCGAAAGGTTTACGATTATCACATTGTAACAAAAATCACTTTTTTTGTAAGTTAGTTTGTTTGTATATTTAATATGTTCACATTGTTTAATATAACACTGATTCACATAATTTTATGATAAAGTTTTCACAATAAACTGTATTCTGTATTTTATTTCACTTTAACACAAAGAAATCAATTACTGTCTTCAATAAAACTATAAAAACGTTTTCTTCATACAGTTTTGATTTAAAATTAAAAATAAAACATTTTTTTATCTTAAGAAAATATTTCACAGTGTTATCACAATTCTCACAATATCTTGATAACAATATTATTATAGTTTAACGTTGTTCAGAACATGAACTTTAATATCTTTGTAAATTAAATGCTCACATATAATTAAATTTATTTCTCGTATTTTTTTTTCACATCAATAAAAAAAGTTTTTAGTTCAGTGTTTTTACAACAATGTTTTCTTAATATCTGTAATAAAACTGAGTTAAAACAGTGCTCAAATCATAACAAATTATTTAAGTTTAAAAAAAATATTTTTCAGTAGCACTTTCGTAAACGTTTTATTTTTTTTTCTCAACAGAAGCTTTCGATCTACAGTTTCACACACAAGCACACGAACAGATCGGTCCGCGTCGGCCAATCGGACGGCGGATAGTTAATACGATTTCCACAGCACAGAAACGGGACAGAATTATCGGGTGTGAGGAAAATAACAGCATTTCCCGCGCAAAGCTGTCCACACTGTCAAAATAATTTTCACACATGCGAAATTGTCTACTATTGTTTTTGCGGGTTCGCGTCACCGCTAAAGGGGCTTTCTTATTTTGAACTAGCGCATGCGCGCGTGCACTCTCTATACAGATCAAACGAATACTGCAGGAAAGCTCAATTATAACATACCTTGTAGACTAGAAGAAAATATGTCAGTTGTTCACTAAAATATACATTTTATAATCTTTATCATTTTTATTGTATCTTATAAATGGTTGAGCCTTTTTATGAAGTATGCTCGGTTTACTTGAATCAAGTTTCAGTGGCGGGCTCCTACCTGTATGTGTCCGAAGCCGCGGAAGGCAGTGGTGGGAGATATGAGCGGTAGTAGTACCTTGAACTGCCGCCGTCCGGCAGCGCGCGCTCCTGTCGGAACGCTCTTGTCATGCACAGTGGATAAGGCTTTGGTATCAAAAAGTGGTTGCCTAAATAAAAAAAATATGTATAATTTTTATTTTTTTGTTTTAATTTTTCTTTATTTCAAGTTTTAGTACATTTAAGTTATTGATTTTATGAATTTGGTTTTTTTACATGATTACGAAAGATAAATAAATAATTATAAAATAAAATATTTAATTAGATTTTTTTTGTGATTGGAAAGGGTTTATGATGAAAATAAAATATCTAAAAAAACAAGACTTTTGATATAAATATACATTTATTTCACTTCCTTTGCTGCTTAGTTTCAATTCACGAGAGATATTTGTACAATATTTTTAGTGCTGATTGATTTTTGTTTAAAATTTCATTTACACTTTTCCTAAAAAAATCTAAAAAAAATCACTTGTTCCCATTTTTATGAATTTTATAATTTTTTTTTTAACTAAAACTTGCAATCATAATCATAGCCTTGACAAATGTTTGTACAATAATTTACTTTGTTTAATAAAATAAAAAAATAATAATAATTTTATTAAACTTAAAAGCACAGTCGGTGCTGCACGATGATGATCTTGAAATTAAAGACGTAATAATATGGCAGCAAAAGGCAATTGGACATACAATTTCCGAAAGTCATGTAAAGGCCTATCTTTAGCAGTAAACCAACATATAAGGCTAACATGATGATGATGCTGCTATTTATAACTACTAAATTAGGTGACAATTTTGCTGTTTCAGATTTAGTTGCGTCTGCGTTTCAATATTTAGTTTAATCCATTTATATTGAGCGCTGTTTAAAAGAGTATGCTCTCTAAAATGGCGCAATGTAAAATTACCTTTTATTATTATTGTACCTATAAATTTAAAAACTTTTTTTCAAATGATAAAAAAATAAAGAAGATTAAATTAATCATTACAAAATCAATTAATAAATATTATTTTTGATAAAGTGTAGCAAAAGTTTAAAGTCAAATTAGTTACAATAATATTCATATTCCATAATTATTTTGAACAGAAGAAATTGTATGTACATTACCCGGCTGTAAGTAATCCACATAGGGCTTAAGAAAAAGACTGTCGGCCATAATCGGCAAACTTCGGCTTTGTAGAGCGTCGTCTCTGTCATTCATACACGTGTTCCGTTGCGAGACTGTTAGCGCATCGTGCGGCAGAGACAACGTTCTACAAAGCCGAAGTTAGCCGACAGTATCTGTCTTAAGCCCGTGTGTATTATTTACCACCGGGTACCTACTCGACGAGTATTCGTAGTTTATGAAAAATAAGACAGGCAAAAAAAAAGTAATTTAAAGTGGACACTCGATTTATGATATACTTGGATCATTGGGCATATGTATACCTATGGATCATTGGGCATGTGTGTGTATTTGCAAAAAAGGATCCAACCCACATTTTTAATGTTCCTGCCTTTCTGTTTTGTTATTGCCGATTTGTATGCGATTACATGGATTATTTTTTAAGATTAAATTAAACTATGAACTACTTACCGTATTTTACGGACTATAAGATGCTACGGACTATAAGACGCACCTTAATTTTTAGGCAATTTAAAAAAAATAGCATTTTTACCAACAACAACACCTGGCGGTATTTCAGAAGGTTTTGGTATTGTTTTGCGCTTGAAAATGATCATTGGATTAAGTTTAGTACCGTCATCACAATATGAAAGGACAACAGTGTTAAGATAGAGATAGGTTTCCCTCGGCATCGAATATATGGCCATTTTTAAGACTGGCGGGAATTTTAAATTAATCACTGGGCATTTTTATATTAATTTCGAGTATAAGACGCACCTGAATTTTGGAGGCAATTTTTTGAAGAAAAGAGTGCGTCTTATAGTCCGTAAAATACGGGATATAACTAACTTGATATTTATGCACATGTGAGATGAAGATGTGCTTGTTCGATATTTACAATAGACTAAAAAATAACGCTCAGTGGGTTGATTCCTTTTTATACAAATATTTGTACATTGAAAATGATATTTGCTTAAATCTTGTGTACACAGTTTTTTCAATAAAATAATACAATCAAACAAGGTTTTGGTTACATGAATTAAAAGGATTATTTGATGTATAAAATGTGTGAAACAAGGATGCTTATTATCATCGTGTGTGCTATTTCATTATATTTAAATGTTTATGCTTAAAATAGTTAAAATGTAGAGTAGCTTGGCACGGGTTAACCGTGATGACCCACGCTGAAGTTCAACAGGTTCACCCTTTGACCAAGTTGTTTTAAACTTTTACGTTTATAATTTGCGTATTTATTTTAAAATAAAATTAAGCATAATATTTTGTAGTACTTTTAGTCTAAAAAGACAAACAATTGTTTTAAGAATGTTTTTAAAAAAAATACATTTCTAAGTATTTTAAAACAACCTCGAAAATCATTAAAACCTATATGAAGCCATTCATTCGAATTAAACAATTGGTTTTCATACTATTTTAAAAATAAAATTTAATTGAATTAACTATCTATCATAAAAAAAAATTAATTCGAACCCACGAAACAAATGTATGCTGTGAGTTACAAATGGATTGTTAAAACACCCAAAGAATGTTTTATATTCAGAAAGATACGATATTCAGAGACGCTGTGCAATAGGGCTAAACCTCCGCTATTACGGCGAGCGGGCGTGATTTCCAGTGATCAATTCAGAGCAAATGGTATCACAGCACAAGTTCAATTACCTCCGTAGCGGTATTACTAAAATTGATCTGATTGCGAATAAAAAGGTTTTATGACAGAGGTAATCAAACTTTTTTTTAAATCATTTCAACATGAACTTCGGAAAAGTAATACGAATCAAATATTGGATGAATATTGATAGCAAAATAAAAGTTTTACGATCGCGAACTAGTGAAGTTCCACAATTCAATGTTGAACAATAAAGTATTTAATTTCTTGAACTAGTTTTCATTTATTGTATGAACTTTAAGTAAACTGCGGAATGAGAGAATAAGAAATATAATTATTCAAGATAAATATGAACTATAAACACTACCGTGTTAAGTTTGATGGAAAAGAGAACGTTGAAGGGGTTTTGATATTTTGAACGAACGAGTAACGAAATATTGACTTAACAAATTTACAAAGCGTGCTATAGTGGGAGTCATGGTAGATAATGACCGAGAAAATTTTGGTCGGACCGAGGTAATTACATTTTACAGAAGGAAATGTAGGAAGTAAGATAAACGATAGGAACTGTACTCGTAGGAGAAGATTTATAAGTGTGGGGGAGGTGAAGTAAATGTCTCATGATATGATAGCTTAGCGCTCTATTCTTCTGCTTAACGCAACAGAAAAATGATTTGATTGTATGTTTTCATATATCGAATGGAATTATTTCAAAAACGTCTACAAAAATTAACACTATTAAACCTTCCTGCCCTGTGATGTGTAACTAGTACACATTGCTTCTAAAAACTTGAATGTCTCTATAAATATAATAAATATTAAGTTCAGATTTTAGGTATTCCTCCGTAATACATTTACGCATTGAATTAAAAAATAATATTAATAATACTCGTAATTAGCACTTATCGACCACATCATATATATTTTGTGAAAATCGGGAATAAATAACCAACACAATCAAACGTGTGACAGTGTATGACGTAGGTATATTCATTATAAAAACCGCTATGGGTGAGAAAGCGACGCTATTCACGTCTCACTCTTCTTAGGTATATGGGAACGCAAGAAATAGAATCTCAGTTCACTCGCTTCTCTCGCTTCTGTAGCACTCGGGCATCCATTTGATGCTCTTCGCCCGTTTTGTGATGTTTTCAGCAATTAAATTTCAATTATTATCACTTTTGACTTCAAATTTAATTAATTTAAGCGATTGGCGGTGAATAAGCTTATTTTTCCGATTTTAAATCGCTCATTTTTACACGTGTATTGAATACACTTCACCGGAACGGGCGGATTTTTTATGCAAAGGATGTGAAAGGTTAAACATTTATAAAATATAATATCACCACAAGGACGCTTTTTTAAAGTCTCGATTACCTAGGGATAATGGAAATTTTGCTTCCCTGCCACACTATTTAATATGACAGCGCCATTAATTCTGATGTGTCGAGAGATACTATGAAAATGAATTAAAAAACTGTGGAAGATGCATGCAATAATAAAAAGTGGATTGTAATTTGTTTTTATCAAACACTGTTTATTCCACTTTTTATAACGGTATAACCCTACCGGTTTTAAGGTTTCCACCTCATCATCAGGGGAGCCCAAACAAGGAGTTTTGTTTGTACTCCCCCTAATGATGAAGGGAAAGCCTTGAAACCGGTAGGGTTATACCGTTTTAAAAAGTGAAATAAACAGTGTTTGATGAAAACACATTACTACGTCTTTAAACCTCCACAATGTTAATGCCTTAACTATAAATAATATATAAAAAAAGGATTGTCTACGATTGCAAGTTAGCAGAATAAAAGCAACAAAAATTAATTACAATAGTTAGATAAATAATGAAGCATTCAGATGGATTGAACGTATAGAGCGAATTAATGATTATTCAAATATAAAAGTCAGAAGAGCATGATGTGCATCTATGAGGTAGAACCAAGAAATGGACCATATTTTGAAAGATATCAAAGTGAGAAACATAAATAAAATTATGGTAGATTAAACGTGAGTGAGGAGATCTAGACTATCTGCCTACCCAGCAATATATAATTATTATTTTATAGTATGGAGAGTAATATTAGTAAACACATACCCATATTTCTCGTTCATTCTTTGTACATTCCCAAACCACCTCGAGTATACTTGAGAAATTGTAGCATGGTCTTTGTGACGTTTCACAATTTTTCTCCAATACAACCTTGTAACGAGGTTCAGTAATTTTAATTATTTTATCAACTTTAATATAAGCCTCAGTTCTAATAAATAGTAAGTTATTTAGGTAAATACATTACATAAAACTAACAATAATGACAAATTAATACATCTTGTTACAAATTAGCAAAAATGTGGCTGTTTGTTAAAATCAAATAATATTTGGTGACGTTTGTCAAAAGTCACTACGTTAGTCTGCAATGGCTAGGGATGGGGTATACGATAATTGGATTTTCGATTTTTTTATACCTAAAATTAAATGTTCGTAATTAGTATTAATTCATAGTGGATCTTGGCCTATTTCTAAATACAAATCATACAATACATTAGAAAGTCACTATAATGAAATTAAGGAATTAAAACGTCAGTTTAGGGAAAAACTATTTTTCGATTTATAGTAAAACGATTCGATTTGTAAAAAAAAACGATTTTATCCCATCCCTTTGAGACTTGACATTTCAAACGTCATAGAAAAATGTTTCATTTTCTTGAGTATAGTAAGATAAATAATGAAGTATTCAGATGGTTTGGACGTATAGAGATAATGAATAACGAAATAATGATTAAAAAATATAAAAGTTAAAAGAGCTTGATATGCCTCGATGAGGTAGAACCTAGAAATGGACCAGATTTTTAAAGATATTAAAGTGAGAAACACAAATCAAATTGCAGTGGATTAAACGTGAGTGAGGAGATCTAGACTCTCTGCCTACCCAGCAATATGTAATTATTGTTTAATAGTATGGAGAGTAATATAAGTTAACACATACCCATATTTTTTGTTCATTCGTTCTACATTCCCAAACCACCTCGAGTAGTCTTCTTCATCTTGTTCAAAACATTAGTTGACATTCGTACTTGATCATTTAATTTCGCATTCTGTCACACATCGTTTGCAAAAATATAACTATCAGTATACGAGTATTTATTAATTTGTATTCTTTCCGTTTTTTTCTTCTACATTCCAAATATTAACTTTGGCACTATTATACTGTTGTGAACTAATAATTCGTTTTATAAATTGTTATGAGTTCGTATAGTATGTAGGCGTTAACAATTTCTTCTACATCCCAAATATTAACTTTGGCACTATTATACTGTTGTGAACTAATAATTCGTTTTAAGAATTGTTATGAGTTCGTATGTAGGCGTTAACAATTTTTAAGAAATTAAATATTAAAATTATTAGAAAAAAAAACGTAGGAAATTAGAATTAAGTTAGTTCATAGTTAAATTTAAATTAAGTTAGTTCATAGTTATATTTAAATAAAGTTAGTTCATAGTTACATTTAAAAAAATTAGATAAATTCTTGAGATATCTTCTTCTCCCTGGCTCCATCCCAACTTACTTTCTGCGAAGACTGTTGGGGTCAGCTCTCCTCGTCCTCAGGTTGTATGCTCTTCTGTCCCGGACTACGTCCCCCAGGCGGTGCCTCTGCATCAGGTTATCTTTTTGCACCACCCATGAATTCTTTGGTCTTCCTCTGGTTGTTATTCGAGAAGGATCCATGGAGATTGCCTGGATCTTGAGATATGAATGTGTAGAAATGTTAGGTGTGCTACTTTTGGCAAATTATTGTGTTAAGGATTACTTAATTAAATAAAAAAAAACTTCTAATAGCTTAGGATCCAGTCATATGAAATACATCTCAACAAAGGCATAATTTTAACACACAACTCATTTGAGGAAGCACCTTTGGATAATGGAGAGAATATTTCTCGTACTAGTCACAAAGGGTTGGGAAAAAATAAAATTCTCAAAGAGAATTAAATAATAAAATAAAATTAATAATAAGTTTGTCTTTAAACAGTTTAAAAATGTTGTTCTTCTTCTTTGTAATTGCCTGCCTCTTCGAAAATTGGCAATCATCAGTGCTATCTTGATATAAATTCAACAGTTTTTAACAACGATATAATGTTGCAGTGAAACATACTCGTATACCGCAAGTTCTGCATTGCGACTGCACTGAATTAAACCCAACATTATGATTTCGTATATACTCGTACATTTCTCCTTGTTTTTTATATCTACTTTCAAAATACTCAAGCTTTCTCGCCTCAGTAGTCAACAATACATTTTTTTGTCGATAATAAGATGAAAACATTTTTTATTATCACATATTATTATATTACATATTTGTTACATTTAACAAATAAGTTGCACAAAAAGTACACCCTTCCTTCCCTGTGATGTGTAACTAGTACACATTGCTTCTAAAAACTTTAATATCTCAATAAATATAATAAACACTGGGTTCATATTTTAGGTATTCCTCCGTAATATATTTACACATTGAATGAATATAACAATATTAATAATAAATAGCACTTATCGGCCACATCAGACATATTTTGTGAAAATAGGGAATAAATTCACCAACACAATCAAACGTGTGCCAGTGTGTAACGTAGGTATATTCATTCTAAAAAACCGATTTGGGTGAGGAAGCGACGTTATTCACGTCTCACTCTCACTCTACTTCGGTATGTGGGAACGCAAGAAAGATAATCTCAGTTCGCTCGCTTCTCTCGCTTCAGTAGCTCGCGGGCATTCGTTTGAGGTGGTCTCTTCGCCCGTTTTGTGAACGTCGGCCGATGTTTTTTTTTCATGTTTTCTGCAATTAAATTTAAATCATTATCACTTTTTTTTCAAATTTAATTAATTTAAGCGATTGGCTATGAGTATTCTTATTTTTCCGATTATAAATCGCTCATTTTTACATGTGTATTGAATACACAGCACCGGAACGCGCGGATTTTTTTAACACAGGAAGGGAAAGGTAAAGGGTAGATGTCGATTGGACCAAATTTAACTCTTAACTTTATTCCAATCGTGCTGAATGTATATTATTTTGGAAGGGTTACCTTAATTGATCATCGTTTTTTTTATGACCAATAAATAGTTTTTCGGCGCTAGATGCTTTTTTACTATCACTCGGAAAAAAATGCGACACAAACAAAACAAAATATATATGTACAGTTTATAACGACACTGCAGTAAGCGATCGAGTGTGTCAAATGTGGTTTAAACAATCCATCAAGTCTATACAACACTCGAAGATTGTGTTCACTCTGGAAGGCCGATTGCCACTAATGATGACCAAATCAAGACATTGATCGAAAATAACGAGCGTTCTACGAAACGGGAGATTACAGAAATATGGAAAATATCGAAAACCTCTATCCACGAGGCTGGTGTAATTCGGCATTGAATTTAACATAAAAATAAAAAAATATTTTCCGCTCATCTCAAAATATCTGTTAAAAAAACTTTCCAATGAATTAAGTACATGCAAAACCAATAACATATATGTTAGTAACATCTTTTTCACGTACTTAAAGTTAGAACTTACTTTTGTCGTGCAAAACGTAAACTAGATGATCTCATATTTATGTTAAAATAGCTTATAATTATATTATTTATAGTTAGAGCATTAACATTGTGGAGTTTAAAGACGTTGTAATTTGTTTTATCAAACACTGTTTATTCCACTTTATGTAACGGTATAATCCTAACGGTTTAAATATTTTCCTCTCATCAACAGGGAAGCACAAACAAGACTTAACAAGTTTTTTTTGTACTCCCCTGATGATGAGGTGAATACATTGAAATCGGTAGCGTTATACCGTTACATAAAGTGGAATAAAAAACAGTGTTTGATTAAACAAATTATAATAACTTATTATTATTTTCGAAAGGCCCGTTACCAAATTTAAACTATCAAAAAAAGGATATATCTCAAATAACATTGTTTTCTATGTATGAAAAAAAACACTATTGTACCTTAATATAAGGGAAAAATTAACGTTGCCTGCCCGCAACGTCTGTTGTCTGACTAGTCCACCTACAGTTTTAGCTGGGACGACCAAGGTCTGAGTGAATGTGATGGAATACAAGTAGCCTGAACGAGTGGACTTGTTCTTGCTAAATAATTATTTGTAAGAAATGTTATCTAGTTACAAGTTGTGTGTAGGGGTTAATTATTTCAAATAAATCATATTTTAAGATTGTAAAAATAAAAAATAAAATGACATGTAGGAAAATAAGATTAAGTAAGTTCATAAATTATAATATGTAAATAAGATTAGTTAAGTAATAAATTTGTATATAGATATAGCCTTGACAAATATTAGAACAATATATTACTTTGTTAAATAAAAAAGCATAAAAACAAAACTTTAAAAAAAATCCAATGAAGTATTTTTATAGTAATATCAGAAAGAGGAAAAAATATTATGTGTATTTTGCGTACCATGTTTATTAAAATTAACAAAAAATATTTATGACGTTGTCCTACCAAGTTTCTAAAACTGGAACTTTGCAAGAAGCTACGTTAACAAAGTTAAATGTTTTTCAAATCCATTTGCAAATGCCATCATGAATATTTTATTCAAATCGTGATACATATTGTATACATCATTTTCCTTGCTAGGTAGACAGAGATAACACATCAATAAACTTATTTATCTACACATATTTCGATCCTCCACATTTATACATCTTCGTTGTGCACAATATTCGTGATAGTGTTGATGAAATAAGTAAGAAACTTCATAATTCAGTTGGAATCGATGCAATTTTTGCCACTGTCTTAATTATAAAACGGCAGCACTTGGAAACAATTCAACATAATCTATTTTTACATTGTATAATTCATAAAAACATATTTAATATATCTTAGAACTCGCAGGACAATAGCGTTATTTAATTTTGTCGTGACATCCGCATTATTACAAATAAGTTCCCACAGAACAGTCATACGGAATATGTATATCCGAAACTCGAACACATAACCTTCGGTTACAAATGCCACTCCTATCCACTCAGCCGCAAGCACGTCAATTATAGTAGAAATTTGCATTACAATATGTTTGTTACGCCCAAATCAAGTCGGGTTACCGAAATGGAATCTAAGAGTTGCTGTAAATCAAACGCAGTCAAATCAAATCATCATTTGATGAAAAATAAAATTTTCACATTTCTTAATTTACCCCTAAACTTAAAATAATTTAAAAATCAAAATCACAGTACTGCTAAAACTTTTTTAAATTCTGACAAACGAATATACATACTCGTATATGTATTAATCCAAAAGTATTTTGTTTTTTTATTTTATTTATAGTTAAGGCATTAACATTGTGGAGGTTTAAATACATTGTAATTTGTTTTATCAAACACTGCTTATTCCTATTCCACTTTTTGTAACGGTTATAACCTTACCAGTTTCAAACCTTTCACCTTATCATCAGGGGAGCGCAAACAAGACTGAATTCTGTTCGAACTGGTAACGAGATACACGCTTCTAGTGGTAAACACTCGGGTTGGGGACTGGGGGTTTCAGGAGGCATGGTACAACCTCGGCGAGCAGCGGAGAGATTCTTGGGATATATGTGTTAGCCAGATGTTCACCTCGATGCACTGGCTTAGAAATTTCTAGGGCCTCTAATCTGTCCAATTGATTTCTGTTACTACTGATATGTAAGAATTTGGCATCATCATCGTATACCATATTCATTCAATATTTTCTATTGTTTGCCTCTTATCACGCAATAATATTATGTCTTAAACCTTTCCCTTCCTGTGCTAAAAGAATCCACGCGTTCCGGTACTGTGTATTCAATACACATGTAAAAATGAGCGATTTAAAATCGAAAAAATAAAAATATTCATAGCCAATCGCTTAAATTAATTAAATTTGAAGTCAAAAGTGGTAATTATTGAAATTTAATTGCTGAAAACATGAAAAGAACATCGGCCGACGTTCACAAAACGGGCGAAGCGACCAGCTAAAATGGATACCCCAGAGCTACTGAGAACTGAGACGGGACTCGGTCTCGGACTGTTTATACCTCGAATGAAGAAACACAATTGCGAACTGAGATTATATTTCTTGCGTTCCCATATACCGAAATAGAGTGAGAGTGAGACGTGAATAGCGTCGCTTCCTCACCTATAGCGGTTTTTTTAGAATGAATATACCTACGTCACACACTGGCTCACATTTGATTGTATTAGTTAATTTATTCCTGATTTTCACAAAATATCTCTGATGTGGCCGATAAGTGCTAATTATTATTAATGTTATTTTTTCATTCAATACGTAAATGTATTACGGAGAAATACCTAAAATCTGAACCCATTTGTTATATTTATAGAGATATTAAAGTATTTAGAAGCAATGTGTACTAGTTACACATCACGGTTATAATGAACAATTAATCGTTTTCTGTAAAAGCAAACTCATACGAGTACTAATTGAAAAAATAATTCAAACGCAAATTACACAATCTTCTATCAAACTGATTTCAAATGAAAATTAGTCAAATACTTGTGGTTAGTATTATTTACTGCGTTTAATTTTTTTCTTGGAATTTAACTTCTTACTCTAAGACCTCTATAACTTATAACTTAATTTAAAACTTGTATATGTTTTCAAAACAGTTTCAAAGATATTAAAACAGTCGCATATTTAATAATACAACTTAAAACAGTATGACGAAATATATAAGAGAAATTGCAAAACTCAAAAGAAAGTCACAAACGATTTTTTACGAACATCGTTTAGCAAAGAAGTTTTAAAACGATTCTATGAAAAAATATCGATTTTTTTCTGTTAAATATTAAGTGAAATCGGTCCCATTTGATTTCCACCAATATAAAAAAAACAGATGCGTGAGACTCTCGCGCGGTAGAAGTGAAACTTCTTAGCTCCTAAGGAAAGTTGATTTTATGCAAAGCTTTTTTTGCATTTGTTAACTACAATTTTTTTTAGGATTAGAGAGTGGTTATGTGGAATTTAGTTCAAGAAAATCTCTCTTAATTAAATAAAAAAACAATTTTTTTTTTATAATAAATAATAATATTTTTAATAATAATATAATGCGTTTCATAATATTAAATTTATATTTTTTAATATTAAATATATCAATATTTTTATGTATTAATTAATTATTTATTTTTAAACAAAATCAAAATGTATGGTTGCTGGAAGAGAGGAGGTGACCGCGAGTGTTGTTCTGGGTGGCGTCAGTGTTGAGCAAGTGAAGAGTTTGTTTACTTGGGCAGCAGAGTATCCCAAGATGGCCGATCAAAGGCAGAAATAATAAGTAGGGTCCAATAGGCAAGAGTTGCTTTCAACATCACATAGGCAAGAGTTGCTTTCAACAAGAAATCGAAGATATTTGAATCTCCTAACATTGATATCAATGTTAGGAAGAATTTAGTGAAAACTCTTGTCTGGAGTGTGCTGTTGTATGGCTGCGAAATGGCGACCATCAGCCAGAGCGAGTCTGGACGTCTGGCTGCCTTTGAGATGTGGTGCTACAGGTGCATGGCCAGGGTACATTGGTCAGATCACATCCGAAACGACGAGGTATTGAGCGGGGATGAAGAAACAAGGCCACTCCTAAATAGAGTTGCCCAACAACGATCCAGTTGGATAGGTCATAACATCAGGCACCCAGGCCTGCTCCTTAGCATCGTCGAGGGAATGATTGAGGGCAAAAACCATAGAGGCCGCCCTAGATATAGCTACATGGACCGGGTGATCCGGGATGTGCGCTGTGGCAGCTACCAGGAGATGAAGAGACTGGCGGATGACAGAGATGATTGGAGGGATCGAGTGCTTGGTGCAGAAATTATATATAAAATATAAATTATATATTAAATTAATATTAAATAAAATAAAATAATTTAATATAAAATAAAATTAATAATTATTAAATATATTAATATAAAAATAATATATAACAAAAATATTTTTTTTTTATATTTAATAATAAATAATAATATTGTAATTTATTTTTATCAAACACTGTTTATTCCACTTTTTTGTGACGGTATAACCCTACCGGTTTCAAGGCTTTCACCTCATCTTCAGGGGAGCGCAAACAAGACAGTATTGTTTGCGCTCCCCTGAAGATGAGGTGAAAGCCTTGAAACCGGTAGGGTTATACCGTCACAAAAAAGTGGAATAAACAATGTTTGATAAAAATAAATTACAACGTTTTTAAACCTCCACAACGTTAATGCCTTAACTATAAAAAAACATAAATAATAATGAATAATAATTTTAATAATAATATAATACGCTTAACTATATTAAAATAATATTAATTATTATTAATAATAAATCATTATTAATATTAAAATAATCAAGAATAATTTATTAATAAATAAAATATTTAATAATAATATAATACACCGTTTCACTTTTCGTGACGTTCAGATCAATTTGCCCTACCGCGCGTATAGAAGTTTCACTTCAAACACAGTTTCAGAAAACTTCTAAGAAAAAACAAACGGTTTTCTATATCTTACATTAGATGGGTTGAATCAAGTTTGATTTACACCTATTCATATTAAAACAATATGTATTCATTTATTTAACACAATAAAAAACTAAACTTCGGAATTCTTTGAACGGAGTCGATTTAAGAGCGCCAAGATGGCTTTTAACCAAATTTTATGGGTTCTGAAATGATCTCATATCATATTCTCGTGTCTTGCATTAATTAAATTAACTTTTAGGGTCAAAATTCTCTTGTTTTGTTGATGGTTAACATTTTTTTTCTACTATGAATTTAAATTTAGTACTTTTTTCATATAATTTTTATCAATAACGTTAAATACCTACACCATTATATAGGGTGCGCAACAAGAGATGCAATTTTAAATTAGCCACCATTTTTCAGCTTTCAAACGTATAATATTTATATTAGACATACGTCATCTAC
>OX463838.1:4256832-4527339 GCA_949825065.1 Odontocerum albicorne
TGGTAATAGGCCCACTAGGTAGAACCATGTACAACAAAAGTGTAATACAATTAAACTTGTTCTAATGGTTAACCTGTAGAATTTTAGAGTGGGTCACCACGCTTTACCCGTGCCAAGTTACTCTACATTATTTATATTTTAGTATAAACATTTAAATATAAATAAATAGCAAACACGATGATAATATGCATCCTTGTTTTACACATTTTTACATCAAATAATCCTTTTATTTCATACAACCAAAACTTCTATCGTACACAACACTAACTGGAATAATTGAATAAGAAAATATAGAAAATAAGATATTTTGTGGGGGGTTGAGTTGTAAACAATGAATCTTGTTATTCTTACCCTTTCAAATAAATTGCTAGTCTACTGGAAACTCTCCTTAACACAACACAAAATCATCTGTCACATAAAAATGTTAACAAGTGATTGACACACGCACTGGGATACGAATCCCGTCATTGTGTAAAAAGCGTCACCAATCCACTCAACAAAGACGCACCTTCTTCGCCAGCAGAGTACAAAAAAAAATTACAAAGATTATCCGGAGCCCACAGGTAGAGGAGGGTAGTAAAACAGTTTATGTTCACACAATAACAAAAGTATTCAACTTTTGTGTTCGTTGACCACAAAATTACTTGAAACTTTTACACGCAGTTTAAGTATTGATAATTTTTGCGTACAACAGGCGAAAGGTTTACGATTATCACATTGTAACAAAAATCACTTTTTTGTAAGTTAGTTTGTTTGTATATTTAATATGTTCACATTGTTTAATATAACACTGATTCACATAATTTTATGATAAAGTTTTCACAATAAACTGTATTCTGTATTTTATTTCACTTTAACACAAAGAAATCAATTACTGTCTTCAATAAAACTATAAAAACGTTTTCTTCATACAGTTTTGATTTACAATTAAACATAAAACATTTTTTTATGTTAAGAAAATATTTCACAGTGTTATCACAATTCTCACAATTTCTTGATAACAATATTTTTATAGTTTAACGTTGTTCAGAACATGAATTTTAATATCTTTGTAAATTAAATGCTCACACACAATTGCATTTATTTCTCGTAATTTTTTTTTCACATCAATAAAAAAAGTTTTTAGTTCAGTGTTTTTACAACAATGTTTTCTTAATATCTGCAATAAAACTGAGTTAAAACAGTGCTCAAATCATAACAAATGATTTACGTTTAAAAAAAATATTTTTCAGTAGCACTTTCGTAACCGTTTTATTTTTTTTTTCTCAACAGAAGCTTTCGATCTACAGTTTCACACACAAGCACACGAACAGATCGGTCCGCGTCGGCCAATCGGACGGCGGATAGTTAATACGATTTCCACAGCACAGAAACGGGACAGAATTATCGGGTGTGAGGAAAATAACAGCATTTCCCGCGCAAAGCTGTCCACACTGTCAAAATAATTTTCACACATGCGAAATTGTCTACTATTGTTTTTGCGGGTTCGCGTCACCGCTAAAGGGGCTTTCTTATTTTGAACTAGCGCATGCGCGCGTGCACTCTCTATACAGATCAAACGAATACTGCAGGAAAGCTCAATTATAACATACCTTGTAGACTAGAAGAAAATATGTCAGTTGTTCACTAAAATATACATTTTATAATCTTTATCATTTTTATTATATCTTATAAATGGTTGAGCCTTTTTATGAAGTATGTTCAGTTTACTTGAATCAAGTTTCAGTGGCGGGCTCCTACCTGTATGTGTCCGAAGCCGCGGAAGGCAGTGGTGGGAGATATGAGCGGTAGTAGTACCTTGAACTGCCGCCGTCCGGCAGCGCGCGCTCCTGTCGGAACGCTCTTGTCATGCACAGTGGATAAGGCTTTGGTATAAAAAAATGGTTGCCTAAATAAAAAACACGTATTATTTTTTTTATTTGTTTTAATTTTAGTATATTTCAAGTTTTAGTACATTTTCGTTATTGATTTTATGAATTTGGTTTTTTTACATGATTACGAAAGATAAATGAATAATTATAAAATAAAATATTTAATTAGATTTTTTTTGTGATTGGAAAGGGTTTATTATGAAAATAAAATATCTAGAAAAACAAGACTTTTGATACAAATATACATTTATTTCCCTTCCTTTGCTGCGTAGTTTCAATTCACGAGAGATATTTGTACAATATTTTTAGTGCTTATCGAATTTTGTTTAGAATTTCATTTACACTTTTCTTAAAAAAATCTAAAAAAACACTTGTTTTAATTTTTATGAATTTTATAAAAAAATTGAAGAAATTTTACCTAAAAATTGCAATCATAATCAACGCAAAGTAATTTAATTAAACTTAAAGCACAGTCGGTGCTGTACGATGATGATCTTGAAATTAAAGACGTAATAATATGGCAGCAAAAGGCAATTGGACATACAATTTCCGAAAGTCATGTAAAGGCCTATCTTTAGCAGTAAACCAACATATAAGGCTAACATGATGATGATGCTGCTATTTAAAACTACTAAATTAGGTGACAATTTTGCTGTTTCAGATTTAGTTGCGTCTGCGTTTCAATATTTAGTTTAATCCATTTATATTGAGCGCTGTTTAAAAGAGTCTGCTCTCTAAAATGGCGCTATGTAAAATTACCTTTTATTATTATTGTACCTATACATTTAAAAACTTTTTTCAAATGATAAAAAAGTAAAGAAGATTAAATTAATCATTACTAAATCAATTAATAAATATTCTTTTTGATAAAGTGTAGCAAAAGTTGGAAGTCAAATTAGTTTCAATAATATTCATATTCCATAATTATTTTCACAGCAGGTCTACGTATACAACAGAAGAAATTGTATGTACATTACCCGGCGGTAAGTAATACACATCGGGCTTAAGAAAGAGACTGTCGGCCATAATCGACATACTTCGGCTTTGTAGAGCGTCGTCTCTGTCATTCATACACGTGTTCGTGACTGTTAGCGCATCGTGTACTCTACGAGTATCCTACGTAGGTACTCTACGAGTATTCGTAGTTTATGAAAAACAAGACAGGCAAAAAAAAATGTAATTTAAAGTGGACACTCGATTTATGATATACTTGGATCATTGGGCATATGTACACCTATGGATCATTGGGCATGTATGTGTATTTGTAAAAAAGGGATCTAACCCACGTTTTGAATGTTCCTGCCTTTCTGTTTTGTTATTGCCAATTTGTATGCGATTACATGGAACATTTGTTAAGATTAAATTAAACTATGAAGTACTTACCGTATTTTACGGACTATAAGACGCTACGGACTATAAGACGCACCTTAATTTTTAGGCAATTTAAAAAAAAATAGCATTTTTACCAACAACAACACCTGGCGGTATTTCAGAAGGTTTTGGTATTGTTTTGCGCTTGAAAATGATCATTGGATTAAGTTTAGTGCCGTCATCACAATATGAAAGGACAACAGTGTTAAGATAGAGATAGGTTTCCCGCGGCATCGAATATATGGCCATTTTTAAGACTGGCGGGAATTTTAAATTAATCACTGGGCATTTTTATATTAATTTCGAGTATAAGACGCACCTGAATTTTGGAGGTAATTTTTTGAAGAAAAATAGTCCGTAAAATACGGGATATAACTCACTTGATATATATGCACATGTGAGATGAAGATATGCTTGTTCGATATTTCCAATAGACTAAAAAATAAGGCTCAGTGGGTTGATTCCTTTTTATACAAATATTTGTACATTGAAAGTGATATTTGCTTAAATCTTGTGTACACAGTTTTTTCAACAAAAAAATACAATCAAATAAAGTTTTGGTTACATGAATTAAAAGGATGATTTGATGTATAAAATGTGTGAAACAAGGATGCTTATTATCATCGTGAGTGCTATTTAATTAAATTTAAATGTTTATGCCAAAAATCGTTGAAATGTAGAGTAGCTTGGTACGGGTTAAACGTGGTGACCCACGCTGAAGTTCAACAGGTTCACCCTTTGACCAAGTTTTTTTTAACTTTTACGTTTATAATTTGCGTATTTTAATTAATATAAAATTAGGTATAATGTTTTGTAGTATTTTTAGTCAAAAAAGACAAACAATTGTTTTAAGAATGGTTTTTAAGAAAATACATTTCTAAGTATTTTAAAAGAACCTCGAAAATCATCAAAACCTATATAAAACCATTCATTCGAATTAAACAATTGGTTTTCATACTATTTTTTAAAATATAATTTAATTGAATTTAACTATCTTAAAAAAAAATTAATTCGAACCCACGAAACAAATGTATGCTGTGAGTTACAAATGGATTGTTAAAACACCCAAAGAATGTTTTATATTCAGAAAGATACGATATTCAGAGACGCTGTGCAATAGGGCTAAACCTCCGCTATTACGGCGAGCGGGCGTGATTTCCAGTGATCAATTCAGAGCAAATGGTATCACAGCACAAGTTCAATTACCTCCGTAGCGGTATTACTAAAATTGATCTGATTGCGAATAAAAAGGTTTTATGACAGAGGTAATCAAACTTTTTTTAAATCATTTCAACATGAACTTCGGAAAAGTAATACGAATCAAACATTAGATGAATATTGATAGTAAAATAAAAGTTTTACGATCGCGAACTAGTGAAGTTCCACAATTCAATGTTGAACAATAAAGTATTTCATTTCTTGAACTAGTTTTCATTTATTGTATGAACTTTGAGTAAACTACGGAATGAGAGAATAAGAAGTATAATTATTCAAGATAAATATGAACTAAACACTACCGTGTTAAGTTTGATGGAAAAGAGAACGTTGAAGGGATTTTGATATTTTTTGTAGCGAAATATTAACTTAACAAATTTACAAAGCGTGCTATAGTGGGAGTTATGGTAGATAATGACCGAGAAAATTTTGGTCGAACCAAGGTAATTACATTTTACAGAAGGAAATGTAGGAAGTAAGATAAACGATAGGAACTGTACTCTTAGGAGAAGATTTAAAAGTGTGGGGGAGGTGAAGTAAATTTCTCATGATATGATAGCTAAGCGCTCAATTCTTCTGCTTAACGCAACAGAAAAATGATTTGATTGTATGTTTTCACATATCGAATGGAATTATTTCAAAGACGTCTACAGCAATTAATACTATTAACCCATCCTGTCCTGTGATGTGTAACTAGTACACATTGCTTCTAAAAACTTTAATATCTCTATAAATATAATAAATACTGGGTTCAGATTTTAGGTATTCCTCCGTAATACATTAACGCATTGAATTAAAAAATAATATTAATAATAATTAGCACTTATCGACCACATCAGAGATATTTTGTGAAAATCGGGAATAAATAACCAACACAATCAAACGTGTGCCAGTGTGCGATGTAGGTATATTCATTATAAAAACCGCTATGGGTGAGAAAGCGACGCTATTTACGTCTCACTCTTTTTAGGCATATGGGAACGCAAGAAATAGAATCTCAGTTCGCTCGCTTCTGTAGCTCTCGGGCATCCATTTGTTGCTCTTCGCCCGTTTTGTGAACGTCAGCCGATGTTCTTTTGATGTTTTCAGCAATTAAATTTCAATTATTATCACTTTTGACGTCAAATTTAATTAATTTAAGCGATTGGCTATGAATATTCTTATTTTTCCGATTTTAAATCGCTCATTTTTACATGTGTATTGAATACACATCACCGGAATGGGCGGATTTTTTTAGCAAAGGAAGGGAAAGGTTAAACATTTATAAAATATAATATCACCACAAGGACGCTTTTTCCAAGTCTCGATTACCTAAGGATAATGGAATTTTTTTCCCTGCCACACTTTTTAATATGTCAGCCTCATTAATTCTGATGTGTCGAGGGATACTATGAAAATTAATTTAAATGCTGTGGAGATGCATGCAAGAATAAAAAGTGGATTATAATTTGTTTTTATCAAACACTGTTTATTCCAATTTTTATAACGGTATAACCCTACCGGTTTTAAGGCTTTCACCTCGTCATCAGGGGAGCATAAACAAGGAGTTTTGTTTGTACTACCCCTGATGATGAGGTGAAAGCCTTGAAACCGGTAGGGTTATACCGTTTTAAAAAGGGTAATAAACAGTGTTTGATGAAAACAAATTACTATGTCTTTAAACCTCCACAATGTTAATGCCTTAACTATAAATAATATATAAAAAGTGGATTGTGTACGATTGCAAATTAGCAGAATGAAAGCAACATAAATTAATTACAATAGTTAAATTAATAATGAAGCATTCAGATGGTTTGAACATATAGAGCGAATTAATGATTATTCAAATATAAAAGTCAGAAGAGCATGATGTGCCTCTATGAGGTAGAACCAAGAAATGGACCATATTTTGAAAGATATTAAAGTGAGAAACATAAATAAAATTAAAGTAGATTAAACGTGAGTGAGGAGATCTAGACTCTCTGCCTACCCAGCAATATATAATTATTTTATTATAGTATGGAGAGTAATATTAGTAAACACACACCCATATTTCTTGTTCATTCGTTGTACATTCCCAAACCACCTCGAGTATACTTGAAAAATTGTAGCATGGTCTTTGTGACGTTTCACAAATTTTCTCCAATACAACCTTGTAACGAGGTTCAGTAATTTTAATTATTTTATCAACTTTAATATAAGCCTCAGTTCTAATAAATAGCAAGTTATTAAGGTAAATACATTACATAAAACTAACAATAATGACAAATTAATACATCTTGTTACAAATTAGCAAAAATGTGGCTGTTTGTTAGAATCTAATAATATTTGGTGACGTTTGTCAAAAGTCACTACGTTAGTCTGCATTGACTAGGGATGGGGTATACGATAATTGGATTTTCGATTTTTTTAATACTTAAAATTAAATGTTCGTAATTAGTATTAATTCATAGTGGATCTTGGCCTATTTAAAGATATATACAAATCATACAATACATTAGAAAGTCAGTATAATGAAATTAAGGAATTAAAACGTCAGTTTAGAGAAAAACTATTTTTCGATTTATAGTAAAACGATTCGATTTGTAAAAAAACGATTTTATCCCATCCCTTTGAGACTTGACATTTCAAACGTCATAGAACAATGCTTCATTTTCTTGAGTATAGTAAGATAAATAATGAAGTATTCAGATGGTTTGGACGTATAGAGAGAATGAGTAACGAAAGAATGATTAATAAAATATAAAAGTTAAAAAAGCTTGATGTGCTTCGATGAGGTTAAACCAAGAAATGGACCAGATTTTGAAAGATATTAAAGTGAGAAACATAAATCAAATTGTAGTAGATTAAACGTGAGTGAGGAGATCTAGAGTCTCTGCCTACCCAGCAATATGTAATTATTTTTTAATAGTATGGAGAGTAATATGAGTTAACACATACCCATATTTCTCGTTCATTCGTTCTACATTCCCAAACCACTTCGAATAATCTTCTTCATCTTGTTTAAAACATTAGCTGACATTCGTACTTGATCATTTAATTTCGCATTCTGTCACACATCGTTTGCAAAAATATTACTCTCAGTATACGAGTATTTATTAATTTGTATTCTTTCAGTTTTTTCCTTCTACATCCCAAACATTAACTTTGCCACTATAACACTGTTGTGAACCACCACTGGAGCATATTTTGATACTGTTAGATTTAAAAAATATTTGTTTTTTATATTTCAACAAGTCGTTCAATGTGTTTCGAATTACTTACGAAAATACTACCCAGATAACAGCTATAACTTCCCTTATTTTTCGTTTTCAACCAAATATCACATTTGCTTATCATTTCACTTTGAGGTTTAAACTTATATAGCTATATTTGCAGCTAGGTTTCATCTTGTGTAGCGATAGTGCGTTCTCGGTTTCATTTTGTGTAGATATTGCTTGTAGTTAGGTTTCATATTGCGTAGAAATTGTTTGAAGCTAGGTTTCATCTTGTGTAGCTATAGCTTGTAGCTAGGTGTCATCTTGTGTAGCTTGTACCTAGATTTCATCTAGTGCAGCTATAACTTGTAGCTTGGTTTCATTTTATGTAACTATAGCTTGTAGCTAGGTGTTATCTTGTGTAGTCTATCAAATATTTTTTTAATTTAAGATTTATATTAACCGTGTATTTTAATGTATCTATGAATTAATGATTGGATGAAATAATACAAACACTAAAAATATACAGTCCATATGTGAGTGAAATACGTGTGAGAGGAAGACCAAGGCAAGTGTGGTTAGATAATGTGAATATTTTGAAACAAGAAAACGTTGAAAGTCAGAGAAATCGAGCTGTATGAGGAGTTCCATGGATTTGGAAGAGGATAAATATGTGTGTTAAGATAGGATAATTCTGGTGCTCTATCCTTTTTGCCTACCCCGACAGGGAAACGGCTTGAAAGTATTTAATGTATTTTATGACTTTAGGTAATACATCGAATAGCTAATAATTCGTTTTAAGAATTGTTATGATTTCGTATGTAGGCGTTAACAATTTCTAAGAAATTAAATGTTAAAATTATTAGAAAAAAAACGTAGGAAATTAAAATTAAGTTAGTTCATAGTTTTTAAATTAAGATAGTTCATAGCTATATTTAAAAAAAATTAGATAAATTCTTGACATACCTTCTTCTTCCTGGCTCCATCCCAACTCACTGTCTGCGAAGACTGATGGGGTCAGCTTTCCTCGTCCTCAGGTTGTATGCTCTTCTGTCCCGGACTACGTCCCCCAGGCCGTGCTTCTGCATCAGGTTATATTTTTGCACCACCCATGAATTCTTTGGTCTTCCTCTGGCTGTTATTCGAGGAAGATCCATGGAGATTGCCTGGCTCTTGAGATATGAATGTGTATAAATGTTAGATGTACAACTTTTGGCAAATTATTGTATTATAGATTACTTAATTAAATAAAAAAAAAACTTCTAATAGCTTAAGATCCAGTCACATGAAATATGTCTCGACAAAGGCATATTTTTAACACCAAACTCATTTGAGGAAGCACCTTTGGATAATGGAGAAAATATTTCTCGTATTAGTCACAAAGGGTGGAAAAAATTAAATTCTCAAAGATAATTAAATAATAAATTAAAATTAATAATAAGTTTGTCTTTAAACAGTTTAAAAATGTTGTTCTTCTTCTTTGTAATTGCCTGCCTCTTCGAAAATTGGCAATCGTCAGTGCTATCTTGATATAAATTCAAGAATTTTTAACAACGATATAATGCCGTATTGAAACATACTCGTATACCGCAAGTTCTGCATTGCGACTGCACTGAATTAAACCCAACATTATGATTTCGTATATACTCGTACATTTCTCCTTGTTTTTTATATCTACTTTCAAAATACTCAAGCTTTCTCGCCTCAGTAGTCAACAATACATTTTTTTGTCGATAACAAGATGAAAACATTTTTTATTATCACATATTATTATATTACATATTTGTTACATTTAACAAATAAGTTGCACAAAAAGTACACCCTTCCTTCCCTGTGATGTGTAACTAGTACACATTGCTTCTAAAAACTTTAATATCTCTATAAATATATTAAAAACTGAGTTCAGATTTTAGGTATTCCTCCGTAATACATTTACGCATTGAATGAAAAAAATAATATTACTAATAATAAGCACTTATCGGCCACATCAGAGATATTTTGTGAAAATTGGGAATAAATTCACCAACACAATCAAACGTGTGCCAGTGTGTGACGTAGGTATATTCATTCTTAAAAACCACTATGGGTGAGGAAGCGACGCTATTCACGTCTCACTCTCACTCTACTTCGGTATATGGGAACGCCAGAAATAGAAGCTCAGTTCGCTCGTTTCTCTCGTTTCCGTAGCTCGCGGGCATTCGTTTGAGGTGGTCTCTTCACCCGTTTTGTGAACGTTGGTCGATGTTTATTTCATATTGTCAGCAATTAAATTTCAATTTTTATCACTTTTTTTTTCAAATTTAAACTAATTTAAGCGATTGGCTATGAATATTCTTATTTTTCCGATTTTAAATCGCTCATTTTTACATGTGTCTTGAATACACAGCACCAGAACGCGTGGATTTTTTTAACACGGGAAGAGAAAGGTAAAGGTTAGATGTCGATTAGACCAAATTTCACTCTTTACTTTATTCCAAACGTGCTGAATGTATTATTTTGGAAGGGTTACCTTAATTGATCATCGTTTTTTTATGACCAATAAATAGTTTTTCGGCGCTAGATGCTTTTTTACTATCACTCGGAAAAAAATGCGACACAAACCAAGAAAAAAATATATGTACAGTTTATAACGACACTGCAGTAAGCGATCGAGTGTGTCAAATGTGGTTTAAACAATCCATCAAGTCTATACAACACTCGAAGATTGTGTTCACTCTGGAAGGCCGATTGCCACTAATGACGACCAAATCAAGAAATTGATCGAAAATAACGAGCGTTCTACGAAACGAGAGATAACAGAAATATGGAAAATATCGAAAACCTCTATCCACGAGACTGGTGTAATTCGGCATTGAATTTAACATAAAAATAAGAAATTATTTTCCGCTCATCCCAAAATATCTGATAAAAAAACTTTCCAATGAATTTAGTACATGCAAAACCAATAACATATATTTTAGTAACATCTTTTTCACGTACGTAAAGTTAGAACTTACTTTTGTCGTGCAAAACGTAAACTAGATGATCTCATATTTATGTGAAAATAGCTTATTATTATATTATTTATAGTTAGAGCATTAACATTGTGGATTTTAAAGACGTTGAAATTTGTTTAATAAAACACTGTTTATTCCACTTTATGAAACGGTATAATCCTAACGTTTTAAAGGTTTTCCTCTCATCAACAAGGAAGCACAAACAAGACTTAACAAGTTTTGTTTGTACTACCTTGATGATGAGGTGAAAACATTGAAATCGGTAGCGTTATACCGTTACATAAAGTGGAATAAAAAACAGTGTTTGATTAAACAAATTATAATAACTTATTATTAGTTTCGAAAGGCCCGGTACCAAATTTAAACTACTTCGAAAAGGATATATCTCAAATAACATTGTTTTCTATGTATGAAAAAAACACTATTGTACCTTAATATAAGGGAAAAATTAACGTTGCCTGTCTGCAACGTCTGTTGCCTGACTAGTCCACCTACAGTTTTAGCTGGGACGACCAAGGTCTGAGTGAATGTGATGGAATACAAGTAGCCTGAACGAGTGGACTTGTTCTTGCTAAATAATTTGTTGTAAGAAATGTTATCTAGTTATAAGTAATGTTTAGATGTTGATTATTTAAAAGAAATCATATTTTAAGAACATAAAAAATAAAAATAAAAGGACATGTAGGAAAATAAGATTAAGTAAGTTCATAAATTATAATATGTAAATAAGATTAGTTAACAATATATTACTTTGTTAAATAAAAAAGCATAAAAACAAAACATTAAAAAAAATTCCAATGAAGTATTTATAGTAATATCACAAAGAGGAAAAAAATGTTGTGTATTTTGCGTACCATGTTTATTAAAATTAACAAAAAATATTTATGACGTTGTCCTACCAAGTTTCTAAAACTGGAACTTTGCAAGAAGCTACGTTAACAAAGTTAAATGTTTTTCAAATCCATTTGCAAATGCTATCATAAATATTTTATTCAAATCGTGATACATATTGCATATATCATTTTCCTTGCTGGGTAGACAGGGATAACACATCAATAAACTTATTTATCTACACATATTTCGATCCTCTACATTTATAAATCCTCGTTGTGTACAATATTCGTGATAGTGATGATGAAATAAGTAAGAAACTTCATAATTCAGTTGGAATCGATGCAATTTTTGCCACTGTCTTAATTATAAAACGGCAGCACTTGGAAACAATTCAACATAATCTATTTTTACATTGTATAATTCATAAAAACATATTTAATATCTCTTAGAACTCGCAGGACAATAGCGTTATTTAATTTTGTCGTGACATCCGCATTATTACAAATAAGTTCCCACAGAACAGTCATACGGAATATGTATATCCGAAACTCGAACACATAACCTTCGGTTACAAATGCCACTCCTATCCACTCAGCCGCAAGCACGTCAATTATAGTAGACATTTGCATTACAATATGTTTGTAACGCCCAAATCAAGTCGGGTTACCGAAATGGAATCTTAGAGTTGCTGTAAATCAAACGCAGCCAAATCAAATCATCATTTGATGAATGATAACATTTTCACATTTCTTAATTTACCCCTAAACTTAAAATAATTAAGAATTCAAATTCAGACATGTATTAATCCAAGAGTATTTTGTTTTTTTATTTTATATTATTTTATTGATAGTTAAGGCATTAACATTGTGGAGGTTTAAATACATTGTAATTTGTTTTATCAAACACTGCTTATTCCTATTCCACTTTTTGTAACGGTTATAACCTTACCGGTTTCAAACCTTTCACCTTATCATCAGGGGAGCGCAAACAAGACTGAATTCTGTTCGAACTGGCAACGAGATACACGCTTCTAGTGGTAAACACTCGGGTTGGGGACTGGGGGTTTCAGGAGGCATGGTACAACCTCGGCGAGCAGTGGAGAGATTCTTGGGATATATTTGTTAGCCAGATGTTCACCTCGATGCACTGACTTAGAAATTTCTAGGGCATCTAATCTGTCCAATTTATTTCTGTTACTATTTATATGTAAGAATTTGGCATCATCATATACCATATTCATTCAATATTTTCTATTGCTTGCCTCTTATCACGCGATCATATTATTATGTCTTTAACCTTTCCCTTCCTGTGCTAAAAAAATCCGCGCGTTCCGGTGCTGTGTATTCAATACACATGTAAAAATGAGCGATTTAAAATCGAAAAAATAAGAATATTCATAGCCAATCGCCTAAATTAATTAAATCTGAAGTCAAAAGTGATAATAATTGAAATTTAATAGCTGAAAACATGAAAAAAACATCGGCCGACGTTCACGAAACGGGCGAAGCGACCACCTTAAATGTATGCCCCAGAGCTACTGAGAACTGAGACGGAACTCGGTCTCGAACTATTTATACCTCGAAAGAAGAAACACAATTGCAAACTGAGATTCTATTTCTTGCGTTCCCATATACCGAAATAGAGTGAGAGTGAGACTTGAATAATGTCGCTTCCTCACCCATAACGGTTTTTTAGAATGAATATACCTACGTCACGCACTGGCACACATTTTATTGTATTGGTTAATTCATTCCTGATTCTCACAACATATCTCTGATGTGGCCGATAAGTGCAAATTATTATTAATATTATTTTTTCATTCAATACGTAAATGTATTACGGAGAAATACCTAAAATCTGAACCCATTTGTTATATTTATAGAGATATTAAAGTATTTAGAAGCAATGTGTACTAGTTACACATCGCAGGGAAGGAAGGATTAAAACACTTTGTATACATGCCCATACAAAACTACATAATATTTTATCAAATGTCTCAAACTCGTTTTTATAAAAACCAGATTATTTTCAATTTTTTTCTAACTAAATACTCTTGTAATCACTTATAATGTGATTTTTGGGAGAGATCTAATTTCATTTTATTTTTCTACTTCGGATGACCTTTAAAGCGTTCCAAATAGATCAAGGTGTTATTTATTGAATCGACGATTTTAATCTTCTTGAATTATTTAACTTTCAACGCAAACAGACATCTAGTTTACGTTTATAATGAACAATTAATCGTTTTCTGTAAAAGCAAACTCATACGCATACGAGTACTAATTGAGAAAATAATTCAAACGCAAATTACACAATCTTCTATCAAACTGATTTCAAATGAAAATTAGTCAAATACTTATGGTTAGTATTATTTACTATGTTTAAATTTTTTCTTGGAATTGAACTTCTTACTCTAAGACATCTATAACTTATAACTTAATCGACCTATAACTTATAACTTAATAACTTATAACTTATAATATCCTAACTTATAACTTAATCGAAAACTTGTATATCTTTTCAAAACAGTTTCAAAGATATTAAAACAGTCGCATATTTAATAATACAACTTAAAACAGTATGACGAAATATTGTACATAAGAGAAATTGCAAAACTCGAAAAAAAGTCACAAACGATTTTTTACGAACATCGTTTAGCAAAGAAATTTTAAAACGATTCTATAAAAAAAATATCGATTTTTTTCTGTTAAATATTAAGTGAAATCGGTCACGTTTGATTTCCACCAATATAAAAAAAAAACAGCTGCGTGAGACTCTCGCGCGGTAGAAGTGAAACTTCTTAGCTCCTAGGGAAAGTTGATTTTATGCAAAGCTTTTTTTGCATTTGTTAACTACAATTTTTTTTAGGATTAGATAATGATTATGTGGAATTTAATTCAAGAAAATCTCTCTTAATTAAATAAAAAAACTATTATTTTTTTTCTTTTTGATAATAAATAATAATAATTTTAATATTAGTATAATGTATTTCATAATATTAAATTTATATTTTTTAATATTAAATATATTAATATTTTTATGTATTTATTAATTATTTTTAAATAATTATTTATTTTTAAACAAAAACAAAATGTATGGTTGCTGGAAGAGAGAACGTGACCGCGAGTGTTGTTCTGGGTGGCGTCAGTGTTGAGCAAGTGAGAGAATTTGTTTACTTAGTCAGCAGAGTATCCCAAGATAAGAAATAATAAGTAGGGTCCAACAGGCAAGAGTTGATTTCAACAAGAAATCCAAGATATTTGAATCTTCTAACATTGATATCAATGTTAGGAAGAATTTAGTGAAAACTCTTGTCTGGAGTGTGTTGCTGTATGGCTGCGAAACGTGGACCATCAGCCAGAGTGAGTCCGGGCGTCTGGCTGCCTTTGAGATGTGGTGCTACAGGCGCATGGCCAGGGTCCATTGGTCAGATCACATCCGAAACGACGAGATATTGAGCGGGGTTGGAGAAACAAGGCAACTCTTAAAATAGAGTTGCCCAACAACGATCCAGTTGGATAGGCCATAACATCAGGCACCCAGTCCTGCTCCTTAGCATCGTCGAGGGAATGATTGAGGGCAATAACCATAGAGGCTGCCCTAGATATAGCTACATGGACCGGGTGATCCGGGATGTGCGCTGTGGCAGCTACCAGGAGATGAAGAGACTGGCGGATGACAGAGATGAGTGGAGGGATCGAGTGCTTGGTGCAGACCAATCCTAGGATTGTAACCTAGATATAGCTACATGGACCGGGTGATCCGGGATGTGCGCTGTGGCAGCTACCAGGAGATGAAGAGACTGGCGGATGACAGAGATGAGTGGAGGGATCGAGTGCTTGGTGCAGACCAATCCTAGGATTGTAACCTAGATATAGCTACATGGACCGGGTAATCCGGGATGTGCGCTGTGGCAGCTACCAGGAGATGAAGAGACTGGCGGATGACAGAGATGAGTGGAGGGATCGAGTGCTTGGTGCAGACCAATCCTAGGATTGTAACCTAGATATAGCTACATGGACCGGGTGATCCGGGATGTGCGCTGTGGCAGCTACCAGGAGATGAAGAGACTGGCGGATGACAGAGATGAGTGGAGGGATCGAGTGCTTGGTGCAGACCAATCCTAGGATTGTAACCTAGATATAGCTACATGGACCGGGTGATCCGGGATGTGCGTTGTGGCAGCTACCAGGAGATGAAGAGACTGGCGGATGACAGAGATGAGTGGAGGGATCGAGTGCTTGGTGCAGAACAATCCTAGGATTGTAACCGAGAAAAAAAAATAGCACATATATATTATTATAATTATATATAAAATATAAATTATATATTAAATAAAATAAAATAATTTAATATAAAATAAAATTAATAATTATTAAACATATTAATATAAAAATAATATATAACAAAAATACATATTTTTTTATATTTAATAATAAATAATACTATTGTAATTTATTTTTATCAAATACCGTTTATTCCACTTTTTTGTGACGGTATAACCCTACCGGTTTCAAGGCTTTCACCCCATCTTCAGGGGAGCGCAAACAAGACAGTCTTGTTTGCGCTCCCCTGAAGATGAGGTGAAAGCCTTGAAACCGGTAGGGTTATACCGTCACAAAAAAGTGGAATAAACAGTGTTTGATAAAAATAAATTACAATGTCTTTAAACCTCCACAACGTTAATGCCTTAACTATAAAAAACATAAATAATAATTTTAATTATAATATAATACGCTTAACTATATTAAAAAAATATTAATTATTATTAATAATAAATCATTATTAATATTAAAATAATCAAGAATAATATATTAATAAATAAAATGTTTAATAGTAATATAATACACCGTTTCACTTTTCGTGACGTTCAGGCCAATTTGCCCTACCGCGCCTATATAAGTTTCCCTTCAAAAACAGTTTCAGAAAGCTTCTAAGAAAAAACAAACGATTTTCTATATCTTACATTATTTAGATGGGTTGAATCAAGTTTGATTTACACCTATTCATATTAAAACAATATGTATTCATTTCTTTAACACAATAAAAAACTAAACTTCGGAATTCTTTGAACGGAGTCGATTTAAGAGCGCCAAGATGGCTTTTAACCAAATTTTATGGGTTCTGAAATGATCTCATATCATATTTTCGAGTCAAAATTCTCTTGTTTTGTTGATAGTTAACATTTTTTTATCAACTCTGCATTTAAATTTAGTACTTTTTTCATACAATTTTTATCAATAACGTTAAATACCTACACCATTATATAGGGTGGCGCAACAAGAGATGCAATTTTAAATTTGTCACCATTTTTTAGCTTTCAAATGTATAATATTTATATTTGACATATGTCATCTACATGGTGTTTTCCCCATTTTTATAATAAATTTTAATAATTTGTAAGCGTTCTGCAATCTTGTATCGCTGCATGAATAATTTATAGGCTATTTAAATGACGTATGTCCATTATAAATATTATACGTTTGACAGCTGAAAAAATGGCAACAAATTTTACATTGCAGTTCTTGTTGCAAAGCCCTTAAGAATACGTAGCAATAATAAAGCTTAATATGAAGTAAAATGTACTAACATACAATGCAATCTGGCGGGGATTTAGCCATATGACAATGTCTTCCATCCAACCAGAAATATTGTATAGAAGACTAAAGTTAAAACCAGACTGGAACCCTTATTTAAAATCGATTTCTTTGGAGAGGAGGATAACGTTGAGGTTTATTTGTTCTTCATGTTTCAAATATAGTAGGGTATTGTGATAGAGCTTTTGCCGTTGTTGGTCCTGTGTCGTGGAATGGTCTTCCTCTAACCTTTCTTCTTTAAAGTTCCTCTCCTATTCGGAGTTTGGCGATCATCATGACTATCTTGGCTTTATGGGCAGCAGCTCTGAATAAAGATAAAGAAAGACAATTTAATCACTTTTATAAGTTCCTCAATCAGGAGACCCGACTTCTTCCTGCAGTTCCTGTGTCCTGGATTTCCTCTTGCTATATATGTTGAAGAATCTCATATTTTTCTCCTCGCATTATATGTATCATAAGTCACATGCGAAAGTATTTGCAAACTAAACGCCTCAATCGTTTCCTTGACCGGTTTTGCTGTGTGGGATGGTGCATTATCATGAAGCAAAATCACTTTGTGTTGCCTCTTTTGATATTCTGGTTGTTTTTCACGCAATTCTTGTTTCAAATCCATCATTTGTTGTCGGTAGCGTTCAGTATTAACGGTTTCGCCAGGTTTTAGCAGCTCATAATAGATAACACTTTTCTGATCCCACCAAACACAGAGCATTGTCTTCCGTCCATAGCGATTTGGCCTTGCAGTCGATGTCGCTGGTTTGCTTAGAGTTATCCATATTTTTTTACGCTTAGGATTCTCGAAATATATCCATTTTTCATCGCCAGTCACAACTCGATGGAGAAATTATTTTCTTTTGTACCTGTCGAGCAGCATTTTGCAAGTGGTTTTTCAGTTTTCTTGCTGTCTTTCATTCAGTTCACGTGGATCCCATTTTCCCACCTTCTGGATCTTTCCCATGGCTTTCAAATGTATGAAGACGGCTTATCGTCTCACATTTAATTGATCCGCGAGTTGTTGTTGCGTTTGAGCGTCATCCTCATCCAACCATGTTTGCAATTGGGCGTCTTCAAACTTTCTCGGTGGTCTTCCACGTTCTTCGTTTCTCACGTCCAAATTACCACTTGTGAATATTTTAAACCAATCAAAGCACTGTGATTTACCAAGAACATGCTCACCGTAAGCTTCAATAAGCATTCGATGTGATTCTGCAGCAGTTTTCTTCAAATGGTAACAGAAAATCAATGCTGTCCGCAAATCGTAGTTTTCAGGCACAAAAACAGACATGTTCAACGCATATGTAGTTGTATTAAACTTGTATTGTTGTAAGTTAAAAGTTTTTGGCAAATGTATACACAAGAAAAAGGTGCCAATGACGTGGTTTGACAGTCACTACATTGACAACTAGAGCCATCAATGAACCAATTCCGGTTTCATATTTACAGACCTGATACATGTGTCCAAAGCGTTTCAACCTTCTCGTTTTGATAGTGGATAATTTTGTAACTTTATTCGAAATTAAAAGTATGAATTAAAGATAGAATTCAAACTTTTAATAAACAAAACGAGCGGATAGAGTAAAGAATATTATAATAAATCAGCTTAAGTTATCCAAACACATTTAGATATAATCTAGTAAAGTAGGTGAATGTTACCCATTATTGGCGCTGAAGTGTCCATGATCGCTCCCCTAATCAGCGCAGCACTCACTCACCTTATCGGCTGCCATTAGGCTATCCACTCCACCAAGTGTCAACAAGAACGAGGCGGTAATTTGCTTGATCCGCTAAAAATGAGCTTAAAATCAAAAGCCATTCATTATGATCAATGATTTTAGGGTTTCAAGGTTTCCAGGACCACCTCGAAGTATCACGATGCCTGATATTTTCTCTTTTTTTACAGTTTTATTATTTTGCATAATTAAATCTAAACGACTTCTGTGACATAGTTGATAAGACGTCTTACTTTTTGGTTCATGTTGGATTTCCAAGTTAACATAATTTATTATAAAAAGAGTTCTAGTCGAGTTTTCACTTCGATCCTCATATTTTTGGTTAGTTGTAAGAGATAACCATATGGCAATACACGCAACAAGATATATTATATACAGCGAATAAATATTTTTTAATAGGCAATCTACGCAAAGTAGGATGATTTGGAACACCAAATTAAAGTCAATGTTCTTGTTAAATTATTATATATGAGTGATTTTAATAAAACTAATTAAAAAAAATGATATTTCTAGACCAGTGTTCCCCAACCTTTTGACAAGCGCGGACCGGTCAAAATAAGAGAAATATTTCCCAGACCACTAATTCAGAAATAAAAACTATTATTTATATAGTACATATTTTGTTAATTAGTTTTAAATCTAATACTATATGTGCATTCGTAGAAGCCTAGGTGTTACAGACATCAACAGCAAGATGGAGGAGAGGCGATTGAGATGGTATGGGTACGTTGGACCCAGAGCACCCGATCACATTGTGAACCAGGCAATCTCCATGGATTTTCCTCGAATAACAACCAGAGGAAGACCAAAGAATTCATGGGTGGTGCAAAAACATAAGCTGATGCAGAGGCACGGTCTGGGGGACGTAGTTCGGGACAGAATAGCATACAACCTGAGGACGAGGAGAGCTGACCCCAACAGTATTTGTAGACAGTGAGTTGGGATTGGAGCCAGGGAGAAGAAGAATATATGACATCGTTGGTACAAAAAATATCAATTTAAAAAAAAATTTCATCGTATACGACTGCATTTTTATAAATGTCATACATTACACTTCTCAAATGTCACAAGACCCAGGCAAGCTCACGACACCATCTGTGTTTTATCTAAATATTAAAAAAACCGCTCAATTTGAAAAACCCACAGAGAAGTGTGATAAAAATGTTGTGCGATGTATGGGTTTACTCAGAAAACCTGTAGCAGGTTGAGTTCTGTTAACGTCGCAATATCAACAGCAGCAAAAATGAAAATACATAGTTGTGTAATGGTCTCCACTTTGATGTATGAAAGTGAAACTTAGATTTGACAGAAAAAAAGTATTAGAGTAAGATTGATGATGTGGAGATGCATGCACAAAGGAAAATTAAAGGAGTGTAAATGTTTAAAAGAAAGTGGAATGAAGACGCCAGAATTGTATGCATGGATAAGATGAAAATAGGCTTTGAGATATTTTGGACGTGTGGAGAGAATGAATGATGAAAGATTAACTAAGTGAGTAAATAAGTCAAAGTACAAGATGTGCGTGGAAGAAGTAAAAGACCAAGGAAAACGTTGCTGGACCAGATATACCAGATTTTGAAAGAAGGTAAAGTGAGAAGCATAAATAATAGAAGATTGCACATGACAAGTGTATGAATATAGAAGAGGCGAAAGTTGTGCGCTCGGATAGAAAATTTTGGAGAACTGTTATCTTTGCCCACTCCGCAAGGGACACTTTCTTCTTCCTGGCACTGTCCCAACTCATTGCCTAGGTATGTTAGGCTGTTGGGGTCGGCTCTTCTCGTAATTTCCCAAGTCCGTTGTACATACCCGATGAAGGAGTAAGGTGTCCGTAAATCGGACCAACACTCCGAGCAAATAAGCAAATTATTAACTTTGGCTCTTCTCGTTCTCAGGCTGTATGTTCTTCGGTTCTGGGTGTCGCTTTCATCTAGGCCGTTTCTCTGCAGGATTTTGGAGCATTGAGTCATCCAGGAGTTCTTTGATCTTCCTCTGGATGGCTGTCGAGGAAGATCGACAGACATTGCATGATTTGCCGTATGGTTTGGTGGTCTACGTCTTACGTGCCCGTACCATCTCAACTGTCGCTCTTCCAGCCTACAGTTTATGTCAGTGACCCACAGGCTACTACGAATGCGTGAGCTCTTAATTTTAGGACACGGTGTGATGATATGTATGTATTTATTGAAGTTGTAAATGTTTGGGACTAAACGATTTATTCGTTGAAATTTATCACATAATTTTGGAGAACTGTTATCTTTGCCCACTCCACAAGGGACACTTTCTTCTTCCTAGCACTATCCCAACACATTGCCTAGGTATGTTAGGCTGTTGGGGTCGGCTCTTCTCGTTCTCAGGCTGTATGTTCTTCGATTCTGGGTGTCGCTTTCATCTAGGCCGTTTCTCTGCAGGATTTTGGAACATTGAGTCATCCAGAAGTTCTTTGGTCTTCCTCTGGACGGCTGTCGAGAAAGATCCACAGACATTGCATGATTTACCGTATGGTCTGGTGGTCTCCGTCTTATGTGACCGTACCATCTCAACTGTCGCTCTTCCAGCCTACAGTTTATGTCAGTGGCTCCCAGGCTACCACGAATGCGTGAGCTCTTAATTTTAGGACACGGTGTGATTATAAGAGTATGTATGTATTTATTGAAGTTGTAAATGTTTGGGACTAAACGATTTATCCGTTGAAATTAATGTGATAAATTATGCAATTAAACCTTTTTTTAAATATTCAAAGCCGATCCTGAACTAGAACAAAGATCAAAGCATTTGGACCAATTAGCCTTATCAACTCGGGCAAATCCTCGCTTCAGGTAAATATTAGCTATCAATTTTCCTATCGAGCGCAATCTCCATAACCACTTGTTAGCACCATAATTGTCTAGCTGTTGTCACATGTTTACTAATGCCCATTAATTGTGTTTTGTAATGCTCAACTATTGTTTTAATGCCGAGTAATCGCTCCTATCGGCCATCTGCTTAACTTTCCCGTCCCGCAGCACGGATCACACACTGCGCGACAACTGCACCCGCAGAATCCGTTACATTACACAAGTGTATGGGGAGTTTTAGTATTTGTTAAATTAATCGCACGTTCAGTCATTTAGGGCAGTGGTCCCCAACCTTTTTGTCGCCGCGGACCGGTCAACGTTTCATAATTTTACCGCGGCCCACTGGGGGGGAAGGGAGAGGAGACACATTGAATGTAGTTTTTTTTTTAAATTTAATAACAATATATTTGTACAATATATAATAATAAAATTTACAACTGTGGTACATAAGTTATAGTGACAAATAATAGTAGAGAAAACACAAGGTTTGTGGGAAAAATGAAGAAAAAATATATAATAACAATGAAGGATTATTAAGTTTGGATTGATGGGTATTTTCAATATTTTTAAGGTTCAACGGAAGGTTGAAAGTATTTTTTTCCAAGATAGAGAAAATTTTTTTGAGAATGCTTAGGGTTTAATATCGGGATTTTAATGTTATTCTGATATCTTGCAGATATATTAACTTGAAAGCCGCATGCGGCATGCATATGGTAGTGTGGTGTTGTTTTATATCGAAGGTATTGTCGGAAGGTCGGTGGTAACTTAGCGTGAAGGGGTTTTCAACGGAATAATTATTTTAAGCTATAATTAAGTTTTATTGGGTATGTTCGATTTTTCAAAAGTAATTTTTATTTTTAAGCAGGCCCTTGCGCGGCCCAGTACCATTTGGTCCACGGCCCGGTACTGGGCCGCGGCCCGGGGGTTGGGGACCACTGATTTAGGGGATCTGATAAATTAATTGCTTATATCAGGGGTGGGCATACATGAGGTCAACGAGAGCCACATTCTGGATTTTTATATTTATAAAGAGCCACACTATGGTCACGTTCTCACGTAGTTTTTCTTTTAAAACTGCTTAACTATGCTTAACTATGCTTAGCGCTACGCTCAAACAGAGATTGTTTATTGGCCTTTCCAGTTCACCGCTCTTCTTTTTTCACGTCGTCCTTTACTGTCCATGCAGTGAGACTCTGGAATCAGTTACAAACCAATATAAGACTCGCTCCGTCCTTGGCATGCTTTAAGAAGCGACTGAAAAAACTCTTAATTTCTAGTCAGTAAAATAACGTGTTTCATTCCTGATTTTTCTTTTCCTTTCCTCTCCACCATCCTTTCCTTTCCTTTTGATTGATGATATCTCACTTTATATGAAAAATAGTGTTCGGGTGATTGTCCGTCTTTGTGGGGTTTGTGGGCATGTTCTCACGTATATGTTTATGGATTTCGTGGGGATGGATAGTCATTTGAATGATTTATGCGACCACGTAACTTGCTTCATTTACTTTTGTCTGGTTGGTTGGAAGAGATTGCCGTCTGGCAATAAGCCCGCCAGATTGTATTGCAATAAAAGTGTTAAATAAATAAATAAATAACTATTTCAATGTATTACTGCCTACAAATTCCATGTTGTCTCAACTATTTCATTTCCCATTTGTCATTTTATAAAATTTGGACTCCTTTGAGGCTTTTCTTTATTTCGTTCTTGCTGACAGTTAACCTGAGGTGGTATATGTGGGTTTACTTTTTATTTTGTTCTCTGCCATACGTTTTTGTTTTTTCATTTATTTATTCTTTAATCTAGATATGCGGGGGTGTGGGATGGAAGCCCCCCGATGCCCTTGCGGTCTGGCTCGCCCTACATTCGTGGGGTGTATCTCGGCTGGGGGAATGTTTGTGGGATGAGCCCGGACCTTTTAATATCTTCTCTCTTGAATGTTTTTTTTTTCGTCGTCTATTTATTTTCTGTGTTTTTTTATCTTCTTTTTCTACGTGTTGAAGGGTGTGGGCTGAAAAACATCTGGTGTCCCCGTGGCTAGGTTCGCCCTATATTGGTGGGGTGTATCTTGGCCGAGGGGATGTTATTAGATCAGCCCAGACTTTTTGATAGCTTCTGTATTAAATGGATTATCTGCAATTTATGTGTTTTAGAAGTGTCATTTAAATATATTTTGTACATACTATGTTGCTGTCAATAAACCTATATTTATTTATTTAATATTTATTTAGTATTAAATACACTAGTTCTAATTTATTACATATTCTACTATATGGTACACAAATTGTAATTGCTATATAAAGTATAAAAAATACACATATAAGAAAATATTAAAATGGGAAAGAAAACACAAAATAATTAGTTCAAAATTTATTTAATAAAAATAAAACATAATATAATGAAAAGTGTATTTATCACTTTTAGCTAAATCTCTCAAATTTGGTGTAAAATTTGTTACAGCGTTTCGCAGCAATTATGTCAAATGCTCGTCTGTTTGCTGCGAAGGATGTTTCGATTTTACAAACTTTATAGAGGAGCACAAGGATTCACAACTATATGTTGTACCAAAAATGGAAAATAATCGGCAAGCAGCTAAATCGGCAGCAAATACATAAAGATGCAGGAGATGCGCGCGCACCCTACATATTGAAATCACAGCACGGACGTATACACCAATACTTGCCTTTGTCTTTGACATTTGTATTCATAAATGCGCATCTTGTCACTTACAACATTTAGAAGGGAAAATTTCGAAAATGCAAGTAAAATGGGGAAAGAAAGTATGTATATTTTTTATAAGAGATATTGGGAGCCGCACTTAACCCAACGAAGAGCCGCATGCTGCTCTCGGAGCCGCATTTGCACACGTCTGTCTTATATCATTTAGTATTTGCGTTTGCAACGGGGTATTGTATCGTATAATAAACAATCGGGAAAAATATCAAACTACTTTTCCATGTTATATGTCCTCAGTAAGATACAGGTAAAGCCTAGGTTACTCAGGATACGACAACTATAAGGACAAATTGATAAAAATTGTGTGCACACATTATTTTAATAAATAGATATGACCGAAGTCATATGTATCCTTACACCCTCGAACCTTCCTAAGTTTAAGTGTATCATAATTATGCCAGTATTGTTAAATATATCGTTGGCAAAGTATGTCAAACGTTAATAACAAGTATGGAAAAAAATAGTATCGCGCAGTCATTAAGTTTCCCAAAAAGCAAGTGAAAACATTTCAAATCATTTTTAAAAAGATGTTAATGGTTAACAGGGTTTTTTTCCCTAGAAAAACGAAGTTTACAATTGGCATAATCTTTTTAAGCAAAGGTGAGAATCGATTGAAGAGGACCTCCTACCAAGACGGCCTCAACAGGCCACTTCTTCAAACATCGTAAAAAAAGTAGAAACCCTGTGCTGGAAGATGCCCGCCAGAACCTCCCTCGGTGAGTTTTCTGCGGTTTTCTCACCGAATATGTCTTCAATACATATGCAAATGCGGGGAAGCTCCAATCATACAGGCCGCAGCCGATACCTTCCCATCCCCACACTCTACACGTACACTTGATCTTATAAATATATGTAATTATTCTCCTTAAAGGTCTAGCAGGGTGGTACAGGGTGGTGGTACAGGGTGGCTACTCTTACTCTTATTCACTTCGATAGTCTACAAAGTAAACTAATCTACAAAGGTAATGAGAAGGAGCAAAGAAAGCTCAGCTAAAACTTAGAAGAAAGCGAGAAATCAGAATCGGAATCGAAATCAAATGCTCTTCGAGCCAAAAATAAAATGAGACTAACACACAAATACTTAATATAAATAACACTGCACACACACATGACACAACAGTGGAAAAGGTATTCCCTCAAATCACTGACAAATGATCGATGACGCAGTTAAATGCGCACGTTTAAAAATTTAGTAAAAGAAAAAGAACTCGTTCAAGCAAGCAAGCAAGCCCGCCAGAACAAAAAAAAAGCTTGCAGAGATAGTTGGAGTATCACCTACAACCATTTTGAATATCCTCCATCAGCATCTAAGGATGTTAAAAGTCTGTGCAAGGTGGGTACCCAGAATGATGTTTGTTCGTTGATGGACTACATATGTTGAAACATGCTCTTTGATAACCTATCTTGAAGATCCTGCAAATACTTCCTTATATTTGGACTCAATGACTGTAGAATCAAATGTAGAAATCTTCAAGATCTGCACTTTACTGCACACTGATGATGCGACGCCTGAATCTCCGTCATAAATCAATTAATGCATGTTTTCATCATCTAGGGTATCGTTTATGTTACAAATTAAGAGACTATCGTTAAAAGGTTGAATTGTTTACAAAAATATTTGCTAGATATCAGTAATATGTCCATTTTGAAGAAGTATCGATCACGTGAAAACATGGGACCAGGACCAACGTTCCCTCTAAGGTGCGCGCGTGTGCGGCCCCACATCTGTTAAAAATTGTCCGCACACATGTTTCCATCTTCCGCACACATCTCAAAGAAAGGAACTTGTCGCGATATTTTGTTTTGCGCAATTATATATTTTATTTGATATTTTATGATGGGTTCTCAGGTTCCTTTCTTAGAGTGTGTGCGGAACATGGAAACACCATATAGATTCCACTCGCCGTAAGGAAAGAATAGTGTAGAAGGGTGACCATGATGATTTATTTATTAATTATAAATAAATACTCGTATATTCAGATTATTTAGTTTATTTATTTATTATTCACTTAAAAATACAGAACTTGATTTTTTTGTTTAGAATAAATATTTGTTTATTGATACAGAAAAAGAACGTTTGAAAGAGGGTTGTTCATCAAAGATAATGATATTATTATGTAACAGTAGCTACACAAAATAAATAACCGTTGTTTACTAACATAGTACCAAAGAATCACCAACTATTAACCTACTGGACTCCAACGGGAAGGAACATTATCGGGTAAGAAAATATATTTTTTTATATATAACCTACATATTTGAAAAATGTAATTTATGATTTCGTGGTGCATTATGTTGACTACTTAGTTGTATATATGCATGAATATGCATATTTGCGCACTTCACTTTTTTTCTTGCACATACAAGTTGATGGGCCGCACACACAATGAAAACATTAGGGAGAACGTTGACCAGGACTCGATGTAAATCTAGTTTATTACGTTAAAACATGGGACCAGAATACAAAGTGTTAACTAAAGATAGTTAAACAAACTCACATAATTTATCACCACCGCAGTAACATTTAACTAATTGTCATCGCGATAAAAAAGATGTATGCAGTCGCTAATACACTCAATCTCCCCATGTGGCATTCATGTATTATCGCTAATCGCATTTGATAAATAAGCACAGGTACATTCCTAGCTTCCTCGTCCAATCAATACTGATTACTGCTGATCGGTGTATGCTCGTCAGTCATACTAATAACTGATAAATCTAGAAATATTGTAGCTTCAGTCGTTTGCTTGAATAACTCAGCTCATGAAATTTAATTAAATGAATCGTTATACTTATTTTATTTTTATTTAACACTTTTATTGCAATACAATCTGGCGGGCTTATTGCCAGGCGGCAATCTCTTCCAACCAACCATGAAGCAAGTTACGTGGTCGCATAAATCATTCAAATGACTATCCATCCCCACGAAATCCATAAACATATACGTGAGAACATGCCCACAAACCCCACAAAGACGGACAATCACCCGAACATTATTTTTCATATGTATATTAAAAATAATTTCTCTCTGTAGAGAGATACCATCAATCAAAAGGAAAAGAAAGGATGGTGGAGAGGAAAGGAAAAGAAAAATCAGGAATGAAACACGTTATTTTACTGACTAGAAATTAAGAGTTTTTTCAGTCGCTTCTTAAAGCATGCCAAGGACGGAGCGAGTCTCATATTGGTTTGTAACTGATTCCAGAGTCTCACTGCATGGACAGTAAAGGACGACGTACAGAAAGAGGAGCGGTGAACTGGAAAGGCCAATAAACAATCTCTGTTTGTATACTTACTGAAATATTTGAAAACAATTGGCAAATGGATTGGATTATACACGTGTATCATATGTGTTTGATCAAAATTTCGTCACGAAAAATAAAATCAGACGAAATTATTACTATACTTGAGAAAATGCAGCTTGGTTCTAGTGACAGTTCACAAATTTGCACCAATACCACCTTGTAATTTGATTTTTTTATCAACTTTAATATAAGCCTTAATTCTAATAAATAACAAGTTATTTAGGTAAATACATTTCATAAAACTAACAATAATGACAAATTAATACATCTTGTTTCAAATTAGCAAAAAATGTGGCAGTTAAAATCAAATAATATTTGGTGACGTTTGTCAAAATTCACTAAGTTAGTCTGCATTGGCTAGGGATGGGGTATACGATAATTTGATTCTCGATTTTTTTATACCTAACATTAAATGCTCTTAATTATAGTTCGAAAAATCTAGGATGAGTACTGTGACAGCTCACAAATTTGCCCCAATACAACTTTATGTAATGTATTTACCTAAATAACTTGTTATTTATTAGATTTGAGGCTTATATTAAAGTTGATAAAATAATTAAAATTGCTGAACATCGTTACAAGGTTGTATTGGGGCAAATTTGTGAGCTGTCACAGGACTCATCCTAGAATTTCAGAATTATAGTATTAATTCACAGTGGATTTTGGCCTATGTAAAGATTGATACAAATGATACAATACATTAGAAAGTCAGTATAATGAAAATTAGGAATTAAAACGTCAGTTTAGAGAAAAAGAATTTTTCGATTTATAAAAAAACGATTCGATTTGTAAAAAAAATACGATTTTACCCCATCCCTTTGAGACATGACATTTCAAATGTCACAGGAACCATCCTACATTTTCTCAAGTATAAGTGGTAATCTCTTCCATCCAACCAGAAAAATAATATAATAGAGATAAGAGAAAACAAGACTGGGACCCTTTTTAATAAAATTGGACATCAACGAATATCGAACCCGTAACTTGGGTCGGTATACAGACTTCATACCAGTTAAGCCACAAAAACCGTCAGCGTTATTAGTTCTTCATACTAATATTCGTGATCACGCCAAGTGAGAATAAATATTAAATGTATTTATGCACACCTACGTGGTATTGTTTTCATTGTATCTTGCAGGTGGCTTATTATAATTATTTGCGCTAAGAGATAAAAATGATATTTAAATTTGGTTAATTTATTATACATGCTGTATGTTAAAGATGCTTACTAAGATAAGGTTATTATACAGGGTCTTTCAATTTGAGCGGTTTTTTTAAATTCTTGGATAAAACACAGATGGCGTCGAGAACTTGCCTGGGTCTTGTGACATTTTAGAAGTGTAATGTATGGCATTTATAAAAATGGAGTCGTATACAATACAACAACGCGTTCAAATTGAGAATTATTGTAATCTTTAGAAACGGTGATGTTAATTGGCCACCAAGATCATGTGATCTGACACCGTTGGACTATTTTCTTTGGGGTTACTTGAAAAGCCAGGTCTATAAAAATTACCCCTAATCAATTCCTGAGCTGAAGGACGAAGTTATTTGCGTTATTGGTGAGTTAGATCCGCAATTATGTCAAAATTTCATCTTAAATTTTGACAAAAGGGTGGACATCTGTGGAGCTGCAAGGGGTTGACATTTGGCGGATATTGTATATTGTGTTTAAATGGCATACATTATACTTTAAGGACCAATTAAAAGTTTTTTGAAATCAAAGCAAATTGTGTGTTTTATTCAAGAATTAAAAAAAAAAATTATTAAAAAAACCGTTCAATTTGAAAGACCCTTTATATGCTTATGCATAAGATATTAAAAGAAAAGTAGCAGTAAGCAATAGAGTAAGTGGTGAATATAACGTATTTATCTTTAGGTAAACTTTTCATTATATAACCTTGATTCCAACATAAGAACATGTAAGCAAAACTTGGACATGGCAAAAAAGTGATAAAAGTAACATAACAACCATTGAAATGATAGCGTTACGTGGAATATAAAAAAAAACAATGTTTGATTGAATAAGAAACGCGAACATCAGGAAAGAATACGGACTGATAGGTGACAAATGATCTTTCTGTCTTTCCTTTGTAGAAATTATCACAGTTAGCACATAAAGTTTTTACACACCACTGTTTAATAAGAGTTTCCGGAGATTGAAATTAGTGCAAAAAGCTGGCTTTATGTGACTTGGATTATTTTTTACGGATTTTGTCGTCACCGGATAGAAATATGAACTTCAAGAATTTGAAATATTATTTAATAACCGCATTACCAATGGTATAGTGGTTGACGATTTTTTTTTTGTAATTTTAGTTTTAATTCCAATTTCAGATCGTCTTACAGTATCAACATGCACTATGATGATACACCATAACAATATTTTAGTATCAATCTTGATGTAGAAAATTAAATGTGGACGTTGGAAAATACTGAAAGCAGCAGAATATGCCGTAGAAATATACGCACTGAAAAGAGTATAGGAATTGAAAATATATGACAGAATACGGAATGAAAATATATATTATGACAGAATATGGAATGAAAATATATGACAGAATACAGAATGAAAATATATGACAGAATATGGAGTGAAAATATATGACAGAATACGGAAACTAATGAATGAAGAGTACTTATAAAAAATGTATAGTTGAAATGAGAGTGAAAGGAGTGGTAGAAGAATATCAAAGAAAACAAGGCATGGCCAAGTAAAATTTATGTTAAAAAATAGGTAAAGTGAGAGGAATCGTGGGAGCTGAATGATTAGATATAAGAAAGTATATGAGGCGTATGTGTATCACGATAGGAAAGTATGGCCCTCTGCCCTCTCTACCTACCACGACAGGGAAACGCCGAGATGGTATATATACCCTAGCTGTTTAATCAGTTATAATTCCAAATAAAATTAATAAAAAATATATTAGTTCATTTTCACCTGACGAGGAAGACAAAAATCTTTGAAACCGGTTGTGAACTCAAATAAAACAGTGGTGAATAGAAAATTTAAAACATTTGTTTTGTTAAACAATTATAAAGGTGAAACCAAAAAGTGAAATAAACGTCTTTTCTTACAATCAAGAAATATATATTTGTTTTGAATTACATGTTTAAAAGTTTAGCATGAAAGACTGTTAACCCTTCCTTCCCTGTGATGTGTAACTAGTACACATTGCATCGAAACAACTTTAATATCTTTATAAATATAATAAACACTGGGTTCAGATTTTAGATATTCCTCCGTAATACATTTACGCATTGAATGAACAAAATAATATTAATAATAATTAGCACTTATCGGAGATATTTTGTGAAAATCGGGAATAAATGCACCGATACAATCAAACGTGTGCCAGTGTGTGATATAGATACATTAATTCTAAAAAAAACCGTTATGAGTGAGGAAGCGACGCTATTCACGTCTCACTCTCCCTCTACTTCGGTATATGGGAATGCAAGAATAGAATCTCAGTTCGCAATTGTGTTTCTTCCTTTGACGTATGACAGTCCGAGACCGAGTCCCATCTAAGCTCTCAGTAGCTCTGGGGCATCCATTTGAGGTTGTCTCTTCGCCCGTTTTGTGAACGTCGGCCGATGTTTTTTTCACGTTTTCAGCAATTATTTCAATTATGATAACTTTTGACTTCAAATTTACTTAATTTAAGCGATTGGCTATGAATATTCTTATTTTCCGATTTTAAATTACTCATTTTATATGTGTATTGAATACACAGCACCGGAACGCGTGGACTTTTTTTTAGCACAGGAAGGGAAAGGTTAATAAGATAATCGATTGTACAAATGTAAATACGTGTATAAAGGACAAACTATTATACATTCTCGTTAATTAAAAAAACATTGAAAATAATATAAAATCTCAAGAAATGTTTGCATTTTTTCATTGTACTCGTATGTATAGTAATATTATATGAAAAAAGATATTCCATGAAACTTAATAATATTTTTTTCCATATATAATCTAGAAATATCATCTGATCGATAAAAAAAAACTAATTTTTCTTCCAAATTACATAATATGCCCCTGAAATATATTAAATTAATTATAATCACAAAACACTACCTGTATTGGATTAATTCATTCTGATTAACTCAATCACATATATTCATATTTGTTGTGTGATCAATCAATCAGCTGTTTCATCATGATACCGAGGGCAAGTGGAAACATTGAATAGGGTTTGTACTACAGGGTCGGCGTATCTTTCTTAGTAATGTGTACAATGCACGTGGTTGACCATTTTGGCGAGCGATATAACAAGGTGGACCTAGTTATTTTTATTCCTTTTAAAACCATTCTCTATCATTTTTATCACTTCTCTTGAGACTAACGAGTAAGTCTCCCTCTTAAATAACTGGACGAGGCACTGACGTACTCATACACGACCTCCATAGCTTAATAAGAAATATTTGTTCTCCAGCCAGGGTTTTTTTATTCCCGATGGTACCTAAAAAAGGGGTCCTTGTAAAGTTTAAGATATTTTCTATTACCTACATTACTCTTCAACAAAGGTTGTACCACCTACTAATGAACGATTTGCGCTTTAGGGTGGGTAACAGTATTAGGGTTTGTATATTTTGGATGTTTTCATTCAGCATGTATATACACAAACTTAAATTAGTTGAAAGAATAAATGCGAAAAAAAAGTTTCTGTTTTTTACACACATTACGCCATTTCCCTATCTAGGAAGGAAGAGAGGAAAAACTGCTAGACTTACCTTTCTAGATATACATCCTTCGCCTCTTTTACAGCCATACAACTTTTACATCTATACTCATACTTCTCTGACTTCCTAAATATCTTTTTTTTCTTCGAAATATCATTCAATTGATACAATTGTGTATTCATTTTTTTGATCTTCCTTTTTCTCGCTTTTCAATCACATTTGCACTATATATGTAGAGAAAAGTATTTGAATTATTTATTTTAAACTCTTAAGCTTAAACAATCGAAATGCGAATATGTCAAGTACCAAAAAAATAACCTACTCGTGATTAAGTACCTAGGAACGTTTTTTAATACATAGAAACATTTGTATTATTTATTAAATTACCACATTCGATCAATTTTGTCATTTTTAGGGCATAATATATGTATTCAATATTTTCTATACATTTTTAAAAGCTATCTAGAGCATCGAGTTAGGTAAATTTCCTGAGTTGCCAATCTATGTATATATTAAAAGTCTGTGGCCTGCAGCTACTATCAAGACTTGTGCGTCAGTACGCATCTTCTCCCTGGCTCCATCTCAACTCATTGTCTGCGAAGACTGTTGGGGTCAGTTATCTTTTTGCACCACCCATGAATTCTTCGGTCTTCTTCTGGTTGTTATTCGAGGCAGATCCATGGAGATTGTCTGGTTCACAATGTGATCGGGTGTTCTGCGTCCAACGTGCCTATACCATCTCAATCGCCTGTACGCGTATGTGGCTTAACTTAAATATTATGAAGAGAGAAAATCGAATTTGAATAGTGGTGGATATCAAAAACTCCTACAAAATAAAAAACCTACCTTTATGTGATAATAGTGTTTAATTTCATGTTACCTATCCCTACTTCATATCTAGTGAAATCAGGCTTGAGTTCTGTAAATCATATTATCACCAAATAGAGAAACTGTCTAAAAACCATTGACATGGGAGAATTTTTTTTAACCTGGCGAGTTTATTGCCATGTGGCAATCTCTTCCAATCAACCAGAAAGAGGTTTTTATAAGGCCCTAAGTGTTAACCAGACTGGAATTCGATTTAAAAAAATCTGGGTTCCAGCGGGGATCGAACCCGCAACCTCCGGATCGGCAGACAACTGTCTTACCACCAGGCCACGGAGGTCGTCGAGGAGACCTTCGTTTGTTCCCTACAAAAATCGAACCAGATATCCATAATTTATTTTCTTAGCATCAAGCTCAATAAGCATCTTGTTAAATAACAGTTATTGAAAATAATTTGATCGCTTTATGTAGGTTATGTAACTTTGTTTTCAATTGAAACATCAGTGAGTGGCAAGGAAACTTTATCCTTAATTAAGTTACAAAAGCGGGCACTAACTATTAAAGTGTTGCGAAACACTGGGCTAGTAGTAGTAATACTTGATAGACGTGTGCAAATTTTGTTGCCTGTACTTGTGCGGTAGTATTTCTAACACGTGCAATGGGCATTGCTAACACGTGCAACTTTGAGTTACACACCTTCTTTAGAAGTTGATAACCCAAAGACTTTAACTATTGGGGCCGAAGCTAATATCGTCTCCCTGTTGCGCTCTTCGTGTCCGCATATCCAATTAGGGAATACTTTTTTTTATCCACTTTGCACGGATTTATCCTGTTACACAAAGAGGGTCCGCTTCTAGCGTTAGCTCATTCGTTAGGAAGAATATCAGCCAGGATTCTTCTCATACTGCTAGACGGTACCGAGAATATATCAACAGTGTTATTCAGTTGGTTCAATATCTCTATACCACGCGTGACTGAGTGTTTAGCCATGATATTCGTCCTGTAAGTTGGTATGTAGAACAGAGGTTGATTCCTTGCACGGCTATATTTATTGGGTACATATAAACTTAGTGCTTCTAGAATCGCGGGACAGTTAAAGGAACCTTGGAAAACCTTTATTAGGAATATCGCAATGGATTCTTGCCTTCTTGTTTCGCGGCTTCTATAGTTACACACCGTGAGAAGTTCGGCATGGTGAGCATATTTTGGGTAAATCGCCTTTTGTTCTGTACCATAGATATCTGAGGATTTTTTTTGTATTTGTTCTATATTGTTTTTATATTTGAGCTGATGACGAGCCCAAACCGTAGATGCATATTCTAATTTGGTTCTAATTAGATAATGATGAAGACCCCGTGACGCGATAGAAAACAAAGACACTAAATATGTATACTCGAGCCGGATAGTATCAAAATCAGACAGTATCTAAGATTTACAAAAAAACTATTGTAGACGACAGTGTTATTTTAGTGTTAGCTTTGATACATGGAAGTGAAACGTCAACGAGGAAAAATACAGATATGAGTCGTATAAATGCTATAGGAATGCGTGCACTAGTCTAGATCTCATTCCCAGGACTTCTTCTTCTGGGAGATATTGAAAAACAAGGTTCATTTAATTAAAAATAAAATATTAATAATCTAAAGCGACGCATCACAACTGACTGTGCAAGGATTGACGGAGATATTGCATAGTTTAAAACTACATTTTGCAAAACGCGTTTACCTGTGTATCGCTAATCATAGAAGCCACATTAAAAATGTTACGATTTTGGCCATATGTTTAGACTTCATACCCACTCTGTATATATTATGTTACATCAGTGTTATTTATCCAATCATAAGTATTTATACAAGATATTTAGACGCTAAGGGCTCGAATTTGTGTTGATTAGTTTAGCTCACAGGCCTTTTTTAAACATGGATTTTTTTTGTACTGACAAAGTTTGTATCCAAAAGTAATTTTTCAAAGCAATATTCAAGTCACCATTTTCAAGAAACAGTGGTGAAAAATTATTTAATAATTTTATACTAGATATGAGATTATTCATGGTAAAAAAAATCTTAATACCAGCCCTGATCAAATATCTAAAATATACAGTAATTAATACACAGGATTTTGCCACGTATTTTTTATCCTGGCAGGGATCCCGCCGGATTATTGGTTCAGGTGGCTTTCCTCTCTGATTTGTATTTGCTGAGGGCTTCAACCTACATGTTCACTGTATATGCGCTTGTTTTCTTTTGCTTGTTTTTTATATGACCCGTTTTTGTTTATTACTAATCACAGGGACTTATATTAGTATACATAGGATTACTGGTACTTGGTGCAAAATATTTAAGTAGGTTTTTGTTTTGTTTTTTTATTGGTGATTTTATTGCCATGTGGCAATCTATTCCAACCAACCAGAAAGATGTTTTTATAGGCCCTAAGTGTTAACCAGACTGTAATCCTGATTAAAAAAATCTGGGTTCCAGCGGGGATCGTACCCGCAACCTCCGGATCGGCCGACAAGTGTCTTACCACCAGGCAACGGAGGTTATAGAGATGACTTATTTATTTATCTACTTAAATGATATGTATATATTGTAATTATCAAACTCGCACCCACGAAGAACCTAAAACGCCCGGGAAGCTGCGCTCTTAAATCTCGTAATTTATGTTTGCTTTATAGCTCACAATACTACACAGGTAATTTACATTTTGGTCATAGAAATATTTGATTTGAGACCGAGTGATTCATCGGGCCACATATGTTATAGGCTTCCAGTATTTGTTGCAGATCTTCAGCAGAATGAAAAATCAGAGTGCAATCGTCGGCATACGGTAAGTCTGTGACGTAATTTTTTAGCTTTGGCACGAGGACGACTTAAATTTTCAAGTCCTCAATCGTATTTTAGGAACGTCTGTTCCTTAAAGGAGAGATGATGAGGATGATTGTTGATAAATAAAAACTTGTCGAAATCTGAATATGTAAAGACGAATTTTATTGATAAACGTCGGTATTTATAATGTTTTTCAACGTGTGCGGGAACGCGCACGAGATATATCGCTGTCTCGTCTTTGCGCTTACAATATGTTTATTGTCGCGCGTAGGTATCCTTTTGTTTTGAGAGACAGCGCGAAAGATGTGTTGCCCTCTTTTTTCCTCATGGCATGCGGTCTTCACTGGTAGTAAGTTGAATGACCGACCGCGTGGACTTTGGCATTGTTTGTCTCGCATTGTTAAGGTGGGCAAAGGTCGTCTCGTGGGTTCAGTGACCGCACATATGGTCGCCACAGTATCAATAGCGGATGCAACATCACTGGTTTCCAATTTTCGGTCAACGATAATTGATAGAGCTATAACAATGTCAAAAATAACAGGGACCAAGACACATCCTTGCAGGACCCCATGATTGGCGAGGAAAGGGTTTGTAGGAGAACTGTCGGACGAGATTAGAATTGAGGCTGTTGATGTCCAAGCTTTAGCACACTTCTCACAAATTTGTGTGGTATCCTCAGGCGGTCCATAATGGTCCACAGTGCATTTTGATTGATGGTGTTGAAACCAAACCAAAACGGTATTATACAGATTTAATCATACCATTTTTGATGTACGATTGTGAATCACGGGGTCATGTTTTTGTGATTTTTTTTATAAATAGCTCTCCGTAGGTGGTAAGATTAAAATTTTAGACTTCCACTCGGAGGTTTCGGGTTTCAGTCTAGTAAAAAGAATACGTCTGGTAACAATACTCGTACGCGCTGAGTTGTAGTATTGCTAAGGCTAAGGCCACACCAAAGTGCTAAGCTAGGTGACTAATAGACTAGGTGACTATAATAGTCACGTAGCGTAGCGTGAAGCGTGCAGTGTGGCCATTGCGATAGTATGGGGCGCATTGGTTCACTAGGATATGCCACCTAGCTCGCAGCGTAGCTCTAAGCGCAAAATAAGGCTCCTACCTGTGTGGCCGAGGCCTAAAACGAGCCTCGCTTGATGCTTAGAGCTATGTTGCGAGCTAGGCGATATATCCTAGCGAACCAACATACCGTCATTAAAACCTCCGCCATCTTGTAAATTAATCAACACGTCTGTTCGCTAGGAGATTCACTCGATGACTAATCGTCATGCAACGTAGCGCGAAGCGTGCAGTGTGGCCACTGCGATAGGCCACGCAGTGGCCACACTCGCAGTGGCCACACTGCACGCTTCGCGCCACGTTGCATGACGATTAGTCATCGAGTGAATCTCCTAGCGAACAGACGTGTTGATTAATTTACAAGATGGCGGAGGTTTTAATGACAGCTGTGTATAAAAGGGAGCCTTTGTGGAACCTATCGAACAAATTATAGAAAAATGTACCTGTAATAAAATCACTTTGGAATGAAGTTGCACTGAAAGTAAATAAATATGGTAAGTTATAATGACATTGGTTAGTTTTGAGAGTGACATCGTGTGTTGACTCAACCCCTCCCAACTGTCAAATGAATTTGTGCGTAGCACTTTGGTGTAGCCAGGCATGAAGTCACCTAGCATATGAGTCACATAAAATCTAGCTTAGCACATATCGAAGCATTTTGGTGTGGCCTCGGCCTTTCACATTCAATGACGAGCCACAAGTTCCGTTCCTACTCCAGTGGTTCTAAGCCTGAAGGCTCGATTACTGGCGCCGAAGACGATCTTGTATTTTGGTCACGTCCTTCAATGTCTTAAACAGTAATTGGGGTATATTTAACCCTTTAACGGGCATAATCAGAAATCCGTCGGATATGCGACCACCCTTATGGTTATACTTATAAGGATTCATTTTCTTAATGAAACGTTTTAAGTAACACAAACGTCAAATTGGCAAATGTAGTGGACGGGCAGAAGTCTTATTTAAGACGGATCGTCGTGAAGTTAGCTGCATGTTCAGTAGCAACGATCTAAACATCCGGTCAATTTATTGTCAAATATGTAAATAGGTATTATAAGTAAATCACCATTAATTATATGTCATATTAGAATTGTATTTCCTAATACAATCTTAACTTAGATATTATTACCTAAACATTCATTGGTCACTTTTGTGACCACTGACATGACCCTTGAAATGGGCACTGGTCTTATATGTGATCACCTCATTTAAAAAATAATATTTTTAAAACACATTTTCGAAGAAATAAAGTTGATTTGATACACATAATAATGATTTATTCAACAAAAAACTCAATATTACAAAAATAAAAACTTGCCCTATAAAGGCTTAAGGGTACCATAAAAAAATAAAACACAATTTAGACATTTTTTCTATTTTTATTTATATTTTCAAATTTATTGGCAGTGCAATGCGTAATACCGAAACCCATTCCACCTTATTTTATTTTTATATATGTTACACACATCCATAAGTATTTATTTAATATATTATATATGTAATATTTTGTTTGAATATGAGCGTAAGACTACATCATGTTGGGATTAGGTATTTTATATATAAAACACAGACTTTTCTCTAGGATATCGCAAAAAATATTTTGCATCAAAATTTAAGTGCATATACTTTTTACATATTCGATTTATTTAACTTTCTATAACCTTTTTTTAAGTCTTCTTTTATTAATTTGAGCTTTATTTTCTAAATTATTTCGCATCACATGCAGGTGCTTTTAAATCACCTGAAATGGCCCGATTTCTTTAAAATTTTCTACATTAAAATGGTGTTTTTTTATGTGTCTTTTTACATATCAAATTATTTTTATTTATTTTTTTTTATTTTATTTTAAAATAGCGCGTGAAATGGAATATAGTATTGAAAATGACGAAGACATGTCAAAAAAGAGGAATATTGTTTTTGTATCAATTTGAAAAATTATATTTTAAAATAACTTAATAAATATTTTTATATTATCACAAATGAATTCCACGTTGATAGAGTTTTTAGAACATTTACAAGGGAAAGCTGGGTGAAAATAAATGTAATTAAAGTAAAATTTCTTCTGGGTCCAAAAAATTTCTACGCCTTCTTTGACCTTATTTTTTTTTCTAAAAGGACCTTATTATGAACATTCCCGATCAATTATATAATTTTTTTGAAAATGTATTCGAATAAATTAGGATAAAAATATAAATATTTAAAGGATTATTAATGCTGATGGAAAAAAAGGGGAAATTAATTTCAAGCATTTGATTCAATATATATAATATATTTATTGGGAATTTGTACTTGAAACAAACGAATATTGTTGTCAAGTTTGAGACAGGAATATTTCAATGAACTAATTTTATTTTTTAAAGAGATAAAGGTAATGACATAAAATAAATTAAATCTTTTGGTTTCGTGTACAAAAAATATGTTTAATGCTAAAAAAAATGATAACCCTAGGACATAGTATCGCAAACGTTTTTGTCTTACTGTTTATTACTGGCTAATTAAGACTTTTCTACCCCCTGCTATACATTGTATAACTGCTCGTATGACTTGAACTTTCAAGTGTAATTTTTTTAAATAAACATTTTCGTTTTTTTTAAGAAAATGCATTATTTTTTTTTTCTACACGTAAGTTATTTTTATTTTCGTGACCCCTTTGATATTTCACCGCGAACCCCCTGGATTTCGCGACTCACAGGTTGCGAAATGATGCCCTAGGTTAGCGGGATATATAAATTGATAAAATAATATAGTAACACCAATTACTAATATAATCTGAATTTATTTCAAAACATGCAACTAATAAATTTATATATTTGTGCATAAACATTTCTTAATAAAAACTATTTATTTTCCATAAAAGGAAAAATTAGTTAAAATAAAAAACTTATTTTATATTTTTGTGTTCACCACAGGTTTATTTTAGGTTCACAACTAATTTCGAAGACCACCATCTTCTTCGTCAGGTGAATATAAACTAAGTTGTTAAAATATATTCTGTACAAGTGTAAATAATATAATATAAGAGAGATGAGGTAGGGAGAGAGAAGTGGGGAGAGATGTGATACAATGGTGTGATATCATTGTATCATATCTCTCCCCATACCTCATCTCTCTTATATTATATTATTTACACTTGTACAGAATATATTTTAACAACTTAGTTTATCTTCACCTTACGATGAAGACGGTGGTCTTCGAAACTAATTGTGAACCTAAATTAAACTTGTGGTGAACACAAAAATATAAAATAAGTTTTTTATTTTACTTATTTTTCCTTTTATGTAAAAAAATGGCACCACAAAGTGAAACTATAGTATTTTCGAAAATTCAAGAAATATTTATTTTCTATCTGAAATTTGAAGACACAGAAATATATCGATTGGCACAAAATTTAAAAACTATTTTATATATGTGAATATTTCAACTTAGTGTATATAATCTTCATAAGTGGGGGAATCAATAAATATTGAACTATGACAACACTCAATAATCTTGTAATATTAATAACACAACATCATATTATACATGGCAACATAAGTTTCATGTTTATATTTTCTACCTAACTAATGAAGCACAAATAATTTTTTTTATTAAACACGTTTTTCATAATATATCAAACACGTTTATAATTCGATAGTATTTTATCAACGTTTAAATTGTGTTGGTTCCATTGTACCATTTCATAATTAAATTTAATAATATCTACTGTATTTTTTTAAAGAAATTTTATGATATTCACAAGTCGTTTGACGTCGATGCTAACTATTTTTTTTTTCATTATAAATCATGAATTTTATTTTAAACATTCACGAATACCATCTATCTAAGTCATGCAAATTTAATTTTACATTTACTAATTATAATATTATACCTTTTTTTCGGTATATAATATAAATATCTCAATCTTCACATATCAAATATACACTTTACGTCTCGTTATGAAAGGTTTTAAAATTTATCAAGAGATCATATTTTTCCTGATTTATTTTTTAAAGGTTCAAGATTGAAATAAGTTTGAATAAAAATGTATTTAATGAATCCACAATAATTCGGAAGATATGTTTTTTTTAAAGAATTAAAAACAGGAAATATTTCTTTATATCTACATGGTATCGAGGTTCTGATGGGTAGACCATTAAGTTAAGATACAATTTTCACAAAAAGTGACAAACAGTAAGCTTTATTTTATTTTTTATCTATCAAGTATTTTACACTTTATTTGAAAGCTTAATTTTTATTGAATTAAATTTAAATTCATTAAAAAAAACCTAAGCATTCAAATTGAGTTAAAATAAAAAAAACAACAGTAATATATGATTTAAAATCTCAAAATTAACAATATAAAAACATCTTTATCAAGTCTTGAATTAAAAAAAATGCATAAAAATAATTTATTTTGTTAGTAACGTGAAATTAAGGTGATTGAAATAAAAAAAAAGAAACAATAAAACTTTCATAAAAATAATTTTATTACATATTTTTTTCAACTAAAGATAAAATAAAAAAAATTGGAAAAATAAATTCGAGTTTACTGCCATTTGTTTTTTTTTCTAAGCATTCTGATCTCCTGTCTGTTGTATAGTCACAATGTCGAATTTATAAAATTCTAATATTAGTTTTTTTTAATTTTTTATGATCAATATAAATTTGGTCTTTCATTTGTAAAAACGCCGATATTTTGGTGGTCAAAATATTATTTCCCCCCAAATATAAATAAGTTATTGTAGCCCCACAACTTTCTTATTCCAAATCTATATTTATTATATAATTTAGGTCATATTCCAAGTGTCACATCCTAAATTGATAGGAATTTCAAAAGAATACCATAATAATTTGTTATTTGAAGCTTGATTTAAGGCCTCAAAGCGTTTTCATCAAATTTGCATCAAATAAGAAACACCTTTCTTCGTTCATGAGATGAATCGACGTTAATGATGGTATGGTATTATACCAACACACTCCGATGACATGGTATAATACCATGTCATCGGAGTGTGGTCTTTTTTGGAAATATTATCAAAGTTCAATATTATAAAATTAATTATCTTTGGTTACATTCATTCAAATTGAATATAAAGGATGTTGTTTATATGGCTTGTTTTGTATAAGTATTATTTACTTTAAGTTTGTTATTTATGGTCTATATAATAAAGTATTTTTTACATAATTTCCAATATATTTGCTTTAAGCTGGTAAAACATAGTTGATATCGTCAGATTTCCAACACAAATTGGTAATCGAAAAACGAGATTTTACTGTGATTACCATCAAACTATACGATAAACCAGTACCATGTATGGTTTCAAAGTTTTTTATAACGTTCCTGAACTGTTATGTTATAAAAAAACTCACTATTTACACCTACAAACACATGTGATGTCAAGTTCCCAAATAAAAACCGCATTAAACACAAAAATGCAGCTCCGACACATTTACTAACAGCTCAATGTCAAAACTAGAAAACCTTCACTCGCGACTATTATTTATCAAGACAAGGATAAAAAGACATGATTTAATTTTTTTTAATGGATTATTACAGTGCGCATCTTACTTTGTTCACAAAAGTGGAAAAAATGCGCCATGTCTGTTATACGAGTCAGAACTACATAAATTATTATGTTATTTGGGTGATTTCTTTTTAGATTTTGCATTGCGGACGAACTTCAGAGCGTTGCGGATATATCTGGATATTTTGTGTAAATTATATGATCAACGTGTACGTTTGGTAAGATATTGTAAATTATATTTTTACTATAAATAATATAATATTATATAATATTTTTACACAATTTGAAAATATGTAAGTACATATATGAATATTTATTGCAAGTTCAGCTTATAAATTGAAATTTCTGAGAGAAATAGTAAAATATAAGTTAGGTGCCAATTTGTGCCAGAAACCCGAAAATATTAGGCTTATCAGATAATATGTTAAGTACAATTTAAATATCTCTGACATTTCATGAATTTTGCAAATAGTCTGACACTATTTTTGATTATTTTACATAAATATATACTACACATTGCTTGTAAAAGTTAGTAAAATATTACATAATATTAATATTTTTTCACCCAAAATCGTCTTGGGACGGCAATTTTTGTAGTAATATCTGTCTTTAATTCAATAGATATAATTAAAAAATTAAGCATACGGTTAAATCAGATTTCATACAGGTACAATTTTAATATACGAGTATTTTATTAAAGTTGGAAATTTGGTACAAATTTGTTTTACCAGAAATCGCGGTTATAAATAATTGGAAATTATTTTTAAAAAATGTTGTTGATCTTTGTGAAATTCCGGTAATATGTTTTAAAAGTCAAAAATATGTATTTTTTATTGGTTTCTGCTATTCGCTGGGAATAAACATTAATTTCAGGAATAATTTAGTTATTTCTGGTTGTATTTGGCAAATGATTCTCTGTTTATATCCATCGCTGGTGGTGTCGGCCATCCTGGTCGAGTATTGTCGGGGGGGTTGGGGTGGATTTGGGCGAGTCGGAGGGGGCCTGCGCCACCTGCAGGGGGTTCTGTCGGGTGGGCGAGGGGGTGGGGGCCGTACGTCACCCGGCCTTCATCCATCTATCTATTGAATACTCCAAAGCGGCTAACCATCTAGAACAAACCAAAATAGTTGTTATTCCACCTTTGTGTAGAATCATTAGAAAGTTAGTAGTATGCATGTCTTCCATCAGGAGGTTTCGAGTTCGATTCTTGATGTTACCCATATATACATCTGAGTAAGATGAAGAAGATCACTCTGATATGGTTTGGGTATGTAGAACGAATGAATGAAGAAAAATTTAACTTAAGTGCGAATGTAAGTGGAAGGGGTGATAAAGGAAGACTAAAAGAAAGTATGATTGCATCAAGTGTATATTTTGAAATAGGAAAAAGTTAAGTCATTGAAATCGTAGCTGTATGAGGTGTGTGGATATAGAGAGGGGAAATATTTGTGGCGTAACAGTCAAGTCTGACGTTTTCCTCTCTGTCTAACCAGACACGAAAATTAAGACTTTGAATAGGAATAGGGATGGAACTTATATAATGCTTAACACTTGCCACCCTGTGATGTATAGCGAGTGACCAGGACTTATATTTCATTTGATTATTCGACGTTTTAATACATAATAAAATGATTTTTATAGCTAATTACAAAAAATAACCTAGCAGATTTTGCATAATTTTGATTTAAAATATATATTTTTAACTGGACGCTTAGCGTCCAGCACCGTGGCTGACGGATTTTTTTAGCACAGTAAGGCAAGTGTTAAAGACGAGGAGTATTTTTTAATATGTTAGATAATGCCTTTAAAATTTATTTCAAAATATTGATTAGAATGCAGTACATCTGATTGAGCCAGGAAGATCCTTCCAATAATACAAATAACATATATTACAGATAATGTAAGGCAAATTCTCAAGTAATATAGATTTATAAAGGGTCTTTCAAATTGAGTGTTTTTTTTTTAATTCTTGAATAAAACACAGATGGCGTCCCGAACTTGCCTGGGTGTTGTGACATTTTAGAAGTGTAATGAATGACATTTATAAAAATGGAGTCGTATACAATACAACAACGCATTCAAATTGATAATTATTTTATGTATTGTAATCTCCGGAAACGGTGATGTTAAGTAGCCATCAAGATCATGTGATCTGACACCGTTGAACTATTTTGTCTGGGGTTACGTGAAAAGTCAGGTCTATAAGAATGACTTTCAATCAATTCCTGAGCTAAAGGATGAAATTATTCGCGTTATTTGTGAGTTAGAACCGCAATTATTGCCAAAATATCATCGAAAATGTTGACAAAAGAGTGGACATCTGTGGAGCTGCAAGATGTGGACATTTGGCGGATATTGTTTTTTTGTGTTTAAATGTCATACGTTATACTTCAATGACCAATAAAATTTTTTTTTGAAATCAAAGCTAATTGTATGTTTTATTCAAGGATTATAAAAAAAGGATTAAAAAAAAACCAGCTCAATTTGAAAGATCCATTAGTTCGAAAAGGTACAATACTATAAGAACAATAATGTTTTTAATTCTCTTTAATACTCGATTTTTAGATTTATTTCATTTCCAATCATGTCTTATTTGTTTATTTATAAATTCAATACATTTTTGTATTGTGTAATTCATATATATTTTGATATTTTATGGTAAAAAGTATTATATCATGTATATTTAGAAAAAAATATTTAAACATGTATTTTTTTATTTCTGTTGTACATTTTCTTAAACTTTTTTGTCTCTCATAATTAAAATTGTCTTGTTTTAATATTTCTTTAATTTGTTCATTCTTGTATTCTTATTGTTCATGTTATTTTTTCACTCGTATGTTATGAATGTTTTTATTTGTCATGTTATCCATATTTTGTGTTATTTTTTCGATAATTGTCCTTAAATTTTTCAGCCTTGTTTTTTTATTTTTTTTTGTAAGGGTCGTAAATTAATAAATAAATTCTAAATAATTTTCGGTAATCTAAGTGAATGGCCGAAACATATGATACAATTAAAGAAGCATTCTACTCTAGAAATTAGAAAAAAAATGTTTTTTTTTTGCATATTCTTAAAGTTTAGACATTTAAAATATGTTCTCACAAGGAAATTTTATAATTCTTAATATTTACGAAGTTATAGCTATAAATGAGGCAGGAATTACGCCACACAGGAATGATTCGGACAATAATCTCAAAACTTTAAACGCGTTTTTTTTTTTTTTTTTCGAAACTACTTTTTTCGACCTGGTCGACATAAAATTTGAAGTTTTATTCACCAAATTGCCTTCAAATTTAGTATACAACTTCGATAAATGTTTTTGTATCGTTCCTACCTTGAAAATTTTAAAATATGTTTTTTTTCTATTTTTAAATTTTTTTACAGAAAGGGTAAAAAATCGATTTTTTCAGACAGCCGCCATTTTACTATATTTTTTCTCTTTTGGTGCTACTATGTATGATTTTTATTTAGGATTTACGAAAGGGTTTTAAGCATGTCGACCAGCTTACCCTTTTTTTACAACAAGATAACAAACATCTGAACATCTTGAATTAAAAAAAATTATTTTCAAAATTTTTTTAGTAAATTCTCAAATCATCAATAAACAAACTTTTAAAAAATGTATAGGAAAAATATTTTAAGTTTTTTTTATATTGTCTGAAAAAAAATCGCCCGAAATTCACGCCACTAGAGTAGAATATCCCCTTAAGAATTTTGCAACACTCGTGCAACACTCGCTTGCGTTGAAAATTTATATATATATTTTTGATTATCATATTAACGCATCATTCCTAAGTTTTTAGTAACATTAAAACAAATATAGTATTACCTTTTCTTGTCCATTTCTGAGTCGGTATAGAAATAAAAATATTTTAGTTTAATTTCAGAAGGAATCATTTCAAATCCGTATTTACTCGAAGCTCCTGAAGTATTTGATTGTTGTACTCTATATCCGTGTAAGCACGCCATTCCTAGAAAATAAAAACATGGTTAATTTATTTCAGGTCTAAAATAAGTCTACAACACTTGAAACGAATAATAAGTCGTTAAAATAAAGCGTTGAACAAGGAGTCATATATTACTTGTCGGAATGAATGAAGAAGGAAAAGAAAATGGTTTCTATTAGAGTGATATCTATACAATAGGAATTTAAATAAAATTGACCGAAAACTTTGCAGTTGTTTAACTAATTTATAAAATGTTTTAAAAACATTACGCTAGATGCCAACTATCCACTAGATATTTCTATTTAATTTATATTGAACCAAAGTATGAATATTTGACAATCTATTTTGCTATGAAAATTAAATTAAAAAAAAAACATAATACAATTCTTCAAAGTTATATTCAAATAATAAAAAAGAGAAATTCATAACGTCTCCATTAAATTATATTCAAGACGCAAACCAGAGTAAAGATTATTTTAAAAGTATTGGGAATAGTTTTCATAGATGGCGTTGTGCTTTATTTATTTTATATTTGCAATTAAAAGAAGTAAACATTAAAAAAATATAATTTAAAAATATGAGTGAATAGTATAAAAACATAATTTCCATCTTGATATACTGGAATTTCAATATCTAAGTAGAAAATTCATGAACGAATATTTGTAGGATGTTATCGGAACTTATGTAAAAACGATTGATTATGCATGGTGCAATATTCCTTAAAATTGATGTAATTATTTCATAATATTTATGAGTTCGATCTTTTTACCTATGCAAATTAAATTTAAAAAAAAAAAAACAAATTATAATGCCAAAAAGTTATATTAAAATAGAAAAAATGAGAAATTCAAGTCCATTGAATTATATTCAAGACGCAAACCAGAGTTAAGATTTATTGAAAAGTATTGGGAATAGTTTTCATAGATGGCAGCGCGTTTTTTTATCTTAAATTTGAAATTAAAAGTAGACATCAAAAAATATAATTAAAAAATATGAGTGAACGGTATCGAAACATAATTCCCATTCTGATATACTGGAATTTCAATATGTATGGTAAGTAGAAAATTTACAAACAAATCTCATTATATTTAGAATATTATCTTAACTGATATAAAACCGATTGATTATGCATGACGCAATATTCCGTAAAATTGCGAATAATTTCATAATATTTACGAGTTCGATACCAACAATAAAATTCGATATATCATATACGATTTTCGAATCGTGCCTAGAACAATTCATGATTTTTAAAATATTTTTTTTATGAACGATAAATCTAAAAAAATAATATAATTGATGCAAAGTTAGAAGGCAAAATCTGGTCGAATTTGACAAAGAATCAAAACTGGGCCTCAAAATATATAATACAGTGTGTAGTACCCAAAAACCATAGACAATACAGCGATTTTTATATTAAAAGCAGAAAGACCATCAAATTCATGAAGTAACCACACAAGTAAGTGTATATATACCATGAAGAGGAAAAGAAGATCATCCTTAATGCAACGGAGAAAACTTCTGAAAAGTGAGACACCAAATAATAAGTTATGGCTCCCCAAATACATTAATGTATTTAGACCAGCTCTGAAGGTCAAAAGAATGGCAAAAATTGCGTCAAACTTGATTCGTAATCTTCGAGTATGGACTATATTCAGGGATACAAATTAAAGGGGTATTCTCATTTTGAATTTAAAAATAAACAATTTTATTTTTCTATAATCTTTTTTGAATAATTTCCAGTAAGAAATGTTAAAAATTCGAAAAGTTATGAGGGTTTATAGTCGAGCGCGCCGGTCGAAAAATGACCTGAGCTTCGCCGCTGTCGGGTCGTCTATTGTTATGGTTACTTTCCAAGAATTCTCGTCCAATAGGATTTCTTGGAACAGTGAATTGATATTTAGTTTGTCGTGTAGAAGCGTAAAGACGGAATCGTTAAACAAGCTTATATGACCCTGGAATTGCTGATTAAGAATAAGTTGAAAACATTTACTTTAATTCGAGTAAAAATCACATTTGAAACTTAAAACGCGTTTCCTGAAAAATTACTTTTTTTTAAATATTCCCCGTAATAACTTTAAAACGAATTAACCGATTTTAATTAATAAATACTTATTCTTTTTGCTATACCTCTCTCTATAGCCGGTACTAGAATTATTTCAATCGATTCATTTTTTCGATTTTTTCCCCTTATTTAAAGACAAAAAAAATTCATTTTTAATTTTAAGAAGCCGCCATTTTTTTCTAATTATAATTTTTTAATTATTGTAGTACCGGCTATAGCCACACACTTTCTGAGTGAAACAGATTTTTTTTTAATTTTTAGACGGGTTAGCCATAGCCACAATTACGTGTATAATGGACCCACTTAATGTACGGGCGGCTTTACTTCCAACTTAATAACAATAAAAATAAAAATAAATTTTATCATGAAATTTTATAAAAAGGATCTTAAAAGATAAATAAATATGTCTAAATAAACAATTTCAAAAAATTATTCGTTCACTGAAAAAAAATAATCTTTAAAATCGTCGATTTTTCGGCCCATGAACTGAGAACACTCCCTTAAGATTAGATACTGTACAAACAAATATTAGAAGAAGTCATTTAACAAGGTTAATTATATATTGAATAGACTCCGAGTAGAGGTGACTAGATGCAAGATGAAATGCAAAGATAGGGTTCCTTGAACTAAAGTAGCACTGAATATGATTGTGGGGTATATACAGGACTTATAACAAATGCTCGTTTGTCCGAACATCAAGACTTCATGCTTCACGTGACATAATTGATAATATATGGTCTGGAAACGGAATTGAAAATATTAAATATATAGTTTGAACCATAGCATTATCGAAATACTCTTAATCAACTTTGAAAACTTACCAAAAGCGCTTTTGCTATTCGCGTCCTGATAGAAGTACATGCAGGCGTCCTTGAGGACACAGTACCGCTTGGTCCAGGACTTCCACTTGTTACCCAGCTTCATGAGGTATCCGAAACAGTCTGGCCTCTGCACCTGGCTGGGCATGACTTTCATGTTTCTAATTGTAGCTTCAAGCCATCCGTCTCGCTGGAAAAAAAAAACACAACAATTAACTACCTGAACAAATCAATAAATTATTACTATATACGAGTATGATCGTTTTCACCAATCCACCATCAGTATACTATACAGGGAGTGGCACTAAACAGAGTTTCTGAATTCAAGGATTTGGGCGTAACCTTCGATGTCGGACTCACGTTCGTTAACCATGTCTCACGTTTGATATCGGACTGTTACAAACTACTCGGTTTTGTAATGAGAATATCAAGAGAATTTAACAGCACCGATATCCTCCGAAACTTATATAATTATCTAATTAGAACCAAATTAGAATATGCATCTACGGTTTGGGCTCCTCACCAGCTCAAATACAAAAACAATATAGAACAAATACAAAAAAAATCCTCAGATATCTATGGTACAGAACAAAGGGCGATTACCCAAAATATGCTCACCATGCCGCTCTTCTCACGGTGTGTAACTATAGAAGCCTTGAAACAAGAAGGCAAGAATCCATTGCGATATTCCTAATAAAGGTTTTCCAAGGTTCCTTTAACTGTCCCGCGATTCTAGAAGCACTAAGTTTATATGTACCCAATAAATATATCCGTGCAAGGAATCACCCTCTGTTTTACATACCAACTTACAGGACGAATATCATGGCTAAACACTCAGTCACGCGTGGTATAGAGATATTGAACCAACTGAATGACACGGTTGATATATTCTCGGTACCGTCTAGCAGTATGAGAAGAATCCTGGCTGATATTATTCCTAACGAATAAGCTAACGCTAGAAGCAAACCCGCTTTGTGTAACAGGAGAAATCCGTGCAAAGTGGATAAAAAAAAAAAAAAAAAAAAATGTATTGTATATAAAATACCACAGATTCGATTGAGCCATGACTTTGAAAGATGCAAAGTACCAGGCTGTAGTTCAAACTGGATTGAGGCGTTTTATGGCGTCCCATGTTCTCCCGATGTAACGTATAATAATAATAAGGAACTTAATAATAAGGAAGAGTGAATATAATAATAAATAACGTAGTAAATTAATGGTAGACCAAGACCTAGGGAATCCATTTTGGAAACGAAGTAAAGAAATACCAAAGAAAAGTATCGTTAGGTCAAGGGAATGATATTTAGAAACAATGAAATGTAAAAGGTCTGAAAAATCATGGGAGTTGTGGGAGAAGGTGTATGGATGAAGAAGACGCGAAATATGTGTGTCGCGATAGGAAAGTCTGGTACTCTCTTCTCTCTATTTTCTTCGACACGGACGTGATTTGATGGTATGTACGTTGGTATATATTATAATAAATAATCTAACCAATGGTATTTTTTTATTCCAAGATTGAACCCTTAACCCTTATTCTACTCCAGAAATTTGAAAAAAATCGTTCTTTTGTTTTTTGCATATTCTTAAAGTTTAGACCTTTAAGAATATGTTCTCAAAAGGAAATATTAAAATGCTCAATATTTACGAAATTGTAGCTATAAATGAGGTAGCAATTAGGCCGCGCCGGGATGATTCAGACAATAATCTCAACTTTTTTTTCTCAAAACAAAACGCCTTTTTCTCGAAACATCTTTTTTCGACCTGGTCGACATAAACTCTCAAGTTTCATTTAACCGATTGTCTTTTAATTTGGTATAAAACTTTGATAAATATTTTTATATCGTTCCTACCTTGGAAAATTAAAAACTATCTTTTTACTATTTTTAAAAATTAAAAAATTTGAAAAAATTAAAATTTGTTTCTCAGTCGGTTTGGTACGAACTATAACGATATTATTGTTTATTAAGAAACTGTGTATAATTTTTACTTTAAATTTACGAAAAGGTTCCAATCATGTCGACTAGCTTACTCCCTTTTTTTTACGACAAGATATACCATATACTCGTATACGAGTATGTTAAGCTGATAACATCTTGAATTTTTTTTATCAAAAATTGTTTTTGTACATTCTCAAATCATCAATAAACAAACTGTACAAATGTATCAGAAAAATATTTTTTGCTTTTTTTATTTAGTCCGAAAAAACGCCCGAAATTCACGGCTCTAGAGTGGAATACCCCTTTAATAACTATAACCACCAGTGTAGCCTAGTGGGTAATATGTGTGTCAACTCTGGGGCTACAAGTCAGATTCCTAATGTCACATTTTTTATCTTAATAAGTATCGAGCCCAATTTTCCTTTAGTTTCTTTCACATCTTTCTGATTTGTTGGCAGAAATTGCCATACAACCAACCAGATTGTGCAATAGAACACGAAAGTCTAATACAATACATCTGCGGAAGCAAATATTTATATTCATATATGTCCTCCTTAATTTTTTTTTTATTTCTTAAGAATAACAAAAGTAAAATAACCTACAAATATAATTAATTCGACTTCCGCATCCTTACAGAAAGGCATTATTAAAAACAAGGGAATAGAACTGAAGCAGGACTAGCGCGAGCCTCTTGTTAAATTTGACTTGGATCACCGAGCCCCTTGTTAAATTAGAAAAAATGTTATATTCCGAGATCAAATCAGTGCCTAGGTATTTTTAAAGTTTCATAGAACAAGAGACTTCTTCGCCTTTTTGAAATTCTTCATAAAATAATTTATTTATTGCGGATGCATATGGTATTACAAAACTGCCTCAACTAATTGTCTTAAGGAAAGCATAGAAATGCTAAAAAAGGTCGATGTTTTCCTTTTTCTTTCCTCTTCACCATTCCTTCATTTTCTTTTAATTGATGATATCTCACTTTATATGAAAAATAATGTTCGGGTGATTGTCCGTCTTTGTGGGGTTTGTGAGCATATTTTCACGTATGTGTTTATAGATTTCGTAGGGATGGATAGTCATTTGAATGATTTATGCAACCATGTAACTTGCTTTATTTACTTTTGTCTGGTTGGCTGGAAGAGATTACTGCTTGGCAATAAGCCCGCCAGATTGTATTTGCAATAAATAAAAAAAAGGGTTCTACATAACATACTTTGATTAAACCCTAATAACAATAGTATTATCGACACTTATCAACCGATAGCAATTTACACGCCTTCTCCATAGTAGTTCTAAACTTAAAGACAATATCGATTTTTAAGTTTTCTCCTGGCCTCATTCTTTAATGTATTTGCATCAACAATATGTTAAGGAATAGTAAACGAATGAATGATAAAAACGTTAATACAACATTAAAATTATATAAAAAATAGCCCGATAAAACTTAAGAGTTAAAAGTCATACATTAAATGCAATACAACCATATCTGACTTATTAACAACAAAAAATATAAATAAGTAATGAAAATTAATGGTTTTTTTTTACAAATTTTTCCACTGAGACAAAACGCTTTATTGAATCTCAAACGAAACTCGACCTCTGCATTGCAGACATGAGTCTCCATTATGTAATGTCCGTTTATAATTCAGCTCGGATGCGTATCAACTGTTTGTTTTCTTTGCCAAATTCAACGCGAATAGTTGCGAGGAAAGTAGAACGGAATGAATTTTCTTTTGAACGGTGATTTAAACGAAGAAAACATTTTAAGTTCTTTCGTTTACACGATTTTCGAATAATTTCTTTTAGCGATTCAAAATAACTAATTGCAACACGTGACGTATTCACGGAAGTAAAACAAATTCTACATTTTTGAAATACCGAATGGAGCAAGCAATCTGCTTAAAGTTTTTTGGGTTCATTAATGTTTCAAGTTTAAAATAATAAAAGGTATATCTTGATTGATGAATTATTTAATTCTCAAAAAATCTCTTTATACACGATGTTTTGTGTATAAACATTACTGTTGTTCAATTTAAATCGTTGATAAAGTTTTCCTTGAAGACTTGATTCAGATATATTGACTTGAATGCTTTCGCGTTTCCGACATCTTTAAAAAGCCACATATAATTGTCTGCATTCAAAACAAGAGCATAAGATAAATAAACACAAGTAATCATAAGGTTCAATATAATAGGAAATAAATAAATTATTTAATGAATTACAGTTCAAAATAAATTGACATCGTTCCCTTTTACACCGGTTAAAAAATCACGGACCCACCGAGATTCCAATTTCGAAGTATTCCTCTTTCGCTCTCTCGTATTCAAAATTCAATTCTCGTATTCTTTCTTTGACGACAACCATCGTACGAGTTTTGGCCTATTTATATTATGATTTGTCTTTGTTTCTCATTTACCCATATTACTATTTAACAAATTAATTTTATATCGTTTATCTTCTTTTTGATACTTTTCTTTTCAAATATATTGAATAGTGAGATCTTTTTCTTCTTCAGTTTCAATCCTGGGGATTGGTTAGCAGCAAAGCCCTGCATCTCCTCCTCCACTCTACTCGGTCTTCAGCGATCCTCTTGAGCTCTGTATAAGAGGTGCAGTCCACATCGTGGCGTATTTGCTCCAGATACTCTCGGCGAGGGGGCCCTCTGCTAATCGGTTCCTCAATCATTCCCTCCAGTATATTGTGCAGGAGATTTTCATGTTGCAGCATATGACCCATCCATTCTGCATGCCTTTCCGATATGGTGTTTGACAGGTGCCTGGTTTCTTCGATCCTGCTGAGAACCTCGTCATTTGTAATGTGGTCTCTCCAGGAAATCCTTAGGATTCGTCTATAGGTTCACATCTCGAAGGCCTCCAATCTTTTTCTATCCATTTCGCCTATGCCCCATGTCTCGCAACCATACATCAAAATACTCCACACATATGTTTTGACCAAATTTATTGACTCTAAATTCCCAAAAAACTAAATACATAACATTTAGCATATATACAAGAACTCGAGCACCTACGAATAAATACATAAACACTGCACACTTGTTCACCCATGGCTGACTGTAGTTGTGTTTCTTTGGAAAGGGTTGATAGTATAAAGTACCTTGGAGTTTATATTGATCAGTTCCTTCGTTGGAAGGTCCATATTAACACTTTGATCACAAAAACCAGAAAACTAGGATACATATTCCGTATGATTCAAAATGTGCTCAGTGAAAATATTTTTAAAAGTATATACTTCGCCTTATGTCAGTCAGCACTTACCTACGGTATATCAGTTTGGGGGGGATGTATCTTAACCCAAAAACACATATTGCAGGTTTCCCAAAAATTGATTGTGAAAATAATTAATAAACTTCCTGCCCGGTATCCCACGGCGGAGCTTTTCAGAGAGTATCGGGTCCTGAACATAGCCAATTTGCATCTCAAATCCATTCTCTGGCACTACCATCGAGAGGAAGGGAAGATGCAGACTCAGCAGTGACACATGACACGCATGGCAACTAATGAAATGTTTACCATCCCTAGAGTTAAAACCTCTTTTGCCCAAAGGTAATATGCTTATTTGGCTCCCATGTCATACAATGGCGTGCCGAATTCAATAAAGGTAAAGGGAGGAAAACCATTTAGATAATCGATTGGAGCGTGGTTGTTATTGCGACAGGATTTTGAGTACTTGGGCTTTCAGGATGAATGACGTGTGCAAAATATTTGTGTGAGCTCTTGAATGTGGGTTTCTTTTTGTTGTTTTAAATTTTTGTTGTTTTATATTTGTATTTCTGTATATTTTTGTTTTTATTTTTATGATTGTGTGCGGTATATTATGTGATGTATATTTTTGGTCTTTCTGGAGTGATGATGTGTGAGGAGTTTGATTTCGCAAGATGTTTCCAGTTGTAATTGATTGTCACTGTTTTAAGGTTGATGAGAGCGTGCAACGGGGTTTTGTTTTTGTGTAATCAAAAATCGGAAAGAAGTATCGATTTATTTTTTCATGCTAAATATCCTCAATGAGATACAGGCAAAATCCTAGTTTACTGGGGATACGACAAATGAAAGGCAACAAACCCAGATCCATTAAAATTGTAGGTCCAAATTAAATTACCTGTTGTTTTTTTCGCAAATGATGTATATTTCTTGTCATGTGTAATAATAAATTGCTTGCGTAGCTTTAGGTCCATGTTATTGGATTCGAAGATCTTTCATTTCTTATTAAATTCAAGTTTTGCTTGGTGTATGCGATTGTCAACCTCTCTTTTTGTACTGCCATCCCATGTGATCTTGCCTCCAAGTGACATCAGAAAATTATATTGTTTCCAATCTCCTTGATCGAGCCTTTAGCTGTATAACCATTAGAGGAGACACGTAACTCGTGATTCCTTCTTAATCACTTATTGGTTATACTGCACGAGGAAGTAACAACACTATTACACAGTATAGTCCTGAACACGTTTAGCTAGCATGCGATGAACTGTTTGCTTAGTTGGTAAAATGCCCGGTTTACCAATTAGGTCAAAAGTTCGTAATAATGACCTCAGTGGTTAAGTTGGTCTTTAAACCCGGGGATAGCGGGTTTGATTCCAGTCTGGTTTTCATTTAAGGCCTTTAAACATCTTTCGAGTTGATTGGAAGAGATCGCCACAAGGCAATACACTTTTTAGGTTTTAATATATAACAAAATAGTTATTATACATAACCCTTTTCAATAGACTGAAATTCAATGTTTAATAAAGATATTAATAGAAAAGTTAGTAGAGCCATTATAAAAACAAAATCACCATAGAGCACTTCTCGACGGCATGACTGATGACCGCTATCCACCGCGTTGTAGCTTCCTCAGAGTCTCCCGCCAGATGAAGTCCAGGACTGGGATCTCTGCTCACCCTGAAGCTGTAGGATCTGCTAGTATCTGTGCCGGACGTTCTTGCCACTGTGTAGTTGATAAGCATTAGTGCTCCTACTGGTTGGAGATCCTGGAATAAAAATCAAAGTTCTCATATTTTGTTATTTCTAGAATTCATTGATCCAATTTAAGGGTTAACACATTTTAGAGAGGCTAGAAAAAAAATGTTAATGAAAGATTAATATATACGAATATATATGTATACACATATATACGAGTTATCTAGTACGAGTAAGTATGTTTGACCCTTCCTTTCCTGTGACGTGTAACGAGTACACATTGCTTCTAAAAAGTTTAATATCTCTATAAACATAATAAATACTGGGTTCAGATTTTAGGCGTTCCTCCGTAATACATTTACGCATTGAATGAAAACAAAATATTAATTATAATTATTTTTTATCGGCCACATCAGAGATATTTTGTGAAAATCGGGAATAAATTCACCAATACAATCAAACGTCTGCCAGTGTGTGATGTAGGTGTATTCATTCTAAAAAACCGCTATGGGTGAGGAAGCGACGCTATTCACGTCTCACTGTCACTCTACTTCGGTATATGGGAACGCAAGAAATATAATCTCAATTCGCTCGCTTCTCTCGCTTCAGTAGCTCTCGGGCATCCATTTGAGGTGGTCCCTTCGCCCGTTTTGTGAACGTTGGCCGATGTTTTTTTTCATGTTTTCAGCAAAACAATTTCAATTATTATCCCTTTTGACTTCAAATTTAAGCGATTGGCCATAGCCAATATTCTTATTTTTCCGATTTTAAATCGCTCATTTTCACACGTGTATTAGTGTGTATTGAATACACATCACCGGAATGATCGAATTTTTTTAGCACAGGAAAGGAAAGGTTAAGTGCCTCGTTGGCTTTGTTTCCTATCGCTACATGCCGTTAAATATCAATTGTAACTATTTCCTCATCTAAGAAAATAAGTAAATAAAAACAGAATTTCTCCACTCTAATCTTCTATTTGTAATATCTCGCATTTTTCCTTTCACATTTTCTTTTTGCAAAGTTCATTCTCAAACAATTGACTTATCCAAAACCCCTGTAATTCCTCTTCATTATCCACTATTATGTCATAAACATATTATACACACTATTATGTCATAAACATATTATACATTCCAATTTTTTCAAAAAATATAAAGCAAATTAAAGCCCGCTGTTAAATACCCCTGGTCTAATACCTTAGAAATATAGAGCTTACTTAACTCCACAGTGCGCAATGATGCACATATGAATCAACCAAAGTTTTTCTAAATATTTCTGTGTTGAGTGGTATAAACAACAACTCATGCGCTGTTACAAATGTGATACAATAATCTCCATGCTTTAAAACCACATAGGTTTAATAGAAAACTGTTTTACCGGTCAATTTGGCAGTTGAAGTTTGACTTGTTGCGCGTAGATGACTTTTGTGATTTGTTCCAGTTTGAAATCAAATTAATCACTTTATTATTGTTGATCAAGGTAATCTTATTTTTTCTTTTCTTTTATTCTTTAGTACATATGTGTAAAATAAGTAAAGTTAAATATATAATTTAATTTATATCATTATATTTTATATAATTAACTTACAAATGCGCAGTGATTCATATATGAACGTTACTCTTTTTTTTTAAATATAAATATATTGTATAAAAACAAAAAAAAATGTTTTATTGTATTTTTCATGTTCCAGTACATATTTAATGCATAAATGTATTTTTATTTTTGAAATAAAAAAAATCGCGCATTGTAGGGTTAATAATACTTCTCCCTATAGGTGCATATCTATACTAAGCAAAGGTGCGATAGTCAGTAATATTAAGACGCATCGCATTATACCATGTTTACACGAGCTTAGTACCTGTCATTAGTGCTTCTCACTCGCACTTGTATCCACGTGTAAACAAGCATGTTAATACTAAGCATTAGTAAATCTGGCAAGTGCAAGTGAATAGGAGGTCGACTTATTTACTAAGCGACAAGCAGCTACCCCCACCACAATTCAACTAAGCACTTGTCGTTTGCAGAGTCGTCTAAACAGCCGCGGCAAGTGTTTAGTGACAAATTGAAACGGCAAGTGAGCGCACGTATTCGTTGTGTTTTTTATATATGAACACATTCCTGAAAACAAGGTGGCAGCGGCGGTTGTCCATTCCGGACGGATGTCTTGCTACTAATACCTCTTCCTGACACCAACGTATGAAGGATTTCTTTTCACTTGTCACTAAGCAGCTAAATACAAACGATAAGTACTAATGATAAGGACTAAGCTCTTGTAAACATGGCATAAGTTGTGCTCCACTGACTTGTGATTATATTTGGGGCTTTCTTTTGGACTATAATCAATTTATATCCAATTATAGCAAGTTTTTTTGTGAGGAAGACAGAAAGAATAGATCTCCCCACTTTTTTTAATCCAAGCACACAATTTTCGCATCCTCCACATTCATACATCTCGTTATGCATAATCTTTTATTATACACACTTCTCATTTTACCTTCTTTCAAAATCTGGCCTATTTGATCCAGATACATTTTCCTCGATCTATCTCTTTTACGCACATCTTGCACTTCTGGCTTATACTCGCTTAGTCATTCTTTCATAATTATTTTCTCCACATGTTCAAACCAGTTCAAAGCTCATTTCTTCGCCTTACTTAAAACACCCGTGCATTAATTTCTGATTTCTTCATTCAGTCATCTTTCATATATCTATTAACAATCTACAAATTTCCTTAGCGCACGCATTTCCACATCACCAGTTAAATTTTTTTTCGGCCTATTCCAAGTTTCACTTCCATATGTCAAGGTGGGCACCAACACACTTATGTATTACCATTTTTTGCTATAATTGATACCGTGCGGTTGTTGTATATTACATTAGTGCTTAGTTCACCTTTGCTATAATTGATACCGTGCGGTTGTTGTATATTACATTAGTGCTTAGTTCACCTTTGCTATAATTGATACCGTGCGGTTGTTGTATATTACATTAGTGCTTAGTTCACAATCTCTGTCATTACCATTCTTCGAATGCCCCTTTCAACTTGTCCTTCACACGTAAACTTACTGCCTAGATAACAGAACTCGTCAACCTGCTCCAGTCTCTTTGGCATTTCAATGTACTCGTACATAAATAAATTAATCTAACTTGCCCAACTACCATTCTGAAGAAACTTTTAGTTGAGGGCATTAAGTGAGTTGAGCAGAATTATACAGTTTTTGTTTTATTTTTTTTGAAGAAGAACATCATCGTAATTTTTGTAGAATAATGCATAATTAGTAAAAAGGCATTATATTCTTACTGTATCACTTTTATAGTAGTATAAGCAGTTGTCCCTTTTGAGACAGAACCACCTCCGTGCCCAGGATGTCTGGCCTATTCCGCTTGCGTGACCACCCTGTTTCCACAGATAGCCAGAGTATAGGGCCGGCGCGCAGGAGTCGCCTGCTAAAGATGCCACGACGTCGCATGTCCTTGCCACCTACATCAGAAACAAGATATTAAAGCGTTTTCAAAATTAACAATAAACCAACACAGTTGAAATAAATCTAGTTCTTTCTTTTCTTTCGATGGTCCTACAGCCCATATCGAGTTGGGCCTCTGTCAATCTTCGCCTCCAATTCCTCCTGTCTTCCGCCACGACCCTCCAATCCTGCGCCTGCAGCAACCGGGTTGCGTACCTCTCAACTTCGTCCTCCCATCGCAGCCTTGGCCTGCCCACTCTCCTTCCACCCGGGTGTCCCTCCAGGATGTTTTTGGGTGCTCGCGATGACGGCATTCTCTGCACATGTCTGGCCCATCTCAATCTGCTCAGTCTGACATTAACAGATATCCTGGGAGCTTTGTAGATATTATACAGCTCGTCGTTGTATCGTATTCGCCAGGTTTCGCCGTCATTCACGGGGCCCAGGATCCTACGTAGTACTCTTAATAAATCTAGGTATCGAAGTCAAATACTGTACACAACACTATTTTTTTATAGTGCTATAAAGCAACACAAAAAAACGCGCTATTTAAAACTACCCTACGAAAACTGCAGCAGATTAAACCTCTTAATCGTTTTAGAAATATTTATTTCCTGACCATTTGAACTTTGGGTTTAATCTGTCAAGAATGTGTCCTTGCTGAAGTATGTTACAACGGTTTACATACAATTGACCAACACACGTATAGGTGTCTTCCATCTCCAGGGTAAATTATAATTATTTTCGATCACGAGGGATAGCCTATCGAATTTGAGTTAATTTGAAAAAAATAAAATAAAAGTTAAGAAAAATAATAACACATATAATCAACTTTAGGCACATGATTCTGCAAGTCTCGGGGTTAGCTCTTTATATACCTATTTAAAGCTGATTGATAATGCAATAAACGAAATATATTGCTTAATTATTGGATGTCTTGGACCAGCCCCGACAGAAAAGGTTTGTCAGCCATCATGTCGGGGCGGGACAGACTCCCAATATGTAAGATACAAAAACTCAGAAATAACAATAAACCAAAAATTGGCGAAATTTTAAAACAGGAAAGTTATTTTTATTAAAGTAGTGAGTGTTTTATTTATAATAATAACAAATATTCGTAAAATAATGAAAAAACAATCACAATAAAATCAAATCAAAGATACCATAAAACGAACCTAGTATGCAAGTCTCAAATCAAAATTATTTCAAAAATACCAACGTTTTTATACTCGTAGATATACATATACAGATATTAATATGATATGGGACCGTCTCAAGACAGGCAGCCCACCTCACCACACTGAGTGGCACTCTTGACATGCAGAGTGGAAAGAAAATCACATATCTCTCAGGATGAAAGTTGTAACGCTTTGGAAATGATGGCGTATTGTGTAAAATAATAAAATATCATATCTTTAATACTTAAGAAGCTTTCCATTTCACGCTAAAGAACCAGCAACGTTAAAAATATTACGACATATTTTTTTTGCCCCAAAAAGACAAGACATCCCAAAAAGGATTATCTTCAAGTGGTAAGACCTTAATAATCGTAATAAACGTATAATTAGGGAATCCAAGTTCATATAATAATTTAATAATATCTTAAACTAAATAATGCTGAGCATTAGAATATATTACCTTGATCAAAAAGTTTTAGGACTTCATTCATAAAATCGAAAATACAAGTTTATTCATCAAAATCGATATGGTTTCCTTCAAAGTACTCCCCACCGACTGCAACGCACTTAAGCCAGCGCTTGATCCAATCCTCGAAACACCGCTGGTACTCAATTTTCGGTATGTCCATCAGAGCCGTCTTCGATTTTTTCATGACATCCTCTCGGATGCTGTAACGCGTTTCGCGAAGCGGTTTATTAAGTCGGTTGAACAGGAAAAAGTCGCAGGGAGCCAGATCAGGTGAATTCGAAGGTTGCTGGATAGTATTCGTGTTATTTTTGGTCAAAAACTCATGTAAATCACGTCTTTCGCGATTTCAGCGCGGTTCTTTTTTTGCATGAAATTGAGGTGTTTCGGCACCAGTTTTGCAGCGACACGTCTGAGGCCCAAATCACTAACCAAAATGTCTTGAAAGGATCCATAAGCGATGTTCAAGTCCTCTGCCAGCTCTTTAATGGTCAATTTCCGGTTTTCGGCCAACATTTCTTTGATTTTATCGATGTTTTCATCGGTTTTCGACTGCCACTGCGTTCGTCATCCTCGACCGACTCACGACCACTTCTGAAGCGTTCGTGCCACCGAAAAACACTTCTCCAACATTTCCAAGGTCTGCGGAACGTTAAATCCATTTTTCACACAAAATTTAATGCAAACTCGTTGATGCACAGTTGATGCCATTTTCAAACTTGTAAAAAATGGAAAACACGCACAAAGGTAGATGTACTCAGTACAGGGTAATTTTTACAAATGTCAAGCTATGGCGCTGAAATTTGGAGGGAAGTGTCAATGATAGATGTGGTAATCTAACAAAAAAAAAGAATTCCAATCGGGTGAATGACAGCGCCACACAGTGTCCAGTCCTAAAACGTTTTGATCAAGGTAGTATTATAAGCAATAAAAACTATATATCTCTTATTTTTATAGATATTAAAAATTACATAAAATAATATGCATTATTTCTGTTTGATTACATTATCATTCATGTTGTTATGGGGGACATAACACATAAGTCAGTGTGATCAACACCAGAAAATCGAAACCTCTTTATTTACTACGAGGGCGACGTTACGAAGAAAGCACTGTCTAAAACAGAGATGGGTAACCTTTTTAGCTCGGCGTGTCAAAATTCTGAAAAAACCTGGCTTGACCCGGGTGCCGTGTCACATCTAGGAATATCAATAATTTTTGCAGCCCTAGTAAATGAAAGAGTTTTGTTTTTGAACTATTTATTTATTATTATTAAAAAGCAAAAACAAATAATTATTTACATTAGTGACTTTTTGTTGCTGAATTGCATTTGCTAAATCTTCAATTGAAGTTTGATATTTCGTACATTTTAAACACAAGCAAGCGTTACAAACTTCATCAGACGATTTCTTTCTATATTCATTAGTTTGGAACCCAAGTCGACGAACTCTTGAGCCCAGATGCTGTCTTGAAATTCTGCGAAAATACACGAGCGAAGAAAGCGTATCGCTCGTTCTTGGACAAATATCGTCCGTTAACGATGCGCGTCATTCAAAATATCTTTGCGTGTCATAGGTTACCCATCACTGGTCTAAAACAACTCCTCCTTCGATGGCGATATACTTGAGTATGAAAAGTGACGACGAAATTAAGGTCCGACGTCAAGGGAGAAGCACAAGGACTCGCAGCGCTGTAATTATACTTAGCGGCTAGGTCCTGGAGTTTAGACTAAGTTACCAGTACTTTTGTAGAAAAGTTCAAATCAGGCCAAATTTTCTTTTAATGCCGCTAGATCGAAGTAACTAATCGGTCTGACGATATATCGATGCAAGGTTTAACGCAAATTCTTCTCAAATATTTTATCAGATTTTCATTGCTGTATCACAAAATGTGATCTACGAATTTATTACTACAATATAACAACATAGTGAAAGGACAAAATTCCAGTTGAAAAGTTTGCCATTTAAACTGAAGCAGGTTTTTCTGTACCCCAAAAAGATGGGAAAATAACTGTTCTTGTTTTGATTTGAGGCTTTTTGAATTGAAGTTTACCGCATTAATGGCACGCCTAAGTTATATCATCATTGGATAACAAATTTTATAACGTAAACCCGGGAGGAGTCATGTTGAGAATATGTAAATGAATCATTTTCACACTTTAAGTGTCAAGATACCATTAAAAATATTATAAAGAGCTGTATTATATTTAAATTATGTGTCACGCTTCCACACTTAAGATATTTTCTTAGAATGAAAACTTACATACATCACGCCGTGTCCCGGGTAGATATAAATAATAAATCTTTCAAGTCTTCTATCCAAGCACACAGCTTACACTAAATCAATATTCATACATTCATGCAGAGATAACAGATATCCACACTTTTTTTATCCAATCACACAATTTTCGCATCCTCCACATTCATACATCTCGTCATGCACAATATTCCATTGTTCATACTTTTCAATTAAAATATTTTGAAAAACTTGTCCACTTGATTCAGTCACGTTTTCCTTACCTCTTTTACGCGAACCTTGCACTGCTGACTTATATAATCGATTAGTCATTGTATCGTATTATACTTTATCTGTACACAGAACATCCTGGTGGGTTTATTGCCTTGTGGCAATATCTTTCGACCAGCCTTAAACATGTTAAAGAGCCCTTAAGTGAAAACCAGACTGGAATCTTTTTTTTTAATATTAGTTCTAACAGAAATCGAAGACGCAACCCCCAGGCTGGAAGACAAGCGTCTTACCAACTTGACCACGGAGTTCATCTTTATTTCACTTTTGCAACATGTCCAAACCATCTTAAAACTCCTTCATCTTATAACACCCACTCCTACTGTATATTTATTTCCGGTGCGTTGATTCGGTATTCTTTAAAACATTGATTTGTATGCACGATTAATTATTCTTTCGGCATTTTTGCTTTCCACATGTGTAAATCATCTAAATGCTCTTTTTTTATATATATTGAATTTAGATTCACTTTATCCACATAAATGCACTCTCTTTTAATTGTTTTCCGTGTCCAGGCCATCAAACGTTGATTATGCCATGTATTTTCAGTAGGAGACCACATATTATATGGTGTACAAATAAGTCACCGCCGTTTGACAAAAGTTGGCGCCACCAGTAAGTTATGGTTAAAATTGTCAGATGTAAAATGTCATTATCGTAAGGTTGGACATCTGTCAACAACATGACCTTGAAATATTAGTGAATTTTTATCAGTATAACATATTTTTTTGTGTTCGAAAATGTCAAGTTTTGAGCCGAATAAGCGTCATTTGCGGGAACTTTTGATTTACTTCTTCAATTTGAAGAAATCTGCAGCTGAGGCGCATCGATTGCTTGTAGAAGCATATGGTGAGGCTGCTTTAAGTGAGAGAAGTTGTCGTGAGTGGTTTCAAAAGTTTAAGAACGGTGAATTTGACATCGAAGACAAAGAACGTAGCGGAAGGCCGAAAGTGTACGAAGACGCGGAATTGGAAGTATTATTGGATCAAGATTCGTGCCAAACGCAAGAAGAACTTGTACTTACATTAGGAGTGACTCAACAAGCAATTTCACATGGGTCGAAATCATTGGGAATGATTCAAAAACAAGGAAATTGGGTTCCATATGAACTGACACCGAGAAACGTTGAACGCCGATTTTCCACATGTGAAATGCTGCTTGCCAGGCATAAACGAAAGGGTTTTCTGCACCGTATTGTCACTGGTGATGAAAAATGGATCCACTATGATAATCCAAAAAGGAAGAAATCATGGGGAACCCCTGGCCATGCTTCAACATCTACACCTAAGCCAAATATTCATGGAAAAAAACTCTTGTTGTGTATTTGGTGGGATCAGCTTGGTGTCGTGTATTATGAGTTGCTCAAACCGAACGAAACCATTGCTGGGGCTGTCTACCGAGCACAATTGATGAGATTGAGTCGAGCACTCGAGGAAAAGCGCGCCCACTGCTACTCCAGACACGATAAAATTATTCTCCTGCATGATAATGCTCGTCCACATGTTGCGGCGCTGGTCAAACCCTTTTTGGAAACAATCAATTGGGAAGTTTTACTCCACCCGCTGTATTCACCAGACATTGCTCCTTCTGATTTTCACTTGTTTCGATCGATGACGCATGACCTGTCTGAGCAGCACTTCACATCATATGAAGATACCAAAAATTGGGTCGATTCGTGGATAGCCTCAAAAGATGAAGCATTCTTCTGACGCTGTATCCGTATGCTGCCAGAAAGATGGGAAAAGGTAGTGGCAAGCGATGGGCAATACTTCGAATAAAACATGAGGTTCCGTTCTTTCACAATAAATGCCCAATTTTTGATAAAAAACGGCGGAAACTTATTTGTACACCTAATATATAGCACCGAAAATGTTGTCCCAAACTTCGAACAATTAGCGTGTGTTGAAACTTCTGTCACACACCTACAATAACTTTAAGAAGCGACTGAAAAAAATCTTAATTTCTAGTCAGTAAAATAACGTGTTTCATTCCCGATTTTTCCTTTCCTCTCCACCATCCCTTCTTTTTCTTTTGATTGATGGTATCTCACTTTATATGAAAAAGAATGTTCGAGTGATCATCCGTCTTTGTGGGGTTCGTGGGCATATGCTCACGTATGTGTTTATGGATTTCGTGGGGATGGATAGTTGTTTGAATGATTTATGCAACCATGTAACTTTGCTTTATTTACTTTTGTCTGGTTGGCTGGAAGAGATTGCCACCTAACAATAAGCCCGCCAGATTGTATTTGCAATAAAAGTTATAAACAAATAAATAAATCACATTCATCGTTTTTTATTTTATCCGCAAAAGTATAAAAATAACAAAATAATTAAACTTATGTTATTTCGATTCGAAAAAACACTAGGTTATCAAAACATCGGAATTTCACATAAGATATAGAAAAAGTTTTATCGAATTGCCTGTGAAATGGTATTTGTATAAATACATACTTTTTTTTTATAGTGCATAGGTGACTCATAATGTGGATCCGATAAAAACATTATTTGCGGGTAACACGCAACTTTTGTGGAACAAATTGCGTGTTTCGCATGTTTGCCAAACTTTTATTTACGATCCGATCTGAAGGTTAGTTTTCGAAAGAATATAGAAGTAGAATGATTGTAAACCTTAGATACGTGGAGTTTTTCTGCGTGAAACTTCGTACCGAACATTTAAAATGTTTCCAAGTTAAAATAAAAGTGACACCAAATTTGTTTTTTCCTTAACTTTTTTTGTATTCCTAATTTCGAATATTTTTTATGTAAAAATAATGCATTACGGAACAAGAAATAATTATATAACGAAATAAGAAACAGTGGTTTAGATGAAGAAAGAGCGTTGAGGTGGGTCGGCCAAGTACAATAGAAAGAGTGAATGATGAAAGATTTAAAAAAATAGTCTATACAAATAGCATACGGCTAATTGTCATGTGATAATCTTTTACAAACAATCCAACCAGGATTGCCTTTTATTGAAAAATCTGTGATCCAACGGGAATTAAAACTACAGCTTACGGATTGGCTGATATACGTCTTATTAACTAGGTTACGAAGGTTGTCATTAAATGTACTCGGTCGTCATCAAATGAAGATCGTCATTAAATGTAATCGGTCGTCATTAAATGATGGTCGTCATTAAATGTTATCGGTCGTCATTAAATCAAGGTCGTCATTAAATGTTATCGGTCGTCATTAAATGAAGGTCGTCATTAAATGTAATCGGTCGTCATTAAATGTAATCGGCCGTCATTAAATGAAGGTCGTCATTAAATGTAATCGGTCGTCATTAAATGAAGGTCGTCATTAAATATAATCGGTCGTCATTAAATGAAGGTCGTTATTAAATAATTAAAACAAAAACGCTGCTTATTCGTGTTGAATATATGGAAAGAAAAACAATTTGTGATAAAATAAGGAATGAAGACATTAGAAAAGAATGCAGATTAAAAGCAAATGCAGTGGTAAAAGTGAAAGAAGGGGAATTGAGATGGTTCGGCCACGTAAAAAGAATGAACGATGAAAGATTTACAAAAAATATCTAGACAAGTAGTGTTTAAATTATGAAAAATTTGGAAAGACCTAGAAAAACGTAATACGGCCAAATTAATCAAATTGGAAAGACCTAGAAAAATGTAATACGGCCAAATTAATCAATTTGGAAAGACCTAGAAAAACGTAATACGGCCAAATTAATCAAATTCTGAAAGAGGGAAGATAAAAAAGTCTTTATAAACATAGCCAATTTACATCTCAAATCCATTCTCTGACACTATCATCGAGAGGAAGGGAAGATGCAGACTCAGCAGAGACACATGAAACGCATGCTCACTGATCAAATGTTCACTATCCCTAGAATTAAAACATCTTTTGCCCAAAGGCAATATTCCTATTAAGCTCCCATGACATACAATGGGGTGCCGAATTCAATAAAAGCAAAGGGAGGAAAACAATTTAGGTAGTCGATCGGAGCGTGGTTGTTATTGCGACAAGAATTTGAGTACATGGGTTTGCAAGAGGAATGACTTGTGGAAGAGGTTTGTGTGAGCTCTTGAGTGTGGTGTTTTTTATTGTTTTATATTTTTGTTTTTTTACTTTTATGGTTATGTGTGGTATATTGTGGGATGAATGTTTTGGTCTGTCTGGAATGATGAAGTGTGAGGAGTTTGATTTCGCGTGATGTATACATGTGTAATTGAGTGTCACTGTTTGTCAGGTTAATGATAATGTGCAACGGGGTTTTATAAATTAAAAAATCGGAAAGAAGTATTGATTTATTTTTTCACGCTACATGTGGCAAAAGCCTAGTTTACTGGGGACACGACAAATGAAAGGCAACAAACCCAGATCCATTAAAATTGTGTGTCCAAATTAAATTACCTGTTGTTTTTTCACAAATGATGTATATTTATTGTCATGTGTAAAATAAATAAATTAAAAAAATAAAAGAAGAGGAAAGTTTGAATAAGGTGTATTTACGTGGGAGAAGCGAAAAATATGTGCCAAGACAAAATAGGGATGTGGTGTGATAGTGATTATTATGTAAAAATATGTAAAATAACCAAAATTAAGTTGTCAATGTTTTGTCTAGAAGTTGTTGAGTAATTAATTATACCTGCTTCAGTTAATTAAATAATATATTATAATAAACAGTATTTTACAAGGAATTCATTCAATTTTTTCCTTGCTTAACTTTTCTATTTGAATTAAATAAATCAATATAAAGTTGACCTGAAAAGTTATCTAAATCCATCTTTAAAATTTCAAATAACTAGAATTTGTAGTTCATTGATTAATGACAGACTATTATTTATTTTTCTGAAACGAATCTTTCAGTTATTCGGGTATATTGGAGGCGAGTCCACGACAGCTTGAAGAGATTGGTCATTACAGAAAATGTAGAAAGGAGAAGATGTAGAGGAAGATACTCGACAAGATAAACCGACCAAGTATAGGTTGCGACTGGTTCAACCGTGGTTACGAGTAAAAGCTTTGTGTCGAGAGAGATATATGGGAATAGCAAGGCGCATAGTAGAAGCAAAGATAATGAAGGGTTAAGTTAGACCCCCAGTCATGAAGACCATACCAAGGAAGAAGGTTTTGTAGAATGCTGTGAATGAATTTTAAATTTGACTTGTCTTATTCTAGATATTATAATTTGCCTTTAAGTCAAATATTTTTTTCTAAATGTCATATCTAAATAGGGTAAAAATACTTTTTTTTAAATTTTGTACCATTATTTTCGAATGATATTTTCATACAAAATGTCAAATGATTACTTTTCCACTTAGATATTACGAGTTTGATTCCTGTTGGCAACCAATTTGTTAATAGAATTTTAGTCTGATTGCCACTTTAGGCCTTTTTAACTCAAAATTTGTTTTGGAATTTCCTATGTTTTGAATAAAGATTAGAGTACTTACTTCTAATTCCAAAGTGTCGGAGCCTGCGTGGGCAATCTTCACCACCTCCGAGTGTGATTTATCTAATACATTTATACCTGAAAAAAAAAAAACGTGAATTGAAACGTAATAAATACAGGAAGAAAAATTATTTATCCAAAAATACGTAATAAATTCATAATCATAGCTTAAATTTCTGTTCTAGTATTATTAGTAATATTACTTATTAATCTGTCCATGGGTTTTGGGTTCAATTCCCCACTTAATAAAAGGAAATAAGTAACTCAATCTGGTTTATGTAAATAAAAGCTTTTTAAGCTTTACAGTTGATTGAAGTAATAGTTCATTAGGTTGCAAGTGTAATACAATAAAAGTATCACTAATGTCCAAGAGATGGCCAGGCGATGTAACATTTTCTTTCCGAGAGTTCTTTCCTTTCCTTTGACAGAAATTTGATCACGTGATATTACATTTTTAACGTTTAAAAACATAACGAAACAACACGGCTTCCAGCAGCTCTATTTGACATACAGCTGAGGTTAGTGTTATAAATTTTTAGTGGACTATTCGTGGATGTGGCCGGCGTGGGATCTGTTCATACATACTCTAACTTTTTCAGGCTGGACACTTTTGAGCCTTTATGGTAAAAAATAAGAAAACAAAGATGAAATATCATCTTTGATCACAGCTCTAATTTATTATTATTAGCATTATCATTTATACAAACATTACAAAAAATTACTTAACTTACTTTGTATATTAAGAATTCTTTATCACGCTTATTAAAAACTAGTTCTGCTATAGTTCGGAAATTCTAGGATGAGTCCTGTGACAGCTCACAAATTGGCCCCAATAAAACTAGTTCTGCTATAGTTCGGAAATTCTAGGATGAGTCCTGTGACAGCTCACAAATTTGCCCCAATAAAACCTTATTTAATGTATTTAACTAAATAATTTGCTATTTATTAGAATTGAGGCTTACATTAAAGTTGATAAAATAATTAAAATTACTGAACATCGTTACAAGGTTGTATTGGGGCAAATTTGTGAGCTGTCACAGGATTCATCCTAGAATTTCCGAACTATAGCGAGTTTACTTCCTCATTAAAAAAAAATACACACAATTAAAAACTATCTTAGCTAGCGTTTTCCTTCACGTATTTGAATTAAAAATAATTTATGAAAAACTAGACTTGCCAGCAATCGTTTTTCTATTGTTTAGTTATCTTTTAACGACGACATTTCTGTAACTACATACGAGTATAAGTAGTAGGGACGTAATATGACATATACCAAGAATTTGTTCGTCAATTTGGTAAGAACCAAATTTCCTTTATGATCCTTTAATTGTCTTTAGTTTATATTTAAAGGATCTAAAATACCAATATTTGTCCCTAAGGATATGATATTCAATTAAAGCAAAAAACAAAACCAATTGCGAGACATTTTAGCTAGCTCCCTGATTAAGATTTTTAATCAATCGCCTTATTCAACAAACCGGTTTTCGTTAATTTTTAGATCCATGAAACCGGTTGCGCAAAAGTACATATTTTTTTAAAGAGAAACACTAACTTTCTTATGATATAACATACATGTTATTATTTATCTTATTAAATAACTATTTCCATGCTAAATTTACTTTTATTATAAAAAATAAGATCAGGCTCTTGGCTTTTTTGGGATTTGAACAAGCGACCAATAGAATGTGAGTCCACTGTTATATTTACTCCTCTGTATTCGGTATTATTGAGAAAAGTCAACCGACCGTCGGCATTAAGATGATCATTAAAAAATACAACCTTTGAAATAACACGTAGTTTTTTTGAAATAACACGTAGTTTTTTTGAAATAACACGTAGTTTTTTTGAAATAACACGTAGTTTTTTTAAAATAGCACGTAGTTTTTTTTTATGTTTTGACCAAATTTTAAATCAAAATATGATGCTGGGATATTATTTTGAAATTTTCTAGCCAATAAACTAATTAAGAATAAACGTTTGTTTTCGGTATTTTGAAATTGCCTAAATAAATGGTTTAACAGTTGGAAAATTAGACCCCTGAGGTGGCTTGATAATACGTAGTTAGTGGTACATCGAATAGATACCGAAGAAATTTGTATCGAAATAAATTGTGTGAAATAAGAGGACTCACCATTAACAGCTATAACAATATCACCAATCTCCAGACCGGAGGTTTCAGCCGGAGTGTCGGGCTCGATGGCCGATACGACCACGGGCTTGCTGCCATGTATCCGGAACCCGAACTCTCCGCTCTGGCGTCTCACTATCACAGTCTTATCACTCTCTGAAACAAACAAAAATATAATATATTAATTGAGTTGATATTTATGTTGTACAACAAAAAATTCTACACAATAATTTAATTAAAATTGAAGTAACAGACCAGTTTCTCTTCACAAAAGCATTGTCAAACTGTACTCAAATGCCTTTATTGACAATGATTTTGTAACGCGAAAAAGATTTGTCACTTTGATTTACTCGTAAGTTTTTGTGTAGATTTTTTCACATTCTTAAATGTATACTTATATCAAATCATTCAACTATACAAAAAGAACAGTTATAAACAATTATAATTTTTCTCATATGCTGGCAGGGACATGTGCTTGCAAAGCACTTGAAAAAAATAATTATCCACTTTGCATGGATTTCTCCTATTACACAAAGAGGGTCTGCCTCTAGAGTTAGCTTATTCGTTAGGAAGTATATCAGCCAGGATTTTTCTCATACTGCTAGGCGATGCCGATACTATATCCACAGTGTCATTCAGTTGGTTCAATATCTCTATACCACCCTAGGCTGAGTGTTTAGCAATGATATTCGTTCTGTAAGTTGGTGTTTAGAACAGAGGGTGATTCCTTGCATGGGTTTATTTAGTAGGTACACATAAACTTAGTGCTTCACTTCATAATCAACTTTAAAGGATGACGAGGGATTTAACGGGTTCGACTTCCGTTGACCCAATTTATTTAAAAAAAAGATTTTCGTTTGATTTCCCTTTAAGGTATTTTTAATATCTTTGTATTGTATTCCATTTTTATTGTATGTAGTATAATAAAGTGAGTTTATTGCCATGCGATGGATGGTGAATGTGGTTTCAGAATTATGTTTAACAAGGCTTATCACTAAGATCCAAAAATTTCCGACCAGAATAAGTTAGAGCGTATGTGGACAGATACGATTCCACCGACCACGTCCATTGCATTGTCGGGCGATATTACAGTTAAAATTTAATATTGATTTCAGTCTGGTAAAGCAATAAACATAGTAAGACTTAAAATATTGAAAAAAAAATACGGTAGGAGCAATTTTGTTTTTCGCATAGTGATTAATGTCTTATAAAGATTTAAAAACCACGTTTGTAACATCACGTAACATTAAATAGTTCAAAATACAATTTGTTGGGTTTTGCTATCGTAAATAATAATCAATAAACCTGAAAAAAGAATGACAGCTGAAGAAATTTTAGAGAGCAAAGTAAAAACTTTGAGAGAGCAGACGAAAATGTAATACCAAGATGCATGGATATGGAAGAGTTAAGGGCTGTGTTTGTGGATAGAAAGTTGAGGAAATCAGTTCTCTCTGCCCACTCCAAAAAGGATATGCTATGATTGTATCTACAAAATATATGTGTGTTAAAATTTAATTCTTAATAAAAAGTGAAAAAAAAATACATGTTCAAAATGATTTAGTATGAATTTATGACGTCTTACTTGGTGAATAAATTAAGTGCAAGAAAAATATGGGTTGAAGCTTTTTGGCAGATGTGCAAAAATTAAAAAAATGAAATGGTTCACAAACATGCATTTCCCATGTGACGCCAATGGCTTTATTTTTATTTCGGTCCAACTAAAATAAACATCCCGTCATCCGTTAACCATGTCTATATTTTTAGATGGTTTTAAGTTTAAAATGGATGATTCGTGAAGTTCAAATTTAAAAAAAAAATTGATACTAGTATTTATAATGTTTTTAAAATTCTTGATAAATTTTACATTCGTATACTACTTCTTTTTAGTCGTTCCCTCAAATCTGAAGAACATGATCATCGACCATACCTCTTTAGAACGAGCGATTTCTTGTTCTATATAGTGCCTCCTGAAAGCCTCCTGCGTACCTTGCTTACTTTTTTTACTTGGTAGCTCCATTGAATGGGTGTTGCCTTTGGTACTTCCGCTATTAATACTTCCTGTTTACAAACTTCTACGTAAGATTTTTCTTACATACATCACAGAGCAGAGAAGTCTGAGATCTCTTATACTCGATTGATTGGTTATTCTCGCAGTTCACGGAATGCGGAAGAGTCATATCTATGTTATAGCACCATATGTTAAGGATATGACTTATTTGTCTATTGCATGCCTTGAGTATCTAGGTTTCTTACCCATATAAAAAAATGTGACAAGGGTTTCAACCAATCGATTCTTGGTTTTGTATAGGCTTTATCGATCCCTCCAGATCATTTAGGCCTCGGCCACACAGGTAAGAGCCTCGCTTGATACTTAGAGCTACGCTGTGAGCTAGGCGACATATCCTAGCAAACCAACGCACTGCATACTATCGCAATGGCCACACTGCACGCTTAGCGCCACGCTACATGACGATTATTCACCGAGTGAATCTCCTAGCGAACAGACGTGTTGGTTAATTTTATTGTGTCACCAAGTGATTTTGCAAGATGGCGGAAGTTTTAATAACAGCTGTGTATAAAAGGGAGCTTTTGTGGTACCCATCGAGAAAATTATACAAAAATGTACCTGTAATAAAATCACTTTGGAATGAAGTTGCACGGGAAGTAAATAAAGATAAGGTAAGTTGTAATGAAATTGGTTAGTTTGAGAGTGGCATCGTTTGTTGACTCAACCACTCCCAAATGTCAAATGAATTTGTGCGAAGCACTTTCGTGTGACCAAGCCTGAAGTTACCTAGTCTATTAGTCACAAAGCACCTAGCGAAGCACTTTGGTGTGGCCTAAGCTTTACAGACGACTCACCACTCTTTTAGTCACCCGAATTAAGTGTATATTTTCTCATTGCAGGAACCCATGCTAGTGAGCAAAGTCTCAGATTAGCAAACTCATGCACATGTTCCAAGTGATGTAGCGCATGATTTCTTATTCCCGTATTTGAACTGTCACCAAACATGAATATTTTGATCGTTGATTCATTTTCCCTTGAGCCAATGTCGACTTTTTTAGAAAAGGAGCGTATTTTACAAAGAAGTCAATTACGTCCATTATTCCCGCCTCCTGTTCAGAACATGTTTTAACTATGATATTATTGATTTAATGAAATTGAAATCTTCTAACTGGGTATTTATATTTTTTATTAAATGTACAATAGTTTTTTTTATAAAATATACTAAAGATGACCGAGTATGAACTTAATATTATGATGTATAAATATTTATGAATTGAGAATAAAATGTGTGTATTGAGAACAAAATATACTTCTTCTTCCTAGTGTCATGTCAGGTCCCTCCAACGTTGACTATCACCTGAGAGTAGGCATCTTTGTCTCCAGCAGCCCGAAAAAGATCCCCAACGTTCCTTATACCAGTTCCATCAAATACATTGCGGAGCCAGGAGATTTGTCTCCTGCCAACACCTCTTCGACTCTCTATTTTTCCTTGGATGATCAGGTGCAGTAATTTGTACTTTTCTCCTCTAAGTACATGACCCAAATAGGACACCTTTCGGATTTTAATATTAGTCAGCCACTCTCTATCAACTTTGGCTCTTTGAAGAACCCTTGTGCTGCTGACCATATCCATCCAGGGTATCCGTAGCATTCTCCGGTGTATCCACATTTTGAATGTTTCTAGTCGGTTCATACTTTGAGGGTCCATGATTCTACTCCATGTAAAATAACACTGACCAAACGTAGCATTTGACTAACCGTTGTCGAAGTTTCAAGTTTAGATTATTATAAAACACATTTACTACAAAATATACATTTACTATAAATATTGCTCATAGCATATAATAAAATTGAAGATTTCGATTGTGACAATATTTTAAAATATGATAAATTTAAATTCAAAAATATGTGTAATATACAGTTTGAGATTCACAGTTTTCGTACGTGGGTATCTCAATACTCGTATACGTAATGTTTCAATAATTTCAGTCGCATGTTTCATATTTCAGCGAGAAATATGAGAAAACAAACAAATAACTTCTCAAATTACATATACGTATGAATCGATCCAAAAAAACAAATATGAATCAATCAACGTCTGTCAAATTTGCAGCTGTCGGGAAAAATAATGTTATCGAAAGTTTTTTATTACCATATACACAAATATACGTTTTTTATTACCACATACACAAATATACATTTTTTATTACCACATACACAACTTTACATTTTTTATTACCACATACACAAATATTCATTTTTTTATCACATACACAAATATACGTTTTTTATTACCACATACTTCTCATACAACTCCTACGATTTCTCTTACTTTTTAAAATTTCTTCTTAATATAATTCATTGGATCTAACTATAGTCTCCTTGGTCTTCCTCTACCACACTTTCTGCCAATATACAATATTATGCACTGTATATTTGTTTTCTAATTCTATCTTCATTCATTCGTTCTATATGCTCAAACCAGCTCGGAGTGATTCTATTCAACTTATTATATATGCTTTAAGTTCATATTCATCCCATATTATTTTGTTCCATTTACTGTTATAGATTGGCACTCCACGTATTCTTCTCACTGACGTATTTTTGCACCATTTATTATACTCCATTCAGACTTTTTCTACGTTCACGTTTTTCTCCTATACTAGTTCATCAAAGTTGGCTTTAACCCTTCCCTTACGGTGATAAAAATAATACGCGTGCTCCAGTGTTGGGTAGTGAGTACGCAATCAAAAATTAGCGATTTTAAATCGGAAAAATAAGAACATTCATAGATAATCCCCTTAATTAATTATAATTGAAGTTAAAAATTATAATAATTGAGATTTATTTGCTGAAAACATTAAAAAACCATCTGGCAACGCTCAAGGAACAGGCGTACGTCTAACCTATTTGCAAGCCTAGAAGCTACTAATGGCGCGGAACGTCAATCGCATACCCCGGCGCTTACGCCTTTGCTTGCGACGTTGAGACAATTCAGCTACTCGCAATTCAGTCTAGTATGCAAGAGTGAGATGCGAATATAGTGTCGCGCTTCCCGCATACTATTCACCTATCGTCAAGACGAGGCACTCGCCGCGTTTAAATGCGAATTTGTTTTCGATCGTTACAAAACACCTCGATGTAGTCGATAAATTCTGATTATTATTAATATTATTTTTTAAATCAATGCGTAAATATATTATGGAGGAATACTTAAAATCTTAACCTTGTATTTATTATATTTATAGAGATATTGATGGTTATTAGAAGCAACGTGTAGAAGATACCCAACACAGGGAAGGAAAGGTTAAAGTACTGTTTGGATTATCATTTCTACAAATTTTGATACTGTCCCGTTCTAGTATATACGAGTATATTTAGTACCTCATGCCCTCTGTTTCCTATCCCTACACGCCGTTGAATATTCTCGTGATTCTTCCATCATTTGAGAAAATACTAAAATAAATCACATTTATTTTGGATTTCAAAACAATCATTTTAAGATACTCTTCGCTTCTCTCATAAAATTGTTTGTCGCATTTTGTAATTCATCCATATTCTTAGCTAAAACTATCATGTCATCAGCATACATCATCCCTTATTTATTTCCATTCGATTTTTGTAAGACACTCATTGATCTCTGAAGTATTTTTTACATGTGTAAATATAATGTTCAACAACCAGGGTGACATAACACAACATTGCTTTACCCCTTAATCCAAAGGTCTGAATACCTGATATGGTTATAAAAGGTAGGTGAAACATAAACGTTGGTGAAAACTGACTTAGCTAAAAATACCCGTATCATACATAAATTAGTTTGTAATACAAAGAATAGGTGAAAAATTTATAGATATTGGAAAAATACAAGATATGAAATCTAAATCAATCGATCTGAATATCTGACGTGATTATGACATGTAGGTCAATATGAAATATAAACGTTTAAATAAATATAAAATGTAAATTGTATCTGTATCTGATATGATTATGAAATGTAGGTCAATATGTATCTGATGTGATTATGAAATGTAGGTCAATATGAAATATAAACGTTTAAATAAATATAAAATGTAAATATAAAATGTAAATTGTATCTGTATCTGATGTGATTATGAAATGTAGGTCAATATGTATCTGATGTGATTACGAAATGTAGGTCAATATGAAATATAAACGTTTAAATAAATATAAAATTAAATCTAAATAAATCGATCTGAATATCTGATGTCATTATGAAATGTAGGTCAATATGAAATATAAACGTTTAAATAAATATAAATTAAATATAAAATACCCGTATTATACATAAATGAGTTTGTAATACAAATAATAGGTGAAAGATTGATAGATATTGGAAAAATACAAGATATTAAAACTAAATCAATCGATCTGAATATCTGATGTGATTATGACATGTAGGTCAATATGAAATATAAACGTTTATAGAATCCGACCACGCTAAAAAAGCTCGTATCATTTTATTCTTGAACAAATAATTATTCAAAACTCCAGTTAATATCTAATAGCAATAGAGAAAAAAAAAATAAGATTCAAGCTACAGTATTTCAAATACTGACCTGGGAATCGCGTTTGGTTATAAAATGTAGATCAATCTTAAATAAAAACGTTTAAAAACCCAACTCAAAAAAGCTTGTCTCGTATTATTTTATCACAGATGAGTGTTCGCTATTCCAACTTAAAGCTTATAGCTTCTGAAAAACATTTTTGATATAAAAGCGATGATATTTCAAATTCAAATACATACGACCAGAATATATTAAAAGGTTATGTACATGAAATAGAGGTCAATTTATATAAAACTCATGCGAAAATTTGACTACGTAGAATCTGAATTAGAATGGAACACACAATTACTCTTATTTAAGAAAATATCTGTGTATTATCAAGAAAAGTGATTCATACGAATTTATTTGAAGAAATTTATCGATACATTAATTCAAAAGCTCTTGAACGGAATGCATTAGCAATACTGAATAACAAATGTAGGTCACCTTTTAGTCGATAAGATGTGCGTCATAGGGCAAGTATGCTTTTGTGTCGTATATAAACGGGATTAAAATATAAATCTATTTAGTACTACTACCTTGATCAAAAAGTTTTAGAACCGGCCACCGTGTGGCGCTGTCAGTCGCTCGATTGGAATTCTTTTTTTTTGTTAGGTTACCACATCTATAATTGACATTTCCCTTCAAATTTCAGCGCCATAGCTTGACATTTGTAAAAGTTACGCTGTACTGAGTACATCTACCTTTGTGCGTGTTTTCGATTTTTTACAAATTTGAAAATGGCATCAACGAGTTTGCATTAAATTTTGTGTGAATAACAGATTTAACGGTCCACAGACCTTGAAAATGCTGGAGAAGTGTTTTTTGATGACACGGACCCTTCAGAAGTGGTCGTGAGTCGGTCGAGGATGACGAACGCAGTGGCAGTCGAAAACTGATGAAAACATCGATAAAATCAAAGAAATGTTGGCCGAAAACTGCAAATTGACAATCAGAGAGCTGGCAGAGGACTTGAACATCGCTTATGGATCCACTCAAGACATTTTGGTTAGTGATTTGGGCCTCAAACGTGTCGCTGCAAAACTGGTGCCGAAACACCTCAATATCATCCAAAAAAATACCGCGTTGAAATCGCGAAAGTCATGATTTCCATGAGTTTTAGACCAAAAACAACACGAATACTATCCAGCAGCCTTCGAATTCACCTAATCTAGCCTCCTGCGACTTATTCCTGTTCAACCGACTTAAAAAACCGCTTCGCAGAACGCGTTACAGCACCCGAGAGAATGTCATGAAAAAATCGAAGACGGCTCTGATGGACATACCGAAAATTGAGTACCAGCGGTGTTTCGAGGATTGGATCAAGCGCTGGCGTAAGTGCGTTGCAGTCAATGGGGAGTAATTTGAAGGGGACCATATCGATTTTGACGAATAAACTTGTATTTTCGATTTTATGAATAAAGTCCTAAAACTTTTGGATCAAGGGGGTATGTAGTCTCTTTTTGATCATTCAAAATAGTTACAATGGTTTAATATAAGTTAGAGTTTTGAGTGCCCATGAATACAAAATAAATATGTTACTAAACATATTATAGACTCGTACACAAAAGAAGAAACAAAAAGGAGTAAAGGAGTGTATATGCATACATATCTATGTGTATATTACAAGCATACAATAGGCCAGGGCTCAAGAGGTCCAGTACCGTAGCGTAAAAATGTATGTTTATTATTCTGCACCTTTTAACACCAGACCACCTTCGTTTGTCCAGCGGGATCAAACTTGTTTTTTAACCAAATATTTAGGGTTTGATTCTCAATAATCATTAAAAAAAGAAATAAAACAATTTAACGTTTATCAATTCGTATGATACCTTTTAACATGCTCGAACTTTAGATTCAGATGAATTTAAGAGCGTGGCTGACAGTAAAACATTGTCATAGATCCTATTGATCGAACCTTTGTATTTATAACGATTTAAGTAAGTACGAAACTTATGATACGGCATATCACGTGTTTGGAATACAAACCCAGTAGTAAAGAGGCAACAACAATATCATTACCATATGAAATATTTTACCCAGAGAAGTGCCCTTTTTTATGCCATCGGGAATCAAACCTAGAGCCCCTAGGTGGAAGTCAAGAATCTAACCAACTAGGTCAAGAAGGTAGTTTTTTCCCATGAAGGATCTTTAAAATCTTACTTGAAATCTGTAAGCTTGTGTAAATATGCAGACCTTTAAATATTTATTGGTGGTGCCTGTAGTGCCTTGAACAGGGATGAGATTTCTATCGAACCTGTGTTTAAATATTAGTGTTAAATAATTTTATAAATGACATATTACTGGCACCTAGAAAATATTTTTGTAAATAATTTAACCTTTAAACTATAGTCTCTAGAGTTTTGATAAAGATACCCTAAATCATACATGTCCAAATCGTGGCCCGCGGGCATTTTTAACAATGAAACAAAGTTCAATCAGAATATTTTTTAGATTTACTAAGATATAACACTTTTAGTAAATCCTTCACTAAAATCAGAATTGCTCAATACCAAGCCGAGTGCAAGAGAAAGTCATTTTAAATTATTAAATGACTTTAATAGTGAAAATAAAGATTTTTTTCAAAATATGCTAATGAAGTCACAAAATTAATTAAAGCATTTGACGACAGATTTTCATACATGCAAAAGCATGAGGAAAATTTCCCAATTTTCTTAACGCCATTTGATGTGAAGGTCGAATCTGCACCTTCAAATACAAATGGAGCTTATAGACTTGCATCAAGCATTGAGATGAAAGCCATATTCGAAGGGAATAAAATACACGAATTTTATCAGAAATATACCCTTGAAGATACATTTCCAAAATTAAGGCAACTGACAATGTGCATTATAACTGCATTTGGTATCACATATCACTGCGAACTGATTTTTTTTCAAAATTAAAAATTACGAAATCGAAGTGTCGAAACAGGTTAATTGATGAAAACTTGACCAATCAACTGAGATGCGCGATGCATAAATTACCAGTCGATATTAAAAAAAATCAAATAATAAAAAAACAAACGTTTCATTAATTTTACAAAGTAATAAAATATTTCGATTGTAAGTTGTTTGCAATGTTTTATTTGGCCCACCAAATGATTTCAGTTGGACACCCCTGCCCTATACAGTGAAAGTATGCATGAATTTTTAATAGATATTCTGACGTCACGTTATTAACCTTTCCCTTCCTGTGCTAAAAAAATCGGCACATTACGGTGCTGTGTATTCAATACACATGTAAAAATGAGCGATTTAAAATCGGAAAAAGAAGAATATTCATAGCCAATCGTTTAAATTAATTAAATTTGAAGTCAAAAGTGATAATTATTGAAATTTAATTGCTAAAAACATGAAAAAAAACATCGGCCAACGTTCACAAAACGGGCAAAGCGACCAACGCGAACGAAAGCCACCTAGCTACTAGCCAGCGAACTGAGATTCTATTGCGTTCTCATATACCGAAGTACAGTGCAAGTGAGACATGAATAGCGTCGCTTCCTTACCCATAGCGGTTTTTTAGAATGATTTTACCTACGTCACACACTGGCACACGTTTGATTGTATTGGTGAATTTATTCCCGATTTTCACAAAATATCCTATGATGTGGCCGATAAGTGCTAATTATTATTATTATTATTTTCTTCATTCAATGCGCAAATGTATTACGGAGGAATACCTGAAATTTGAACCCAGTATTTATTATATTTATAGAGATATTAAAGTGTTTAGAAGCAATGTGTACTAGTTACACATCACAAGGAAGGAAGGGTTAATGTGTAGTGAAGTGACATATCTTGAAGATGTTGATATACTCGTATGAACCTGAAAACCAACCACAGTCCCCGGGTCCAAATAAAATAAGAAATTTGCAGGATCCTCTAAACACGTTGTCAATGAGCACGTGTCAACATGTGTTGGTATGTATTCTATCAACTGACTACAAAAACAAACACCCTGCAGAACTTGCATGGCATGTGCCATGCACTAGAAGATATGTGAGACCCGGTACATGTGTAAGAAGTGTGATGTAACCCTCCAAAATGGAAAATGTTGCCAAAATTGTAATACTAAACTAAATTATCAAAGTATTTTTAACAATAAAACAAAGTTTAATTAGAATATTCTTAAAATTTATTTAGATATGTCACTTTTAGTTAATCTTTCACTAAAATAAAAAATCCTCAATAACAAACCGAGTGCAAGAAAAATGTTATGATTTTGATCGGATCCTAAAGTGTTAAGAATCAAATATTAAGTATATAATTCACAATGAGATACAGGCAAAAGCCTAGTTTACAGGGGACACGACAAATGAAACGTAACAAATCCAGATCCATTAAAATTGTATGTCCAAATTAAATTGCCTGTTGTTTTTTCGAAAATTATGTATATTTCTTGTCATGTGTAATAAATAAATAAAATAAAAAAATAATACATAAGTATACCTATAAATATTAAGCATAAAATTTTTCTTTAATTGTGTTATTAATTTATTTATAAATTTGATTTTAAACCAATATTCTGGTAAAACTACTAGTGAATGGCAAAGTTCGTCTATTTAATTTGATCTTTGTCTATTACGGTTTGCTGGCACATAATGGCTTTCATTTTACGGAAGTAATTCACCTTGCTTATGTTCGTTTTTAAGATATTTTAGCTCTACAGGATACCGCTATCATAGTATGATTATGATATTAGGTGGGACATACAGCAATATTTTAGCTCTACAGGATACCACTATCATAGTATGATTATGATATTAGGTGGGACATACAGCAATATTTTAGCTCTACAGGATACCACTATCATAGTATGATTATGATATTAGGTGGGACATACAGCAATATTTTAGCTCTACAGGATACCACTATCATAGTATGATTATGATATTAGGTGGGACATACAGCAATATTTTAGCTCTACAGGATACCACTATCATAGTATGATTATGATATTAGATGGGACATACAGCAATATTTTAGCTCTACAGGATACCACTATCATAGTATGATTATGATATTAGGTGGGACATACAGCAATATTTTAGCTCTACAGGATACCAATATCATAGTATGATTATGATATTAGGTGGGACATACATCAATATTTTAGCTCTACAGGATACCACTATCATAGTATGATTATGATATTAGGTGGGGCATACAGCAATATTTTAGCTCTACAGGATACCACTATCATAGTATGATTATGATATTAGGTGGGACATACATCAATATTTTAGCTCTACAGGATACCACTATCATAGTATGATTATGATATTAGGTGGGACATACATCAATATTTTAGCTCTACAGGATACCACTATCATAGTATGATTATGATATTAGGTCGGACATACATCAATATTTTAGCTCTACAGGATACCACTATCATAGTATGATTATGATATTAGGTGGGACATACATCAATATTTTAGCTCTACAGGATACCACTATCATAGTATGATTATGATATTAGGTGGGACATACATCAATATTTTAGCTCTACAGGATACCACTATCATAGTATGATTATGATATTAGGTCGGACATACATCAATATTTTAGCTCTACAGGATACCACTATCATAGTATGATTATGATATTAGGTGGGACATACATCAATATTTTAGCTCTACAGGATACCACTATCATAGTATGATTATGATATTAGGTCGGACATACATCAATATTTTAGCTCTACAGGATACCACTATCATAGTATGATTATGATATTAGGTCGGACATACATCAATATTTTAGCTCTACAGGATACCACTATCATAGTATGATTATGATATTAGGTGGGACATACATCAATATTTTAGCTCTACAGGATACCACTATCATAGTATGATTATGATATTAGGTGGGACATACATCAATATTTTAGCTCTACAGGATACCACTATCATAGTATGATTATGATATTAGGTCGGACATACATCAATATTTTAGCTCTACAGGATACCACTATCATAGTATGATTATGATATTAGGTGGGACATACATCAATATTTTAGCTCTACAGGATACCACTATCATAGTATGATTATGATATTAGGTGGGACATACATCAATATTTTAGCTCTACAGGATACCACTATCATAGTATGATTATGATATTAGGTGGGACATGCATCAATATTTTAGCTCTACAAGATACCAATATCATAGTATGATTATGATATTAGGTAGGACATACATCAATATTTTAGCTCTACAGGATACCACTATCATAGTATGATTATGATATTAGGTGGGACATACATCAATATTTTAGCTCTACAGGATACCACTATCATAGTATGATTATGATATTAGGTCGGACATACATCAATATTTTAGCTCTACAGGATACCACTATCATAGTATGATTATGATATTAGGTGGGACATACAGCAATATTTTAGCTCTACAGGATACCACTATCATAGTATGATTATGATATTAGGTGGGACATACAGCAATATTTTAGCTCTACAGGATACCACTATCATAGTATGATTATGATATTAGGTGGGACATGCATCAATATTTTAGCTCTACAAGATACCAATATCATAGTATGATTATTATATTAGGTGGGGCATACAGCAATATTTTAGCTCTACAGGATACCACTATCATAGTATGATTATGATATTAGGTGGGACATACATCAATATTTTAGCTCTACAGGATACCACTATCATAGTATGATTATGATATTAGGTGGGACATACATCAATATTTTAGCTCTACAGGATACCACTATCATAGTATGATTATGATATTAGGTCGGACATACATCAATATTTTAGCTCTACAGGATACCACTATCATAGTATGATTATGATATTAGGTGGGACATACATCAATATTTTAGCTCTACAGGATACCACTATCATAGTATGATTATGATATTAGGTGGGACATACATCAATATTTTAGCTCTACAGGATACCACTATCATAGTATGATTATGATATTAGGTGGGACATGCATCAATATTTTAGCTCTACAAGATACCAATATCATAGTATGATTATGATATTAGGTGGGACATACATCAATATTTTAGCTCTACAGGATACCACTATCATAGTATGATTATGATATTAGGTGGGACATACATCAATATTTTAGCTCTACAGGATACCACTATCATAGTATGATTATGATATTAGGTCGGACATACATCAATATTTTAGCTCTACAGGATACCACTATCATAGTATGATTATGATATTAGGTGGGACATACAGCAATATTTTAGCTCTACAGGATACCACTATCATAGTATGATTATGATATTAGGTGGGACATACAGCAATATTTTAGCTCTACAGGATACCACTATCATAGTATGATTATGATATTAGGTGGGACATGCATCAATATTTTAGCTCTACAAGATACCAATATCATAGTATGATTATTATATTAGGTGGGGCATACATCAATATTTTAGCTCTACAGGATACCACTATCATAGTATGATTATGATATTAGGTGGGACATACATCAATATTTTAGCTCTACAGGATACCACTATCATAGTATGATTATGATATTAGGTGGGACATACATCAATATTTTAGCTCTACAGGATACCACTATCATAGTATGATTATGATATTAGGTCGGACATACATCAATATTTTAGCTCTACAGGATACCACTATCATAGTATGATTATGATATTAGGTGGGACATACATCAATATTTTAGCTCTACAGGATACCACTATCATAGTATGATTATGATATTAGGTGGGACATACATCAATATTTTAGCTCTACAGGATACCACTATCACAGTATGATTATGATATTAGGTGGGACATACATCAATATTTTAGCTCTACAGGATACCACTTGTCAGGACCTGAGGCCTTGCTTGGGTACGGTCGACCAATTAGTTTATTGCAGTTAAAAAATAACCGTCAAAAATAGTGAACCCGGGGAATCAAAAGACAAAGGAGAAGGGCTCCTATTGTAACATGGCTCAGTGTCAGATTTCTCTTCCCTTTTTTTCAAAAGAATGCAGAACGTTTGTCTTTGTAAAGATCGGTAATTGGTGTTCCGTCTTACGATCTGATTTATTGCAGTCACAGATAACTATTGTTACTTAGAAAAAAAATAAAACTTTGCGCAAGATATATTTCAGAGGGTGAATGCGCTTTTATGACCGCGATTGTTAGGCGAGAAAAAAGGGTCAAAAAATTTCTCTTCTCCTTTTCTAAAGAAATACGTCGCGCTTAATTTATTGCAGTCATAGTTAAATATTGAAACAACGGCTGGGAAGAAATAACACTTCACTCGAGATACATTCAAAAGAAGGGTACACTATTGTCTCTTAAGCAATAAGTATCGCCTTTAAGGTTACCAGATGTTATACAAAAAGGATTCTCAACTTTATGACGCTGTTATAGTTTAAATAAACTATTCATTGCCGAAGTAACGTTCGGGCGGATGGAAAAGATTTATGGTTATCTCAACGGTCACGAGGAACTTTCTATAGAGCTCCAATATGGCGGGGGTTAGCGAGATCGCTTAAATTGAGGGGCCGCGATCTTCCCACCCCCATTCTCGCCACGAAGTTGTCAAGCCATCATCATTTCGTCTTAACGCCGTTCGCGAACTTGAACAAGCTTTTTCTCACATTTGATTGTTCATTCTTATTTTGATACAATTTGTCCGGTAAATTCTGGATAATCTACAAACGGGGATCTTGTTTCACCTCATTCTTTTGATTGGGCAGATTCTGGACTGTTGTCCAAACGACGATCTCGAGGTAGGCGTACAACTCATTCGCGGGTCAAAGTTAACTGATTCTACCAGCAATATCGAGTGCGCGCCAGATTCTGGAGTCTTCAAGACCGGACCGAGTCGTGTGACGGTATTACGGCACGAATTGACGGTCACCAACCACTGAGGGAATTTCTTCACATCAACGGGCCTGTAGTAACAGTATAAGGTCAGAGGGCCATATACGAGTCGACCTGGTCATACACTTGAAGCGGATCTGGGATAATACATTGTGTCTTGTATTGGAGTAAGATCAACCTTATTTATCCTCTTTTGCTTGTCATTTTATGGTGATATTTGAGTATTCTAGAGATTGGCGATATCTAATCTTTGAGAATTGGCACAATTCCGCAACGGACTGTTGTGAGATTACCCCTGATAATAAATTGCTTCGACTGCCTGTCCATCTGAAAGGCTAGCGGAGTAGCAGAGAGTAATCTGCCCATTTGATTTTCCTGACGGAGTATCAGCTCGTCAGGATTAAATATATAACCAATTAACAGCAAATATGTGTTTCATTATGTATTTATACCTACCCAAGCACTGACGAATGCCTACCTCTTCCCACGACATCTTGAGATCTTATTGAGCCTTGTTTTACCTATACTGAGCTACCGGAGTAAGAGTCATACATTGTAACATCCAGGCTTTTAGTAATCCAACGGAATTAATTAATTAAAGGGTCGAAAGTTTGAAACACTATCATTATGATATTAGGTGGGACATACAGCAAGAATATATACCGGTGACATCCACTGGTATCCTATAGAGCTAAAATACCTTAAAATGAACATAAACAAGGTGAATTACTTCCAACTTCACGCCGAACAGCAAGAAGAAACTCTACAACACCACATCCTCGCTTAGACTGTGAAATTCTATAAAAGTCAACAAAATCACAGCAATCGCAGTTGCCTGACTAGTCCACCTACAGTATTAGCTGGGACGACCAAGGTCTGAGTCATAGTGATGGAATACAAGTAGACTGAACAAGTGGACTTGTTCTTGCTAAATAATTAGTTGTAATAATTGTTATCTAGTTATACGTAGTATGTAGGTGTTAATTATTTCTAAGAAATCACATATTAAGATTATAAAAAATAAAATGACACGTAAGAAAATAAGATTAAGTAAGTTTATAAATTATAATGTATAAATAAGATTAGTTAAGAAATAAATTTGTATAGCCTTGTCAAATATTTCGAATTTTCGTGAAAAGCCATGAAAAAAAAAACCTTTCTTCCTTCATTTAATATTTTTTGAAAGACGTAATTTTGTAGAATGATGTATTTTGTCGCTAAAGTTAAAAAAAATACGCCTTTCGAGACAATTACGAGTATTATCTCAAAAAGCTTTACGTTCAAATTGCCATCAGCTGTTTCATATACATAATTGTTCTAACTAACCTCATTATATCTACACATGTCAATCCATATTCTTGTATTTTTCAACCCACGCTTCCGCCAAAAATTGGCAACAAAACATTGCAAAAAATCATTACTGTCAAAATAGTTGAGATTTTTAATTAGTATTTGAACGAGACATGACGGCCAAAACCGTGCTATTTCAATGGCGTATGTCGCAATGGAGTCTGAAAGTCCTCATGTCATTGACAGCGGCGAGAGTGTTATGTCAAAGTATTGATGTAACGCCTCGTAACGGCTTTTGGTCCATCTCCTTGGAGACCTGCCAAGTAGTGGCAATGAGAAAGAACATTTATTCCCGCTTTGTTGGTACGAAGCATTGCCCTGATACGTTCGCTTGGACAGCTTTTATTCCTTCCTAGTGGATGAATAGCAAACTATTATAAAAGACTTTTTTCAAGTCAACCCATTTATCCTGTCTCTGAAGAAAAACATATTTTTTACATTTTCAGTGGTAGCACTAAAATAAAAAATATATTTTTAATTCGAAAGCTTTTTAATGTTCAACGGTTAATGATATAAGAAATTTACTATTAAAATTAAGAAAATTATTTATTTAAACGGCATTATGACATTCACGTAAAAAAATAAAAAATAAATTTTAAAATTAATATTGATATGTAAACAGCATATTGTTATACAAAAGAAAAAGGACCAACCAAGTAACATAATTAGAGCACAATTAAAAATTTGTTTAATTCATCCTGGTAAGAACCACTTCTTCACTATACTTTTCTAAGACATCTAAATTATACGTAAGTCCATACAATGCACATACTGATTGCCCAATCTATGAAATAATTTTATACAAAAAATTAGTAACTTCATTGTGGAAAAAAATATTTTGCCTAGTGGAACTTTAAGGAAACTTAAGCGATATTTATAATTAAGAGGCATAAAAGTATTGTTTTATTATTAACAATCTGCGTGGCCTGGTTGATAGGTAACCTGTCTTTCAATACGGGGGGTTGCGGGTTCGATTCCCGTTGTTACTTAGAACCTTGAAAAAGGCTTCAGTCGAAAAAAACACATTTTAATTAATATTGATAAAAAGAGTTATATGTTAAATAAGGGAAGAAAAAATACGTTTCACATTTGTTTCATTTTTTTAGCACACCAAATACAAGTAAAATGAGCTAGTTTTATATAATAGCTATAATTTGTGGTCACCAAAAATTTTGCATTAAATAGCAAAAATATTTTAATGCGAACAAAAGCATTTTGCAGGAGATAATTATCCTTTGAAGTTTTACAAATATATGCGTGAAATTAAAAAAATGTGCTAAATTTCCATTTTCTAGGTCAAAATATGTCTATTTTTTCTATTATACACGTATATTTGGCAATCAATGTTAATACGGAAGGCGAGTACAAATATTCGTGGAATCAAAAAAGATGTCCCAAAAAGCGAAAAAAACGTTTTAGTCAACATTTTAAAGGACGGTGTAACAAAATAATAAATTACATTTTTTTAAATCATTTAATTTCAATTGGCTTGCAAATTAATTAGTTACTATAATTCAAAAGTGTAAATGTAGTTATTTAAAAAAAAATTGAGTAAATATTTATTATCTTTCTAGATTTCAATAACCGAGATAATGAAACCCCAAATGCTTCGCCTTAAAAAATACCATTAAAAAATAGGTGTAAGGGGGATTCAAACAGAATTTACCCTCTTTGTGTAACTGGAAAAATTCGTGCAAAAGTGGATAAAAAAGGTATACATTCTTCTTGTTGGAAACTGCTATGACCAATTTGAGCTTTTCCAGATACAAAAATATTTTTATTACGATGCATTTGGCGTAATTTTTTTTCAGTTTTTTTTTCAGTCAATCTACAATAAATGAATAAAAAATAAAACAAAACTAAATAAAAAAAAAGACAAATAAATAATAAAAAGAACATATAATTACCACAAGGTTCAGTGGAAACAATCTTGATTGCTTGGTTCTCTCGACACCATACCATAAGCATAAGTTTAAATATCTCCTCCAAGCTTCGTTTTAGCGAGGGGTCTGAGAGCGGGTAATCTTGGGCTGTCCAAATGTTGTAATTTTAAGTATTTGAAAAATTTTGTAATTGAAAAATGAAATATCAATAACGATTTGAAAGTAAAAAAATAAATATTAGTTTAAATTGTAACAATTGGTTTATTAACAGAAGAAAGTGCATATTTAAAAACAGAAAATATTGCGACAAACGTTTCGCCTCGAAAAGACAATGCAACTAACATTATTTTTGGTCCGAGAAGCAGTGTTGTTTCACAATACTACTAAATAAAATAGCCTATAGAAATGTTTATTGTACTGTATTTTCGTGGCGAGGTATTTTTCGCAATATTTTTTTTGTAATCCAATTTTTTTTTGCAATAATTTAATAATATATATTTATAGAAAGTGCACAATCGAAATATTTTTAATTTAAATAAAAAAATAAAGAAAGGAAAATTAATCATGTTTAAATGTACTTTTGTTTTTTTATTTATTAGATTTAAAAGTGAGCTTTTGGGCGATGTATAAATAAATTATTTAAATTTGATTACTTATTTTTTATAATTGTTAAAATAATGAAAAAATAATATATAATGCCCTGTCGTATGTTTTCTATTAACTATTAACTATATATATCAAAAATATTAAATAAAGCTATTTTTACTCGAAAGTTTTATTTGTTAGTATCTGTGTTTAAGAATTACTTTGAAATAAGATGTTTTTACAATACAATTTTTATTACATGCATTGCGTTATATTTTTTGACAGTAAAACGTGTTTCAAATAATGTTTGTACTTATTAAAATAAATGCAATATTATATATATATTTATTAAGTTAAAATATGGACTATACTTTTCACTATTGTATTAGTTTTAATAAATACATATAATATGGCTTAGATTCAAGAATTGTGTATCTAATTTTAATAAGTATTATTTAATAAATGTTATTTCTCATCAACTTAGAATTTAAGGCTTCCTGTCGCTATAATTTCTCGTAAGTTGTTTATATAAAAAGGTTAACAAATGCAATTTTGAATATAAAAAATATTAATTTAGTTTAAAATATATCAGCACTGTGTTTTTTTAATTGTAAGATAGTTTTCTTGAGTGCATTCGCCGTAAACTAAACTACACAAACGTTTTTTTATTTGTATATAATATTTCATTTATACTCGTATTTTCAGAGATAATTATTTTATTTTTGTTTCGTTACAAATAAACTAATATTAATTTTGATTTATTTGACACTTTTAAAATAATATTATTTTGTTTTACGTTGATGATTTTCATTTATTTTTAACACATAATTTTTAGATTATTTTTCCATCCGAGAATTGTAACTGGATTTATTTACCTATCACCATTTTAGCAACAATAAAATCATCGGTATGTCGTACAAAAATAAACGATATATTCACAGCGCGTGTGGTTGCTCGATTGTGTTTCGCGTTCGGCTTCGTGAGTACATAGAACTTACCGCCGGCGTCGCGGCGTAAGACTGACCGAACTTCCGCGAGAAGCTTAAAATTAACTTTAGCGGAGACGCGAACCTAACTGGTCAGTTAACCAATAAATCTGGCTAGATTTATTGGTTAACTGACCAGACTGGTTAAAACGAAATTTCATTTGTCAAATTTACAAAAAAAAAGTAACGCCTACGCGTAATGAATGAATATGTTTTCTTTAATTTTTTGATAAAATATTTATTGATGTATATTTGTCACAAAATTATTAGATTCATTTATAAAACATTTGTAAATTTAAAATATTTGCAAAATTAATTTAATTTTAAGCAATTTACGGGTACTTAAAAAACATTTTCTCGTGAATATCTGATCCATACTTGATATTATTGGGTGTACAACCAATAATATCAAGTATTAGTTCGGCCCGTTTTTTTGTGTTCAAAAATGCATTTATTTCTAAACAAAATGAATGAACATGTCTCACTTTTCAGAAGTTTTCTCCGTTGCATTTAGGATGATGGTCTTTCTGCTTTTAATTATTGTCTATGGTTTTCGGGTACTACAAAATGTATTATACAATATATAATGAGAAAATGAAGAGGAACTACAAGAGGCCTTAACAACTATGGAAAGCATTCTTCAAAATAACTACAGTATGAAGATAAATAAAGACAAAACAAAGCTGCTGACTGTAGGCCGAGCGCAACACCAGATGAGAATAGTGATGTCGGGTAAACCACTAAAGAACACCGAGGAGTTTGTCTACCTCGGGAGCAAAATAACATGGGACGGTCGGTCCAAGAGCGAGGTCGACAGCCGTATACATCAGGCTAGACTTGCATTTAATAAAAGGTCGAAAATAATAGAATCAAATAATAAAGACCTAAAACTGAGAATACTCCTCATCAAGACCTATGTATGGAGTATCTTGATGTACGGCTGCGAGACATGGTGCCTATCCGAAAGAGATAGACGAAGACTAGAGGCTTTTGAGATGTGGTCCTATAGAAGACTATTAGGAATTTCCTGGAGAGACCGCATCACAAATGAAGAGGTTCTCCAACGAATCGAAGGAGGAAGGCACCTGCTCAGGATCCTGTCCGAAAGGCGTGCAAGATGGATCGGTCATATAATACGACAAGACGGCCTCTTGCATGCCATAATGGAGGGTATGACCGAGGGGACAAACTCTAGAGGACGCCCACGCCGAGAGTACCTGGAGGACCTGTTGGTGGACGTGCGTTGCTCAACATATACAGATTTAAAAAGAGCCGCACAGGACAGGGGGGAATGGAGGAGAAGAGTTGAAATTGCTGCAAGCCAGTCTTAGGACTGCAACCACGGAGAGAGAATGAGAAAATTGAGAAGTTGAGAGAACAGGTAGTTTTTGATGATCTTATAGTTTTTAGGTTTCACAGCCGTGAGTGATTCAGATAATAAAATACCGTATATTTCAGGTATTCATTAATATTCTTTCCCTAATCGATTTTATTTCATGTTATATTTTACATTCGGTAGTAAATATCTAAACTTGAAACTTCGACAACGGTTAGTCAAATGCTACGTTTGGTCAGTGTTATTGCATGGAGTGGAATCATGGATCGTCAAAGTTGGTAGTATGAACCGACTGGAAGCATTCGAAACGTGGATGTACCGGAAAATGCTACGGATACCCTGGACGGATATGGTCAGCTACACGAGAGTTCTTCAAAGAGCCAAAGTTGATAGAGAGTTGCTGACTAATATTAAAATCCGAAAGGTGTCCTACTTGGGTCATGTACTTAGAGGAGCAAAGTACAAATTACTGCACCTGATCATCCAAGGAAAAATAGAGGGTCGAAGAGACGTTGGCAGGAGGCAAATCTCCTGGCGCCGCAATATACATGATTGGAATGGTATAAGGGGCGTTGGGGATCTTTTTCGGGCTACCGGAGACAAATACGTCTACTCTCAGGTGATATTCAACGTTGGGGGGACCTGACATGACACTGTGAAGAAGAAGAAGTACAACATTCTTTGAAAAAATACTTCAAAAACATTAATTTATGTCTCAAGTTGCTTCTTAATCTTCTTATAACTATGTTACTAGAAAATAAATAGTAAATTATGTAAAAAATATATGTTTGGAAATTAAAAAACTTTCAGATAATACGAATGAAAATAAAAATAAATTACTTATTATCACTATTTTCTATTTTATAAAAACATATTCAAAACTACTGATGTTCAATCCTCAGACATTTTTTATGTTCCACTATTAAAATCTAGAAATCCCGAGAGCTTCTTTTATTTCCGAACGGTATAAAAAATACATTAACCAATGAAATATTTTCTTTAGAATATTAATACGAGTACGATTATTTCAAGCGCTGCACCGAGTATACATCCGTGCTCTCGTAAATAATAATTAAAATATAAAAGTGGCTTTTAAATACGCCTCTTTTTGATGCTAATTTTTGATAATTACCAATAAAATATGTGGGTAGTTAAATTATTGTTTCATTAAAAAATTAAATTAAGAGATAAATGCGAGAAAACATTTAAAAAATTATGATTAGTCAGTCAGTCTCATTAAAATTAGTTTTTTTCTCTATGTTATGAACATCTTAAAAACTTTGTTATGTAAAGATAAAAAACTTAAAATTAATCATAGTATAAATAGGCCAAAACCCATACGATTGTTGTCGCCAAAGAAAGAATACGAGAATTGAATTTTGAATACAAGAAAGCGAGAGAGAAATACTTGGATTCTCTCCGAAAGTAATTCGAAATTTGAATTTCGGTGGGTCCGTGATACTTAACGAATTTTAAATACCTAGCTAACAATTTTTGAACCGGTGTAAAAGGGGACGATGTATAAATGATATACTCGTATATAAAGAAATTTTACATTTATGAATATATATTTTCATAAATGTAGAATTTGTTTTACTTCCGTGAATATTTCACGGGCTGCAACTAGTTATATATAACTTATTATGTACACTAATTTTGTTTCCAAATCTAGTAGTATTAAATTAGAACTTTTTAATGCAATTCTAAAAAGATTGTCAGACAACTAAAATCAAGGAATATTTTAAAAGTGTAAGATATACATTAAAACGTAGAAGTGACTTATTACTAACAACGATAATGTTTGGTCACCACCGCATTAAAAATTTTTGATGAAATTGATAAATTTATTTTTGGGAATTATTTATGGAAGTAAATTTTTTAATAAATACATTTATCTTTTGACTCCCCCATTTTATTATAATGAATAATCTCAATTGCAATCTTTAAAAGCCCCAATTCTTTAGGCCAATAAAAATGCGTGCCAATCGGTTGCCTCAATTTCGCATTTAGCCCAGTACATACGTACACCCCGATATCTGCGTGATTTCTCTCACTTGAATCCATTTCTTAAGCAGAATACCCGATTATATTTGGCTCTACGAATTTGGGACAATCAAATTAATGCTTCCTTTACGTAAGAAAACAAACTAATAAATTTCCCAGTAAAATCTTTTTATTTTTTTAAATCAGTCATAAAATATAAATATAAATGTATCTATCATACTTACAAGATGTTTTTAAATGAGACTTGAATGATACAAATTACAACTGTAAAGGAGGCTCAAATGTTACAAATTACTTCGAATTAAAATGAGACTTGAATGATACAAATTACAACTGTAAAGGAGGCTTCAAAGTTACAAATTACTTCGAATTAAAATGAGACTTGAATGATACAAATAATAACTGTAAAGGAGGCTCAAAAGTTACAAATTACTTCGAATTAAAATGAGACTTGAATGATACAAATAACAACTGTAAAGGAGGCTCAAATGTTACAAATTACTTCGAATTAAAAAAGAGACTTGAATGATACAAATAATAACTGTAAACGAGGCTCAAAAGTTACAGATTACTTCGAATTAAAATTATACAGAACTTTAAATAAAAAAAAAGTTATCTTATCTCAGTTTGATTTCTTAATAGATCTTTAAAAGAATAACTGGACTTCAAATGGTACAAACATTCTTTGGTAGGACGTCCGCCTTATAAAAAAAAAACAAAGATGATTATAATCGTAACAAACGTTCAAATAATACATTTCATGGTTCTGATTCATTGGAAAGATTGTCAAACTCTTTTAACTCGGGAATTGCGGGCTAGATTCCCGTTGCTACCCAATTGTCTTAAGAATTCCCGTTCGTACCCAGTTTTCAATTAAGGACACGTTGATAACTTTCTAGTAGGAATTGCTATGTGATAATTAACTATCAGGTTGTGTTTTACAATATATGTGTAATTAAATACCAAGACTTTGTTCCAAAATAACATTTCCCTTGAGCAAGTATTCCTGAAGTAATTTTTTCAATAGTTTTCTAACTCAAAACCCATATGAACACGCTGAAACTAATACTTTTTTCTACATATTTTTTTCATGTATTATAAATAAATAACAAACATTTTTTGAATAAAAAAAAACTATGCAACATGAACCTATGTCGAGTCTGGGAATAATGAATTCCACTGAGTTAATAATACGTTAACAGATCAACAATTTTTTGACATTCTTTCAAGAGATAACACAAAAATGCGCTACCGAGAGTGCCAATGTGTCTAAAATATCTTGCACAAAGTGTCTCGAGTTTGCTCTAACTCTGGGCATTGGCGTCGCGATGACATCATTCTAAAGCGACGCTGAAGTGCGGATGCTTCGACCGTTTTATTTCAAGAGGTGACATCAGGGATGTCACATTTTATTTTACTTCGAGTGCAATACTAACTGGCGACTATTTCTAAACAAAAAAGTGATATATGTGTACCATATGTATACAAACATCTTTTTTTCTTCTGAAAATACCGTCTAATATTGAAGGTTTATATATTATAGAAAAACTAAGCCAGTCCGATTTTTTATATTTTCTATATTCTTGTACGCTTTTAAAACATAGACCTAAGCCTGATAACGTGCGAAAATTGATTTCTTTGAGATGTGATGTGTTTCGGATTCTAAGGATCCCCTGGACCAACAGAATGAGGAAAGTTTTCATACTGCAGGAGTAAAATGTGACGACTGTCATCAATATGTTTCAAGCGTATACTCTGGTACTTCAGAAATATCTTCTAGAGAACCTAGAGAAATTCATGGTAAAATAAAGTGTACCAAGAAGAAGAGGCCGAAGTAGAGCGCCAGCAAATGGACTGATCAGCTGAAGAGATCAATTGAGGGAAGCCTGTACTGGGGTATTTCCAAAACTGTGTAAGGCAGTGCAGTAACGCACTAGGATTTCGTGCGGCAGGTCCCCGGTTCAAACCGCACGCGTTGATACTTCTCTCGAATGACACAGGCATTTTTTCCGACAAGTATTCGAGGGTATAAGGATATCAATAACTAGGATCTAAAAACAATAGGGGGAAAAAACATGCCAATGTGCTCCGATCGTTTCACTTTAGGTGTGTTATTGGATCCAGTACACAGGTGTGGCTGGTAAGTTTACTGGTGTGCAACAACTCACTCACTTGAAGAGGAGAAATAAACAAAATCTTCACGGTTCAACTTTTCTTTCCAACTGAATTGATGTTGGAATGGCGAAAGGATCCTAAATTATGAGGTCCAGCAACGACGATTTCCAATACTAAAACAAAGCTAAACTGAACTCTAATATTTTCTTTCTACGGCGCTAAAATATGAACAATTGAAGCCCAAGAACGTGCCAGAATCATTTCCCGTAGAATCACGTAGACTGCCTAAATAACAAATATCTCAATACGGCGGGAATTAAATGTAACAGCACGACAAACCTCAATATGCATCGAAAGTATCCTGCGATTTTTTGGACACATTTACAGACGTGACCTAGAGAGATTGATACTTATAGGAAGTGTGCGAGAACAAAGACAAAGCAACATAGACCGAGATATACTGCCAGCAAGATGGAGTGATTAGGTGAAGGAAATGACTGAATGAAGTCCATGCAATATCCCACAAACGTCAAGTGACCAAGAGAAATAGAGACGCATAGTCTCAACGTTTATTACCAACATTCATTCATTCAAGTTATATATCAATTTCCTCACTCCATAATGGATTTCGAAGAAGGATGGTAGCATCTAAGTTAGTTTGTCAATGGGTCTCATTTTTTTCGGAGAATAGTACATAAGGTCAAATGAATTGGGTGTTAACATAAGTTGTGTCCGTTTTTTCCAAATTTAAAAATGAGCACCAAAAGTAACAGAAAATGGTAAAGGTCATATGTCATTCAAAGGAAAATTTTGTACTCTACAAGATATTGTATTTGCTTTTACGTTACATATATTATTTTATTTGATTACAAGCTTTCAAAATGGAATGTCAAGTAAACGAAAGTGAGCATTTTAGACACCTCCTTCTGTTCGCGTTCAATCGAGGGAATAAAGCTGCCAAAGCTGCTCGCGATATTTGCGAAGTGTACAATGAAGATGCTATAAATGAAAGGGCAGCTCATCGATGGTTTTTGCGTTTCAAATACGTTAATTTCGACCTGAAAGACATGGAGCGTTCCGGACGACTAGTGGACTTCGATGAGGACCGCTTAAACCATATTATTCATGAAGATCCCCTTCAAACATTTTTCATCACATTTTTTTTTCATCACCATTTTCAAATCATTTTTCATCACCAGTAATGATGCGGTAAAGGAACCTTTCTTTGCTTGTGGCCATGCGTAGCTCGATGACGCGCGAGCAAACCAGCAGAAATTGTCGAACGTTGATTTTTGTTGTTTTCACTCAAAACATGTGGAACCCAAGCGCCGAACTTTTGGACTTTTCCCATTTATTTAAGATGGCGGTATACAGTCATGTGACTACAATTTATGTGCTCAGCAAATTCTACGGTGGTTTGAAGGGGATGAATGAATAATATGGTTTTAGCGGTCCTCATCGAAGTCCACTGGTCATCCGGAACGCTCCATTTCTTGCAGGTCGAAATTACCGTCTTTGAAACGACGCAAAAACCATCGACGAGCTGTCTTTCATTCATAGCATCTCCACCGTAGGTACACTTCGCAAATATCGCGAGCAGCTTTATTCCCTCGATTGAACGCGAACAGAAGGAGGTGTCGAAAATGTTCACTTTCGTCTACTTGACATTCCATTTTGAAGGCTTGTAATGAAATAAAATAATATATATAACGTAAAAGCAAACACAATATCTTGTAAACCAGAAAATTTTCATTCAAACGACGTAAAACCTTTACTATTTTGTTTTACTTTTGGTGCTTATTTTTAAATTTGAAAAAAAAATGGACACAACTTGTGTTAACATCTAATAATTCTAACTCTGTAATTTCCGTATGTGGGCGGCATTAAAAGTTGCGTCAGTCCAGTGAAAATATTTAGTCGAAGCGTGAGAGAAGGAAAGAGCATAACATTATGACGCCATCCAGCGACCACCAGTGAAAGTATTGCCGCGGCCAAAGCCCAGAATACAGCGCGCTCCGTCCAACTGGGCGCCAACCTTCAACTTGGCTCATAACTCACGGGGTAAATGAGTAGTGACTCTGGATTGGACAACGCAGTTATTTACTTTTTTTTGTGGTGCGTGAGTTCATCACGTTGAGATAGGAAGTTTTTGTCATGGTTCATTTATTAAGACACATTATTGTTAAGTATACAAATGACGAGTTTTCCCTCAACCATCCAGACAAGAGTTACGCAGATTCGTGCCAATTGTTGAATGAAAGGTTTCAACGTTATTCCGGAAATAAAAATACTTAATTTTTCAATTTTATTACTTAAATATCTTAAAAACCACATTTTTAAATACACAATTCAATATTTTTTTTAGACCCGTGTGCGTTATTTGTGAATCTAAAACTTTTTTACATTCTTATGACTTCTAATTCTTCTTCTTCTTTTAGGCCAGTCGGCCTGTTATGGTCCTGCACCATCGTTTCCCTCTTGTGACGTCGACTGCCAGCTGTCTTTCCATCTTTTGGGAGGTCGTCCTGGAGGTCTGCTTGCTTGTGGGATACTGTCCCTGGCCATTCTTACGGCTCTTGGTTCCACCATTCTGGATACGTGTTCGTTCCAGAACCTTCTCCTCTGTCGCCCCCATCTGACAATTCTTATGACTGTATTAATAAAAATAAGGCTTTTTTGAAAAACCTTATCTTATTTCGTAGACTTGTGTGCTCATCCTAGGATGTTGATAAAACTAAAAGGATTTTAAACATATATTGTGAAGGTGGTCTAAGGAATAATAACAGTGTCATTAGTGAAACTTGTGATTTTTTTTGGAGTGTTGAACCATGTGGTTTAGCTTTTCATCTTCAGGACTTGTTTGTAATCAAGTTTGCTATTTTGTCGATGGCGAATCAGATTACAAATATACCCTGATGATGAAAACTGCTGCGTTTTCGAAACGTCGGTATCATAAGTCAAACCACGGAGTACAGCATTCTTTATATTATTATTATTATTATTAACTCTTATTTTAAAGCTCCACAAGGGAGCATAGGAAGGCCACCAGTCTTCTCCATTCAGAGAGGTTTTGGGCGGTGTTGGTAATCTCCCTCCACGACATTCCTAACTCTTTGACTTCCTTGTCATAGGAACGGTACACCGTGAGAGAGGGTCTTCCAGGCCGTTAGGTATTGACAAAACTATAAAAAGTATCTCATTCGTAGATATGTAGGCGTAGATAAAACCATAGAAAAAGAGTCCCACACGTAAAGCGATGGATAATATTACATCTTTAACGACGAAATGTATTTCCCCTTAACTACTATACCCATGTCCTTTCCCATCTTCTTTCTGCTTTTGCAGTCTTTGGTGATATTTGCAAATATTTAGTTTTACTGTTTTTTTTCTTCCATTTACTTTGCAGTGCTTTAAGAAAATTTAAGACAATTTTTTTTCTTTTTGGAAATACCGTTGTAATCCAGCAACTGGTACGCAACTCCATACCTCTTGTGTGATTAGTTGAAAGAAATTGCCGTGTGGCAATCAACTCGACATTTCTATGTACTCGTATAATAATCAAGTCTTCAAATAAATAGACAAGTATTTTTTTTTCGTTTTTGTTATCTTTTTTTCTTGATTGAAGATAATATATTTATCAAGGGTTTCGGTTTTAACTTTGTGGAACATCGCATTAGAATATTTAACGATAAATTACTTCATTATCCCTGAAAATACCGTTTTAATTCAGCAACTGGTACGCAAGTCGACATTTCTATATATAATAATCAAGTCTTCAAATAAATAGACGAGTAAATTTTTTTTCTCCTTGTAATATTTTTTTCTTAATTGAAGATATTATATTTATCAAGGGTTTCGGCTTTAACTTTGTGGAACATCGTATTAAAATATTTAACTATAAATTACTTTGGTATCCCTTAAATTTAAATAATTCTTCAATAATCTCTTCAGGTGGAATGACTAAAGAAAGCCTCAGAATAGGAGGTAGTTTGACTTTTCTGAGGTAAATATGGAGGTATTGAGATTAAATTTCAAAATACAAATGTAAATCAGTTTACGATTGGTATGTTTTAAAAAAAAATTGTTTTTTGTTAGTATGCTGTGCGAATATAATAATTGATTTATTTTTTTGCAATGTATTACTTTTTTGTAAGTGGCATAATATGACAGAAAAAAATTAACGATACAATACAAAAAATGATAAATATTTATGTATTTTATGAGCATTTTAGTCAGAGACACAATAAAATTAATTTAATTAGTGAAATAACAAAATAATTATTAGTTAAATATTCAGAATATATTTAATACAACAGGAGATTGTGGACAATTGCGAGCGTCTGTTTAAAGCAGAGGTTCCCAACCCCGTGCCCGCGGGCACCATGGCGCCCGCGGAACGATTCGTATGTGCCCGCCACTATTCGACAGAGACAGAATTTTTTTTTCGCATATCGAGCCAATTGTTTCCTTTTGTATCAATCATTTTACTTGCCAAATAAATGTAATGGAAATGGCTGCATGTATTGCAGATTTTGTTCAAGGTAAGACAGAAGAACTAGAGTTAGAAATTTTGGACCTTAAGAATGATATTTTGCTAAAATCCTTCATATCAGAGGACTTTTGGAATACAGTGGACAGAGAAAAGTTCCAATTTTTGAAAAAAGCGGCATATAAAATTGAATCAGTTTTCGGTTCGGCATATTTATGCGAATCATTGTTTTCAAACATGAACTTAATAAAATCAAGATATAGATCTCGACTCACCGATGAGCATCTTTATGATTGTTTGCTAACAGGATTATCTGCTATCTGCTATCGTCATACTCTCCTAATTATGAGACACTGGCCAATGATATGCAATGCCAAAGATCACATGACATATTGATATTATATTCTTTTATAAAATGTTTTCTTTGTATTTGTGTTTTTTGTTTACGTTTTGTAAATACATTTCTCTGTATGTATGCAATTTGAATAATATTTTTATTATTTTGAAAAATTTTTGTTTATTATTTATTAATAAATTATGAATATAAGAAAATAAATTATGGGAAAATGAGAAGTTATGGAAGGAGTTTGTCGATTAAAAATAGGTGGTGCCCGCCACCCTACCGATATTTTAGAATGTGCTCTAGAGTACAAAAAGGTTGGGAACCCCTGGTTTAAAGTGTGCCAAATATAATAATGAAAAACCACATCACGCATCTGAAATGGACGGTGACTCTGTTCGTATTTCTTCACGCAAGTGAATGAGTTATATTTGCCAAATGATACAGAATTGACGCCACTGACCCACTGAAATTGCTTGTGATGGATTTGTGGAAGTTGGACGTCTTTCAGAAACGGATTTAAAACTGTTAAAGTGACATTTCTTGACAGTGTAAGTTTTTCCCAATGAATATTTAATTGGAAAGGAAAATTCTCAGAACTAAAATATTTTTATTGAAAATATAAAATGGAATGCAATTAAGGTGCGATTTTAAACAAAATATTTTTAAATGGCATGCGTAAGTTCTATTTTCTTGAGTACACATTCAAATCATAGATTTTAGGGCACCTAACAAATAAAAGATAAACGTAGTAAGGTTTAAAAAAGTTCCCGTCCAAGTATATGTTATTAGAAGGGTGTCAGAATGAAATATTTATTTTTCAATTTTCAATATATTGGGTGTACAAATAAGTCACCGCCGTTTGACAAAAGTTGGCGCCACCAGTAAGTTATGGTTAAAATTGTCAGATGTAAAATGTCATTATCGTAAGGTTGGACATCTGTCAACAACATGACCTTGAAATATTAGTGAATTTTTATCAGTATAACATATTTTTTTGTGTTCGAAAATGTCAAGTTTTGAGCCGAATAAGCGTCATTTGCGGGAACTTTTGATTTACTTCTTCAATTTGAAGAAATCTGCAGCTGAGGCGCATCGATTGCTTGTAGAAGCATATGGTGAGGCTGCCTTAAGTGAGAGAAGTTGTCGTGAGTGGTTTCAAAAGTTTAAGAACGGTGAATTTGACATCGAAGACAAAGAACGTAGCGGAAGGCCGAAAGTGTACGAAGACGCGGAATTGGAAGTATTATTGGATCAAGATTCGTGCCAAACGCAAGAAGAACTTGCACTTACATTAGGAGTGACTCAACAAGCAATTTCACATAGGTTGAAATCATTGGGAATGATTCAAAAACAAGGAAATTGGGTTCCATATGAACTGACACCGAGAAACGTTGAACGCCGATTTTCCACATGTGAAATGCTGCTTGCCAGGCATAAACGAAAGGGTTTTCTGCACCGTATAGTCACTGGTGATGAAAAATGTATCCACTATGATAATCCAAAAAGGAAGAAATCATGGGGAACCCCTGGCCATGCTTCAACATCTACAGCTAAGCCAAATATTCATGGAAAAAAACTCTTGTTGTGTATTTGGTGGGATCAGCTTGGTGTCGTGTATTATGAGTTGCTCAAACCGAACGAAACCATTGCTGGGGCTGTCTACCGAGCACAATTGATGAGATTGAGTCGAGCACTCGAGGAAAAGCGCGCCCACTGCTACTCCAGACACGACAAAATTATTCTCCTGCATGATAATGCTCGTCCACATGTTGCGGCGCCGGTCAAAACCTTTTTGGAAACAATCAATTGGGAAGTTTTACCCCACCCGCTGTATTCACCAGACATTGCTCCTTCTGATTTTCACTTGTTTCGATCGATGACGCATGACCTGTCTGAGCAGCACTTCACATCATATGAAGATACCAAAAATTGGGTCGATTCGTGGATAGCCTCAAAAGATGAAGCATTCTTCCGACGCTGTATCCGTATGCTACCAGAAAGATGGGAAAAGGTAGTGGCAAGCGATGGGCAATACTTTGAATAAAACATGAGGTTCCGTTCTTTCACAATAAATGCCCAATTTTTGATAAAAAACGGCGGAAACTTATTTGTACATTACACATTCTTATAACGATGAAATATTTTGTAACAACAATGAAAAATTTATCCTGAAGTTTTGTTCTCAAAAATGACGCAACGCCTCGGAGATCACTTCCGCGTAACTTTAATTTTTTTCCACGCAAATCGGATTTCAGTTTTCAAAATAAAAGGTAATCACTAGTTGTTAAGCCAGGACGATAGGTTTAGGATAGGTGATTTGATTCTTGAAAAGCACAGTGTTGAATGACAGCCTTTGCAGTAACAAAAGTGCGCACTGGCACATAGTCATCCGATAATCTTACGTTTTGGGCTGCTATCTTCGGCGTTTTGTTTTTATGGCATTATTTAATTTGTACATTAATGACGCATAATAATTGCCAGCACTAGCAGTGTTTTTCTCTTTGAAGTCAAAAGGTAAATTCCTTTAAAATACAAAATAATAGTTGTCATAATCTTTTTTGGGCCTGTGTTGCTTTGGCTTTTTGGGTTATTGGAATCGCGGATGGCAACACATCATCAAGTCCCTTTTTGGCAGAAAATCGTGTTTAAAGCCATAATTTCATCTACTGACACAATTGTCTCAATTTTTTCTTTTTTTGCCCCATCGTAGACAGTTAAAAATGTATTACAACATTTAACACGCCGTTGTCTTTGGACAGTACTCAAAAGTTTTGCCACCCATCTAGCGGTCACTCACCTAGATCAGGGGTCTCCAAACTTTTTAGCCTAAGGGCCACACTGACTCCTCCACTAAGTCCCAAGGGCCAAGACCTATCTAGCTCATCAACATACTGTAGTTTTGAATTACGCACAAATTTTCGTATTGGAATAAGCCGGCGAGTGAGATATCTATGGCGCAGGGTGCAAGGGTGGACTCCGCTCCGTTCGCAATTTCGGTTGGCACTTACGGTTGGTGCTGTGATATTTTTAAAGAAAAATATTTAAAGTCATCATTGCTGGAATTTTATAAGAGTCTTCCACTCACACAGTTTGATCAGTTGTATAAATTTGCTCGTGGCTTTTTTTCCGCTTTCGGTACTACTTATCTGTGTGAAAAACCAAAATGAAATATACAAATAATATTTACAGATCCAAATTAACTGATGAGCATTTGAAGTCGCTGCTGATAATTTCCACTAGTAAACTTGATCTACAACTGCAAACAATTGTCAGTGAAAAGTTACAGTTACATAAATCTCATTAATCATAATTAAAATGTTTAATTTCATTATGTGAATTACCTATGTATGTTACTTATTGTAAGTTTTTAGGATAAATCTCATATAATTAATTACAGTTCAAATGTTCAATTTCATAATTTATGTCAATTATTGTGTTTCTTAATTGGTCAATAAATAAAAACATCTGATTATTATTTTGTATGATTTACTTACATTGTAAATTTTACAATGTAATCAAAATGGCCGGATACCGGGCATATTCGACCCGCTACCGCGGGCCGTAGTTTGGAGACCCCTGACCTAGATGATCGTTAAAAATTCAAAATACTGTGGTTTTGGTAAGGCCACATCGTGTTGTAATTTCTTTTGATTTTAGTATTGTGTAACACTTGCTCTTACAGTTATGAAAATGCTTTAGGAGTGAGTGTATATAAAAACAATATAGAACAAATACAAAAAAAAATCCTCAGATATCTATGGTACAGAACAAAGGGCGATTACCCAAAATATGCTCACCATGCCAAACTTCTCACGGTGTGTAACTATAGAAGCCTCGAAACAAGAAGGCAAGAATTCATTGCGATATTCCTAATAAAGGTTTTCCAAGGTTCCTTTAACTGTCCCGCGATTCTAGACGCACTAAGTTTATATGTACCCAATAAATATAGCCGTGCAAGGAATCACCCTCTGTTCTAAACACCAACTTACAGGACGATTATCATGGCTAAACACTCAGTCACGCGTGGTATAGAGATATTGAACCAACTGAATGACACGGTTGATATATTCTCGGTACCGTCTAGCAGTATGAGAAGAATCCTGGCTGATATTATTCCTAACGAATAAGCTAACGCTAGAAGCAGACCCTCTTTGTGTAACAGGAGAAATCCGTGCAAAGTGGATAAAATTTTTTTTTAAAAAATGCTTCTGTTGGTCTGCCTTCACGAGAGTCATCTTCAATCAATTATCAGCATAATTGAAACTATTTAGCCCAATCTTTCACTTTTTAAAATAAGGCAGAAGATTCTCCGTAGGCAGCATCTAAACGTAATTTAATATTCAGCGGCCTTGTCATTCTTTTGAAACAAACTTAACAACCGTACGATATTGAATTTTTAACATTTCAGAATAAAACGAAGCATACATCTTATCGGTTCTACTTGACATACGACTAAGAAAAGAACCATCAATTTTTAACTTAACAATCGCGTAACTGCGTAGTGTCTGTCCATACACGCTCTTAATTATTCAGGCTAACTTTTGGACTTAAGTTGTATCTTGAAATTCAATTTTGATATTCTTCAACGAAGAGAACGCCAAAAGAATTCATTCTTACCAACTCTCCATGCACAATAATTTCACCTTAATATTTATTAAAGCAGCTTTTGTTCCTCCCCAAATAAATCATAACAGATAAAAGTTCATTTGACTTTCTTGTTGTATTTTTGCTGCCAGCAATCATAAGGTAAAGTTTAGATAACATAGTCTTTGACATAAGACAGGATGACAAGTTCTTTGAGTTTGTTTGAAAAAAACATACAAAAATGTGTAGCATTAATGCAATCAGTTCTTGGTCAGAATTTGCGAGAAAATAACCTTACATCTTCGACGCAGAATTATACAGTAACCTTCTAAGGAGATTCTTTAATTATACAGTAACCTTCTAAGGAGATTCTTTAAGTATACAGTAACCTTCTAAGGAGATTCTTTAATTATACAGTAACCTTCTAAGGAAATTCTTTAATTATACAGTAACCTTCTAAGGAGATTCTTTAATTATACAGCAACCTTCTAAGGAGATTCTTTAATCATACAGCAACCTTCTAAGGAGATTCTTTAATAGTGGATTGATGTTTCTGAAAGGACTCACCGAAAGTGTTGGACGACTGTCTCCGGTACATCTCAATGCAAGACTTCCGGTGCACCATGCGGTGTGTGATGGCCTGATACTTCTTTCTGAATTCGTGCTCCGACTCCGTGGAATCTCTTCGCGTATCTTTGTCGTCTCCTTCTTGGCTTCTGTCATCTGCAATCCAAAATTCTTCTTTTTTAACATGGAATGAATGTGAAAAATTTCCTACACATAATATTTCTACAACATATAGGTTAGATTGTCGGTATGCTTTTCATGTGTTAACAAGTATGATACTCAGGAATCTATCATTCTTTCAATGTGGGAATTTTATTGTCTTCTTTTCTATCTTCTCTATCTGACAACATTTTGTACTTTTATATTTTCTATTATCTTACAGCACTTTGTATTTTTTCTAGCTTCCATATCTGATGTTTTATACTTTCTATCTTCCACATCAGACAAAGATTATACTTTTCTATCTTTTCTATTTGACAACATTTTATGCTTTTATATTTTCTATTATCTTACAACACTTTGTATTTTTTCTAGCTTCCATATCTGATGTTTTATACTTTCTATCTTCCCTATCAGACAACGATTATACTTTTCTATCTTCCCTACTTGACAACATTTTATGCTTTTATATTTTCTATTATCTAACACTTTGTATTTTTTCTACCAGACAAAGATTATACTTGTTATCTTCCCTATTTGACAACATTTTATGCTTTTATATTTTCTTTTATCTTACAACACTTTGTATTTTTTCTAGCTTCCATATCTGATGTTTTATACTTTCTATCTTCCCTATCAGACAACGATTATACTTTTCTATCTTCCCTACTTGACAACATTTTATGCTTTTATATTTTCTATTATCTAACAACACTTTGTATTTTTTCTACCAGACAAAGATTATACTTTTCTATCTTCCCTATTTGACAACATTTTATACTTTTATATTTTGTATTATCTAGCACCGCTTTGCATTTTTCCTTACTTCCATATCTGATGTTTTATACTTTCTATCTTCCCTATCAGACCAAAGTTATACTTTTCTTTCTTCCCTATCTGACAACATTTATACTTTTCTACCTTCCCTGTCTGACGTTTTTTTATAATTTTCTACCTCACTCACTCGACAATACTTAGCACTTCTCTATCTTCCTGATCTGAGAATATTTAGTGCTTTTTTATCTGACAAGAACTTCCTAATCTGACAAGGTTTTGTATTTTACTAGCTACTCTATTTGACACCGTTTTACATTTTTCTGTCTTCTCTATCTGACAACGTTTTGTATTTTTGTCTATCTACTCTTTTGAATATTTTTCGAATGTTTGAGTATTATAATCGGTTTATAAACAATTTGCCTGTAAAGGTCTAAAATTTCTTTATGTTCACTATTTAAAACTTTTTATTTCTACAATGTATCATAGTATAAATAGGCGAAAACTCATACGATGGTTGTCGTCAAAGAAAGAATACGAGAATTAAATTTTGAATACAAGAGAGCGAGAGAGGAATACTTGGATTCTCTTCGAAAGTAATTCGAAATTTGAATCTCGGTGGGTCCGTGATAACTGAACGAATTTTCGAATACCTAGCTAACAATTTTTGAACCGGTGTAAAAAGGGGACGATGTATAAATTATATATATATAAATAAACAAATTCTATATTTATGAATATATATTTTCATAAATGTAGAATTTGTTTTACTTCCATGAATATTTCACGGGTTGCAACTAGTTTGATTTATTTTGGAAACAAATATTTCTAAAATTGAAACATACCACAAAATAAGAAAACGTTCAAAGAATTCAAGGTATGCGAATTTTTTAAATTTATTTTGGCTCCAGAAATGCAGGTTAAAATTTTGAAATGTTGTCTTGTCTACAATACGGAGGTTAAATATGTGTTTATTTAAATTGTTTCTTTTCTGCTTATTTCAAAACATAATGTAATTAATACTTGTAAAATTTTCACACATTAAAATTGGTTGTTTACATAGTTTAATTCTCTAACATAACTAACAAGACAAAAAAATAAATCAAAAACTAGAAAATAACTGGAAATGAATATACTACCTTGATCAAAAAGTTTTAGGACCGGCCACCATGTGGCGCTGTCAGTCACCCGATTGGATTTTTTTTGTTAGGTTACCACATCAATAATTGACACTTCTCTCTAAATTTCAGCGTCATAGCTTGACATTTGTAAAAGTTACGCTGTATTGAGTACATCTACCTTTGTGCGTGTTTTCGATTTTTTACAAGTTTGAAAATGGCATCAACTGTGCATCAACGAGTTTGCATTAAATTTTGGGTGAAAAACAGATTTAACGGTCCGCAGACCTTGGAAATGTTGGAGAAGTGTTTTTTGGTGGCACGAACGCTTCAGAAGTGGTCGTGAGTCGGTCGAGGATGACGAACGCAGTGGCAGTCGAAAATCGATGAAAACATCGATAAAATCAAAGAAATGTTGGCCGAAAACCGCAAATTAGCCATCAGAGAGCTGGCAGAGGACTTGGACATCGCTTATGGATCCGCTCAAGACATTTTGGTTAGTGATTTGGGCCTCAGACGTGTCGCTGCAAAACTGGTGCCGAAAGACCTCAATTTCATGCAAAAAAGGACCGCGTTGAAATCGCGAAAGACATGAGTTTTTGACCAAAAACAACACGACTACTATCCAGCAGCCTTTGAACTCGCCTGATCAGGCTTCCTGCGACTTTTTCCTGTTCAACCGACTTAAAAAATCGCTTCGCGGAACGCGTTACAACACCCGAGAGGATGTCATTAAAAAAATTAAGACGGCTCTGATGGACATACCGAAAATTGAGTACCAGCGGTGTTTCGAGGATTGCATCAAGCGCTGGCGTAAGTACGTTGTAGTCGATGGGGAGTACTTTGAAGGGGATCATATCGATTTTGATGAATAAACATCTATTTTCGATTTTATGAATAAAGTCCTAAAACTTTTTGATCGAGGTAGTAGAAACGTTAAACATCATTAATTGGCGTACCCTTTTGTCAAACACGGGTCGCTCCGGTTTGTAAACATTTCAGTCAATTTGAATTTCTAAATGGTTCACTGCCAAGTTATGTTAAGTCAGACCTTGGACACTGTCATTGAGTTCTTAGATGAAATATTTAGTTTTTGTGTTATACGAATTGTTTCTAAATATTTTTTTATTGCAATAAAATATACAGCTTGATTTTATGAGACGAGGTGGAAACCTAATTTTTTTTAAAATTAATTTCCTTTTCATTAACCCCTCCTGTCCTGTGATGTGTAACTAATATAGCACACATTGCTTCTAAAAACTTTAATATCTCTATAAATATAATTAATACTGGGTTCAGATTTGAGGTATTTCTCCGTAATACATTTACGCATTGAAAAAAAAAATTAATAATAATTAGCACTTATCGGCCACATCAGAGATATTTTGTGAAAATCGGGAATAAATTCACCAATGCAATCAAAGGTGCGCCATGTGTGACGTAGGTATATTCATTTTAAAAACCGCTATGAATGAGGAAGTGACGCTATTGACGTTTCACTCTCACTCTACTTCGGTATATGGGGAACGCAAGAAATAGAATCTCCGTTCGCGGTTGTTTCTTCCTGCGAGGTATAACATACACATTATTAGTGTTCCGAGTTCCGTCTCAGTAGCTAGTAAGCTTTCATACGAGGTGGTTTCGGCGTCCGATTTGTGAACGTCGGCGAAGGTTTTTTAATGTTTACAGCAATTAAACTTCAATTATTATCACTTTTGACTTCAAATTTAATTAATTTAAGTGGTTGACTATGAATATTCTTATTTTTCCGATTTTAAATCGCTCATTTTCACATGTGTATTGAATACACAGCACCGGAACGCGTGCATTTTTTTAGCACCAGAAGGGAAAGGTTAAAAATACTCGTACATGATACTTTTTTATAATCAATAGAAATATTGAAGTTTCCCTAACTTTCAATGATTTTAAACATACATACCATTTCGCCATTTCCTTCGTTGGGGTAAACAGAATTGATAGAGCGCTAGACTTTCCTATCTCGTTTCACATTCTTCGCCTCATTTACCTCATATAACTCCTTCAACTTTCTACATCTTCTTCTTTTAGAATATTATTCCCTTGATTCTCCCATGCTTTCCTTGATATTCCTCTACTGCTGCGATCCGACAGCACACAGAAGGGAGAAGATCGGAGCACACCAACATGTTTTTTTTTTCTCTTTTTGAAAGAATATATATAACTAATGTCATAGATATCCTTACAACCCCAAAAAAATAGTCGAAAACAATGCCTGTGTCATTCGAAGGGAGTAGCGCAGCGTGGGCTCGAACCGGGGACCTTTCGCATGGAAGTCCAGTGCGTTATCGCGCGACTATACACCTCTAGTAACACAATTACTATAAACTGTTTTATTTTTGATAATACGTTTATAATTTTGAAACAATAAAATAATTTTGGATAGTTATTGACGAATGATGAAATCTTTGCTTTTTTGTTAATTTCAATTTAATGTTTCTATAGAATATATTTTTACTTTAGAATAAAATTTAACAAATAATTAAACCAAATATTAAACGGAAACAGTTCCAATACCAGCCAGGCTGTTTAAATTAATTAGTCTACCTGAGAATCATTAGAAGAATATCATTAACACACTGATTAATAAATCAAGATACCGTATTGTGCAATCAACGCGTGATTTATTTTTCTGTACATTTTTGGACTTAGAAAGCACTGAAGAAGCTTTCTTAATCCATTTAATCCCACGGGGTCTATTAGCGGCCCCAACTGGTTTATTGTAAAAATCCCACATAGCCGATCAATGTCCTCAAAATTTTCATACAAGTTTTTATGTTGAATACACATTTTTTGAAACTTTGAGAATCTTTCACTTTTAAAAGAACGCGTTTAAAAATAAATAACTGAGATAAAAATAAAATATAAACTACAGTTTTTTTGCCAAAATAAGCTCGTATTAAAAGGGTTAAACCTTATTCATAGTAATACGCTCTAGAATAGAAGCAGCATTATTAGTTCTAATAAAATTTAAACGAAAGCTAGTTTTTTATTATTTCCTGGTTTTCATGAGTTTTAACTATACGAATAAATCAAAATACAAGTGATTTTTTTTCGACTTAGAAAGCACATAAAAAGCTCTCTTAGACTTAATTCATAATACAACGCTGTAGAACAGAAGAAACATATGATAGATACTTTGAATAGAATTGAAACAGAAACCGGTTTTTATTATTCCCTGATTTTCATAAGTTTTAACTTCTTCTTCTCCCTGCCTCCATCCCAACTCACTGTCTGCGAAGACTGTTGGGGTCAGCTCTCCTCGTCCTCAGGTTGTATGCTTTTCTGTCCCGGACTACGTCCCCCAGGCCGTGCCTCTGCATCAGGTTATCCCTTTGCACCACCCATGAACTTTTTGGTCTTCCTCTGGTTGTTATTTGAGGAAGATCCATGGAGATTTCCTGGTTCACAATGTGATCGGGTGCTCTGCGTCCAACGTGCCCAATACCATCTCAATCGCTTCTCCTCCATCTTACTGTTGATGTATGTAACACTTAGGCTTCCATAAATGCGTTAGCTTTTTATTTTGTCTCTTAGGGACACACCAGCTGACCATCTTAGCATGCGCATTTCAGCAGTTTCTAGTTGCCTAGAGTAAGAGTTATACATCGTCCAGCATTCGGAGCCATAGAGGAGTGCGGGTCTGACAATCGTTTGGTATACTTTTTCCTTTTTACTTTTAACTATATGAATAAATTAAAATACAAGTGACTTTTAGTGATTTCGAAAGCACATAAGAAGCTGTCTAAGTCTTTATTCATAATACTACGCTCTAGAACAGAAGAAACATATGATAGATATTTCGAATAGAATTTAAATAGAAGCCGGTTTTTATTATTCCCTGGTTTTCATAAGTTTTTACTTAAAACAAGACACTACATCTATAAAGCCATAAAAAACATTTTAATTGTTTGTTTTAGAATTTATCATTCAACCTCGATAAAATTTGAATTGGATCAAGGATTTTGTTATGCGACATGTCTTATTATTTCGGTGAAAATATTTCTTTGATCTTGGATCGTGCAAAAATAAATCGATGTGAAATAGCGTGAAAATTTGAAATATTCTGGTTGGAATTTTTTCCAACATAATTGCTGCGTAGCTAATTTGTCGAAATTATACTGAAGGTTATTTTATTTTGAATACATTCTACATACGATTTTACAAGTATTTAATGAGTAATGAAGGAAGTATTCTTAATACAATCATGTATGTGCTAATTTAAAACGTGCAAATGTTTGCAGAATAATTAATAGAATTATGTTTATAAAAATGAGGGTTGTTTTCAATGGAGTATTTATATTAAAAACATTATTTCATTGCCATTCTTCATATTTTTGAAGGGAAAATTCTATAGGCGCGGTAGGGCAAATTGGCCTGAACGTCACGAAAAGTGAAACGCTTCCCCTTCTCCGACTTTAATGGTAATATTTCAAATGATCTTTTATTTATATTAATATAAATAAGTAAATAAATAAGTTTAATAAATCATAAATAAAAATTTATAATTATTAATAATATAAATAAATAATTTAATAATAAATAATATTAAGTATTATATTATGATAATAAATATTTATATTTAATTAAATTATGTTTCATTAATTAATTAATATAATTTAATAAATATAATAAAAAAAGATTAATTATTAATAATATTAATAATTAATATTAACAATAATATTAATAATTATTATTATTTATAATAATTAATTAATATTAAAAATTTATTCTAATATTAATTAATAATATAACATTAATATTATGATTATTAATTCATATTAATTGGTTATATATTATTAATAATGATTAATTAATTATTAATAATTGTAATAATTATAATTATTAATAAATAATCAATAATTATAATGATGAATTAATTATTAATTAATTAATTATAATTATTAATTAATAATTATTAAATAATTATTATAATGATTAATTAACTAAATTTTAATTAATATAATAATTTATGATTAATAATTATTTTTAATTAATTATGAAATTTATTTATATCAATTAGTTAATATAACCATTTCCTAATCCCAAAAATAAATCGTTAACAAATGGAAAAAAAGCAATGCATAAAATCAACTTTTCCTGGGAGCTAAGAAGTTTCACTTCTACCGCGCGAGAGTCTCACCCATCTGTTTTTTTATGTTTATTACAGATGAAGGATTCTATTATATAATATTATTATTATATTTTGTTTTGAGGCTTTCGCGGTTCTTTGTATTAGTTGAATGAGGTCTTTCGGAGTGTTGTGTCACTTGGTTTGAATCATGATGCCAATATAAACGTTACACTTTTCATCTTTAGGGATTATTTGTAGTGAATTTTATAAGTGGATGCGCACCAGATACCGTTTGGTCTATAGCAGAGTCTCATCCGTAACGTGAGCGTATAGTTCTGTCGCTATTTGCGACCGTAACGAGAGCGTATGGGTTCGTTCAACCACATGAGAACAAGCGAGCTGATACTCCGCTGTAGGTCAAGCTGTATCCGACGCGCATCCACTTATGGCGAAGTTGAATACAAACTAAACCTAAAGATGAAAATTGCAACGTTTTCACAACGTCATCATAAACAGAGCCACGTGGTTTAACTCTCTGAAAGATCATATACAAGTTGTTAGTCTTGTTTTTATCTAAAAAATTATAACCAGTGTATCATTTAAATAAATATAGTAAAAAATAGTTTGTATTAAAAAAAAAACAATTATTTTCTGGTAGTTAAAAGTACAAAATAATATAACATATAAGATAAATTAAATTACAATACCATGTTTAAATTCGTAAAGTAATAATATAACATATATGATAAATTAAATTACAATACCATTTTCAAATTCGTAAAGCAATAATATAACATATATGATAAATTAAATTACAATACCACGTTTAAATTCGTAAAGTAATAATATAACATATATGATAAATTGAATTACAATACCATTTTCAAATTCGTAAAGCAATAATATAACATATATGATAATTTAAATTACAATACCACGTTTAAATTCGTAAAGTAATAATATAACATATATGATAAATTAAATTACAATACCATCTTTAAATTCGTAAAGTGATAAATTCTCGCATCGGAATTTTTAGGCTTTAATTTATTTACAAGTACAGCCATTTAACTAAGGTGGATAAAGACCTTAAAATAAAATTTAATCCGTGGTGTTAGTAATGGAAAATGAGTCCATTATACTCGTATACCAAAACATTTGCTCTGTACAGATATCGAAATTAATCAGCTTTAATAAAGTAGGATGGCAAATACTATGACGCTGGTACGAGTTTAGCCTAAAGAGTCATTTTACAATAGTGTGAGTTTTACAATAATCTGTATTACACAACTTGTGTAGTGGTATTGGTTTTAGAATGCCACACGATTGGGTCGCGCAGAGCGCACGATTGCACGATTAGAAAAACACTACCATATCGAAATTAGGAAAGAGAAATCCGCTTTCGGGCCAAGCAAAGGAGATTGTTTTAAATTTTGGTAATGATTGATAATAATTAGGGATCGGTCGAAAAGGTGCTGCAATCTATTAGTGCGATTTTTGTCTAATGTAATGTATAATTAAAAAAGTTTCGAAAGCTTAGAATGTACTTTGTTATAACTCAAAGTTTCCTAGAATTTAGTATCACTCCATCCATTTTTTTTAAACTTTATTATTTGGAATTGTAATTATGATACATTAATATGTTAAATAATCTTACATTCATTTAATTTTTATGTAACATACAATCTAATTAGAGCTGGCGAACATTTTTATTTTATAATACTTGTACTTATATTTATTTTTAATCTTAAAAATTCCATTATTGTTATTTAATGTTTCCTAGAATCTGCCATGCCTAAACAATTACGAGTATATAAACTTACTTTCATTTTATTTTTATTATTATTACAATTTAAGCTGACAGCATTTTTAATTTACAAAACGTGTGTGTTCATTTCAATGTTTGAACATAAAATATTACTTTTATATTTTTTTTTGCTTTTTCACTTCATTAAAAAAATTAAGTGACAAGTTTTTGTAAACGCACTTTTACTCACACTATTACAAAGTGACTCTTTAGGCTGAACGATCTATACTAGCCACTGCTTCCATATTCATTATTGTTTCAAAATAAATAACAAAAAAATATTAATGTTGTTTTTCGGCAGACATTTTCGTTTCACTTTGCAACTATGTTAATGTAAAAGTTATGGTTTCGGTGAATTTCACATTATTTAAAAAAAATGTTAAATATTTATTTCGATAAACAATTGAGAGATTTAAGTTCAATAGTTAATTATAAAAAAATGTTTCATTATTGAATGGAAAATGAATAAGTTAATTTTAATAATGCGTGATGAATAAGTTAATTTTAATTGTAAAGTACGTAAGTTAATTTTAATAAAAAAAATATTCTAGAAAAAAAAAAAAAATCAAGTAATTTTTTTTATTAATGAGGCGCGAAATAATGTATTCAATATTTTTGTCATCCTGACAATTTTTTAAAGTTTGAATTCGAAAAATATTTTAATAACACTTGAACCAGCTGTTTGACATGGTCGAATATACATTTTCATCTTAAATATTTCAGCTTGCATATTTATAAAGTTGTTTCCAGCTTTAAATACATGTATTTTAACGTATATTTTACGTTTGACAGTGCTACTCAATCGTAGCATTTTTAAAGCAAAGTGTACATTTTAAATTTATTTATTACAATAAACGATATTTATTCAACCATTATAAAAGGTTACAAAAAATAATATTAAAATTAGAATTTTCTCCTCAATTGTCAAAACTGATTTTACCCTATCAATTCGTTTATGAATCTCTGCTTCACGTCCTTTATTCATTGAAATAAGAACACCTACGAGTAGGTCGAAACACTTGTTGATCTTTTTGTAATCTCGAATCGGTCCACGATAAGGACGATTGTTTTATTTTTGTTTATTTCTAGTCCGTATTGTTTGTTTATTTCTATTCCGTATATATTTTTATTATTTCTAGTCCGTACGTGATATAAGAACACCTACGAGTAGGTCGAAACACTTGTTGATCTTTTCGTAATCTTATGAGTCTCGAATCGGTCCACGATAAGGACGATTGTTTTATTTTTGTTTATTTCTAGTCCGTATTGTTTGTTTATTTCTATTCCATATATATTTTTATTATTTCTAGTCCGTACGTGAAATAAGAACACCTACGAGTAGGTCAAAACACTTGTTGATCTTTTCGTAATCTTATGAGTCTCGAATCGGTCCACGATAAGGACGATTGTTTTATTTTTGTTTATTTCTAGTCCGTATTATTTATTTTTAGTCAAACTTTGCTGTACTGAATAAAATATTTTAAGATAATATATTTGGTGAAATGAAATTGTGTTAAAATTATTTGATAAAATAAAACGATCTCGACATTATAGGCCGTGGAGACATCTTGCCGTCTAAACCATGAAATGTGGTAAGAGTTAAGGAAGACCTACGCGCAATGGATTATCTCTGGATGAAGACGGTTAAACAAAAATATTGGGATCTCCAAAAAGTAGTTTCGAATTTTAAATTCAAATTCAATTGTGTTTTTTTTTATTGAAATGTGACTTTGTCATGGACGGCAGTGGGCAATATTTTCAGTAATGTCAACAATCTCTCAGGTCGTAGTATATTATATATGTCATTCTCGATCAAAGCTTTGATATAGACGTTATCAGTCGTAACCGGCCTTCCAGTGTGGACATCACCATCGAGTATCGTATCACCGTTACATAATTATTAAACCACATTTGACACACACGACCGCTTACTACATCGTAGTTAAAAAAACATCAAGGATCGAAAAACAAAGTATTTTGATTTTTATTAAAATTAACGCGTAAATAATTGCTTCAGTATTTATTTTGGGTAAGCAATGCCCAAAAAAATGCAATGAACTATACACTTTCATTGTAATATACATTCAACACGTTTGAAACGAAGTTAGCAAAGAAACTGTTGTCCAAATGGCATCTATCCGAGAAAAACGAAACTATTATGTTACCTTCCCGGTCCGGTCTCTGCCATGCTGTCATCTCTTCATTATCTCCGATGTATATCCATATGTTCGCTCTGTAGGAGTCTGCGTATACTCCATTGTCGCTCTCAGGGTCGTCAGCTTCTGTATGTATTAAAATTAAAAAAATATATATTCGAATCAAGTTGTTTGTATACAAAGCAATTTTTTTAAATGAATAATTTTTCTGTACATTAGTTTCGTATTTTTTCTGTAAATAAAATTTGTGTTAAAATCATTCAATAAAATAAAATTACCCAAAAAGCAAAGAAAAGATATTTAAAATAAAAAAAACCAACAATTTTGCAGAAATATATTATATTTAGTAGGCACGTAACTTACAGTTAGTGTTGTTGGCAAAATTCAGCCACACTTGGAGAGGAAACAATACTCGTACACGTCTAATGCTGTTATCAAAAAATGATAAAAAAAATCACTTTTTTTTTTCGTGTAATAACGTAAATTGAATCCAAAACTAGGAATGTAGTTCATAATTGAATTTACTTAAAATAGTTCATAAGTGCCACTTCAGAGAAAATGATATAAATTAAAGCCCGCTCGATACGACGCAATATTCCATACATTTTTTTATGGTCCATGGAATACGGAGCATCTAGTTCCGACACCACATCTCGAAGGCTTGCCTGTATCAAGTATTTGGTTTGTTAAGTTTGTTTTCTATGGTCCATGGAATACGGAGCATCTAGTTCCGACACCACATCTCGAAGTCTTGCCTGTATCAAGTATTTGGTTTGTTAAGTTTGTTTTCTATGGTCCATGGAATACGGAGCATCTAGTTCTGACACCACATCTCGAAGGCTTGCCTGTATCAAGTATTTGGTTTGTTAAGTTTGTTTTCTATGGTCCATGGAATACGGAGCATCTAGTTCCGACACCGCATCTCGAAGGCTTGCCTGTATCAAGTATTTGGTTTGTTAAGTTTGTTTTCTATGGTCCATGGAATACGGAGCATCTAGTTCCGACACCACATCTCGAAGGCTTGCCTGTATCAAATATTTGGTTTGTTAAGTTTGTTTTTTATTTGAAATCAATATTTTGGTATATTTACAGAGATCATTACCATCGACTTCTATGTTGGGGCTGGACTCTGCCGCTCTAAGCCGGTCCAGACTGTTGCCAGTGGATCTGGCCATGGGTCTTGTTTCGTGGACCTCGTGATCTTCTTTCCCTCTTTCTTCGGACTGGAAACAAAAAATATTTCATAAGATTGTTTTTTATTTTAGGCGAGTTTGGCTATACAGAAGAAATGTCTCTTGCTATTAAAGGGAAACAGCACAGCATGGACTTTATGATCCGGCAAACTTCAGTGCTGAAGACTAGCACCTTCCCTTAATTGTACCTATGCTGTGATCGATTGTTAAGTATTCTCGATGATTCCTGCATTGAACATTCATTGGGTCTCATCATGAAGATTATTACTTTCAGCCATGATGACGAATAAAGAAAGAGAGAGAGAAAAAAATAAGAGTCAATTGTAAAAATGCCGCATACAAGGATTGAAGTGGAAGTTTGCGAAAGAAAAAATTAATACGATGTATGAATGAACAATGAAATATGGGAGCCAGTTGAAGAATTCTGTTATTTGAGTGGTATTTTCTCATAGAATGGAAGAGTAACGAGAGATATCGAAAGGCGTGTGGTAATAGAAATAAAGTCAATGAAGAACTAAAACATATATAAAGGGTGCTTTTTGGGCGTGATACGATTCTGAATTGGCCGCCAAGATCGGCGATTTTACGCCTCTGGATTATTTTCTTTTGGGTTATGTTAAATCAAAGGTTTGACCAACAAACCCAAGACTCTTGATGAACTTGAGGCCAACGTTTGTCGTATTATTGGCGCCATACAGCCGAAAATGCTCCACCGAGTCATCGAAAATTGACGTGATCGAATTGGCCAGTGCAAAAGAAGTCGTGGAAGCCATTTGAACGATATCTTGTTTAAATCATAAACGGAATAAAATATTCTTTCAAATTAAACCTTCAGATCCATTTTTGGTTCATAAGTTGTTGTTTTATTTAATTTTAATGTTCTATCGTTCTTAATGGGTAACCCATCTTACGATCGGTTAAGGTACATAAGCCATTAGCCAGTCACGGTCAACATATTAATGAAATTATCTTCAAACAATAATTGTCATTAAACAACCTATCAATTGAATTCAAATACGCGGTCATTTAAATAATTTATATGTGTTTTATTTAAAAAACAAATCCTATCACACCCAAAAGAATACCCTATGCTATAATGAATAAAATATAAAAACGTACTAAGATGTTTTCAGTCCACAACAGTATTTTAATATCAACCTTGATGTATGAAATTAAAACAAGGGCGGGGGAAAAAGAGCACTATATATAAATGCTGCTGATGCACGCAATGAGAAGGGTATATGGGTTTACAATGTATGACAGAATACAAAATTAAGTGATTAGAACTGAATGTGAGCTTAAGACTGATATCTTGAAGAAGAGATAGTGCGGGCATGTAGAACGAATGAATGAAAAAATACTAACAAAACAAATATACATTGTATATGAGAGTATAAGACGTGGTAGAGGAGCACTAAGGAACATATGGTTGGATCAAGTGAATGCTATCTTGAAAGAAAAAGAAATTCAAAAAGTCAGAGAAAATATAGGAGTTGTATGAGGTGCTGTTTGGATGTAGAGGAGGCAAAGTCTGGCCTCTCTACCTACCTCAAGAGGGATATGTGAAGAAATGTACATATAAGGATTTTGCAAAATAAAAAAATCATATTGAATATGTATTTATAATTTTTATTGTTTTTGTTCTTGTAAAACAATTTTGATTTTATACATACATGGAAATGTTTTATTGTTGGATTGCTTCACACCTGAAGGATATCGATAAATTGATATGAAAAATTAAAAAAATATGATACTTATATGAAATGTAAATGTTAAAAATAGAAATATGTAAAAGTTTAAAGAGGAAAATAAAAGGAAATATGGTTGCTTACGATCAACCATGAAAACTTTCTACTGAATCAAGAGCCACCACTTAGAAAAGTAAAAGTACTTAAATAAACATTTATCTAGGGGTGAAACTAGATATTCTAGCGCCCAGAGTAGTAATAAAAATAGGTCCATTATGTAATAAAAAATTATAACTTTGGCACGGTTTAGGAACGGGTGTTCCTTAACCTTTCCTTCCCGGTGTTGGGTATCTTCTACACGTTGCTTCAAATAACCATCAATATCTCTATAAATATAATAAATACAAGGTTAAGATTCTAGGTATTCCTCCATAATATATTTACGCATTGATTTAAAAAATAATATTAATAATAATCAGAATTTATCGACTACATCGTAAGTATTTTCTGAATATCGGAAACAAATTCGCATTTAAACGCTGTGAGTGCCTCGATCTTGGGTCTTGACGATAGGTGAAAAGTATGCGGGAAGCGCGACACTATATTCGCATCTCACTTTTGCATACGTCCCTGAATAGCGAGGAGCACAATTGTCTCCACCTCGCAAGTGTAAGCGACGCCCGAGTTAGCCCCCAACCCTGCCGCGCTGCAGTAGCTGTTGAGCTGGCAACGAGACTAGACCTACGCCCGTTCCGTGAGCGGTGCCAGATGGTTTTTTAATGTTTTCAGCAAACAAATCTTAATTATTATAATTTTTAACTTCATTATAATGAATTGAGGGGATTATCTATGAATGTTCTTATTTTTCCGATTTAAAATCGCTAATTTTTTATCGCGTACTCACTACCCAACACCGGAACACGCGTTTCATTTTTATCACCGTAAGGGAAGGGTTAAAGGAGAGATGATGAGGATGATTGTTGATAAATAAAACTTGTTGAGATCGCAATATGCAAAGAGGAATTTTATTGACAGATGTTTGGTATTTATAATGTTTTTGAACGTGTGCGGGAACGCGCGCGTGATATATCGCTGTCTCGTCTTTGCGCTTACAATACGTTTATTGTCGTGCGTAGGTATTCTTTTGTTTTGAGAGACAGCGCGAAATATGTGTTGTTTTCTCCTTTCCTCATGGAATTCGCTCTCGGTTGGTAGCGAGTTGAATGACCGACGCGTGGACTTTAGCATTGTTTGTCTCACATTGTTAAGGTGTGCAAAGGTCGTCTCGTGGGTTCAGTGACCGCGCATATGGTCGCCACACGGTTTTTTTTTTCATCGAACATTTCTTTGAAAAATGTCCCATGTATGTAGGAACCTATTACGGAATAGACAATAAAGTGTGCTTTTGTCGAGCAAGTATTCATTCTTATTTATTTATCCATTTATTTCTTTAACACTTTATTGTTAAACAATGTGGCGGGTTTATTGCTTAATTTCTTCCAACCAACCAGACAAAAGTAAAAATTGGAAGTTGCATAGTCGCAAAATGTATTCAATTTATTATTCATTAACAGTATATTGTACGTAATAAAAATCAAATTGGGATATCTGCAAGCAAAGGAAAAATGAAGGGATGGGGAAGAGGTATATTTTTTCAGTCATTTTTTAAAACATGCAAATGACGGAACGAGTCTAACGTTATTTGGTAGCTGGTTGCAGTGTCTCACTGCATGGACAGTGAAAGGACGACGTTAAAAAAGAAAATATGTAAACTAGGAAAGTCAGTGAACAAGCTTTGATTTAGTGCAAGTCGATGATCGGAAAGACGTTGAATATTCTCGGCAAAATAAAAGGAGAGGGCGGGACAGTTGAGGATGTTATACAATAGTGTCAATTTGAGGATTTTTCACGATCAGCTAATTCAACTCTTTCTGATATGATTATACTTTCTCAGGTTAAAAATAAATCTTAGACAAACATTTGGTTTTAAAAATATTAAATATTTTAATCGTTTTTTCAAAGCGAAAGATAGCAAACTAATAGAAACGTGTCCACGTCAATAATCAAATCCTGTGCCGTAGAGAACTTGAAAATTTTTGTTACTTTAGTAGCTAAATCCATACATTGTCATTTTTATTAGTTATATCGTCCTTTCTTTAATATTTTTAAAATTTAGATAATGCACGTGTATTTGTACTAATGGTTTCAAAGGCCGTGATTCTGAACACATAAATTTGAATGATCCTGGACGTAAGACAATTGACAATTTTTGCATTTTGCATACTAACCTTTCCATTCCTGTGCTAAAAAAATCGCGCGTTCCGGTGCTATATATTCAATACACATCAATACACATGTAAAAATGAGCGATTTAAAATCGAAAAAATAAGAATATTCATAGTCAATCGCTTAAATTAATTAAATTTGAAGTCAAAAGTGATAATAATTGAAATTTGATTGCTGAAAACATGAAAAAAAACATCGGCCGACGTTCACAAAACGGGCGATACGACCACTTCAAATGGCTGCCCGAAAGCTACTGAAGCGAGAAAAGCGAGCGAATTGAGATTCTATTTCTTGTGTTCCCATATACCGAAGTAGAGTGAGAGTGAGACGTGAATAGCGTCGTTTTCTCACCCATAGTGTTTTTTTTAGAATGAATATACCTACGTCACACACTGGTACACGTTTGATTGTATTGGTGAATTTATTCCCGATTTTCACAAAATATCTTTGATGTGGCCGATAAGTGCTAATTATTATTAATATTATTTTTTTCATTCAATGCGTAAATGTATTACGGAGGAATACCTAAAATCTGAACCTAGTATATATTATATTTATAGAGATATCAAAGTTTTTAGAAGCAATGTGTACTAGTTACACATCACAGGGAAGGAAGGGTTAAACAAATCTATGAAAGTCTGACAAAGGTCTCGACTAACCGATCTATACTCAGAAGAACCAAAATCCGTCTGGTTAAGTTTGTAGTACTCTCCATAGCACTCTATTGGAATCATGGACGATGAGGATGAAGGAAACAAATATGATAGACGCCTTCGAGATATAGCGTTAGATGCACCGTATCCCATGGATTGCAGGGCTCATTAACGTCTCTATCATTGGAAATTGGAAAATCTATACTATAAATGATTGGAGATAACCGAAAAACTTTCAACAACAAGCAGAAATAAATTTTAACGTTCTTTGGGAATATTGGTAGAAAGTGTAACGAAAGTCTGAAGAAGCTGGTCATCAAGTTACAGTCAATGGAAGAAGAACAAGAGATAGGCGTCTTATGAGATGGACGGCTTAAATAAATTAATGAACGGGATCCTCTTTAACCCTTCCCTTACGGTGTTAAAATTGAAACGCGTGCTCCGGTGTTGAGTAGTGAGTACGCGATCAAAAATTAGCGATTTTAAATCGGAACAATAAGAACATTCATAGATAATCCCCTTAATTAATTATAATTGAAGTTAAAAATTATAATAATTGAGATTTATTGCTGAAAACATTAAAAAACCATCTGGCAACGCTCACGGAACGGGTGTACGTCTAACCTATTTGCAAGCCTAGAAGCTACTGTTGCGCGGAACGTCAGTCGCATACCCCGGCGCTTACGCTTATACTTGCGACGTTGAGACAATTCAGTTCCTCGCAATTCAGTGGAGTATGCAAGAGTGAGATGCGAATATAGTGTCGCGCTTGCCGCATACTATTCACCTATCGTCAAGACACAAGGCCGAGGCACTCACAGCGTTTAAATGCGAATTTGTTTCCGATATCTTCACAAAATACCCACGATGTAGTCGATAAATTCTGATTATTATTAATATTATTTTTTAAATCAATGCGTGAATATATTATGGAGGAATACCTAAAATCTTAACCTTGTATTTATTATATTTATAGAGATATTGATGGTTATTAGAAGCAACGTGTAGAAGATACCCAACACAGGGAAGGAAAGGTTAAGAACAGCATTCAACGTGGCCTAGGACCAGGGAGAATCGAGGCAGGTGGTGCGCCAAGTTTGATACATAGCATACAATACAACGTGCTCTGCATTGAGCACAACGTGTAGAGGAATCAACGAAGCTCGATTTGTTGCCCTTCTCATAAACAACTTATTCCACTCCTGCCTTTACCGTCTTGTTGAACGCATTAATCAAAAAAATTCAATTTGAGAAGCGCGAGTTTCATCTGTTTTATTTTCAAAATGTTCACGACAAATAGTTTGCATTTGAATAAATCATGTTTCAAGTGGCTGAAAATATCTGACAAAAATATAAATTGTTGTGATCAAGTGATATTAATAAAGCTTAAAATAATTAAACACTAAAAGATGGATCAAATAGTGTTGGTTATTATAGTTTTGAAAATGATTGTTATCAATGCTGACCAAAACTCAACGGAAGATAAAGAGGTTGTGCCCACAGCATACATACATGAAGTTGCTTTTTATTTACGTTTCACAAAATTCAACGAATGGGATAGACTCAACAAAGAGGACCAGAAGACTGTTATGGGTCACATCAGATTCCCTAAACCTCCTGTCAAACCTGTTCATTGGGAAGTGACTCAACAGTGTATAAATAGTTTTCCTAACTGCATCGCATACCTCTACAAGAAGATCATGAAAGCTCCTTTTAGACTTAGATTAGACTCAAATTATCTGTTTGAAAAAATACCACCGGAGAGTTTAACAGAAGAAATAAAGAAAAACGTTAACGAGGATTGCATAAAAGCTGTTAAAAAAGATCAAGAGACTGGAAGTCCGTTTAAAAATAGTTATGAAAAATATAGATGGAGGATTACAGCTTCTTATTATATGTGTTGGTACACGATGAATAAACAGAAAGAGCTAAAACACTTAAAAATGAGTTGTGATAACTTTGCTGCATGTTTAGATGATAATCATGAACTCCATAACAAAGATCCACGAGCTGATGACACTATTCCATTTCAATGTTCAAGATATAGTTTTTGTCCAGACCCATTTTGTGAAAAAAAGCACATTGCGTCGTTTGACGATTGTCAAGGAGTTAAAGAATGTGATCATTCTGACCAAAAAAATGTTATTAAATCAAGTGACGATTATCTTAAGATGTCAGATAATAGAGACATGTACAGTATGGTTAATAACTATTGGAATATATCTTGCTTATGCAAGGAAACTGGATATAAGTGGAGCTCAATAGATGGCATGTGTATTGATATTGATGAGTGTGCTGAAAATACCCATAGCTGCAATAAGACAACTCAAAACTGTATTAATTTGCCCGGAGGGCATGAATGTTTCTGTAAATGGGAATATATGTGGGTTGCAGAGAAATCAACTTGTATTAAGGCTGTTATAAAAATGACTTAGGAAACAAAGTTCAATACATGTATACTTACCATCAAGTCCTTTCCCTATCAAGGTAAGCAGATAGAGAGAGAGACCAGAGCACCAGACTCTCCTATCATGACATATATACTCGTATTTCACCTCTTTTACATCCGTACAACTTCTCATATAAATCCCACGATTTTTCTAATATTCTAAATTTCTTCCTTCTGAATATAATTCGCTTTATCCAACCATACTTCTCTTTGGTATTGCGTACTGAACCACCTTTGTTATTGTAATCTAGAACAGTGCTTCCTAATTACTTTCATGTAACGGCCCCCTAAATCTGAAGTAATTATTTCCCGACCCCCCCCCCCCCCCCCAAAAAAAAAACATTTTTTTTATAGTTGAAGATTTATTTGGCAATAATTATTACAATTAAAAATACACATATTTATATTCAACACAAAATTATAGGAACTTGTTTAAAAACTTTTTTTTTAAATAAAAACTATACTCACGTGAAACAATTTAATGCGATAGAAATCGCATGTTTTTACATAACAAATCGATATCGGGTTCAATGTCAGAAATGCTAACTCGCAAAGCATCTTCCAAAGTTTCCGTGGAAAGGCATGATCGTTGCTTATTTTTTAATATAAGTAATGAAGAAAATGCTGTTTCGCATAGGTATGTAGTCGCGAAAGGAATAATATTTACCAGGGTTTCTTTTGCAATAGCAGGATATTCTTGCTGTCGCCTTAACCAAAATTCTGAAATACTTTTTTCATTAAATTCCACTTCAAACAAATTTTCTGATCTGATATCGATCAACTCTTCTTGGGTTGTTCACGTTATATGATCATATTTTAAGGACTTTGCAAATGGTGTTCTTATTTTTTTTTTTTTTTATCCACTTTGCACGGATTTCTCCTGTTACACAAAGAGGGTTTGCTTCTACGTTAGCTTATTCGTTAGGAATAATATCAGCCAGGATTCTTCTCATACTGCTAGACGGTACCGAGAATATATCAACCGTGTCATTCAGTTGGTTCAATATCTCTATACCACGCGTGACTGAGTGTTTAGCCATGATATTCGTCCTGTAAGTTGGTATGTAGAACAGAGGGTGATTCCTTGCACGGCTTTATTTATTGGGTACATATAAATTTAGTGCTTCTAGAATCGCGGGACAGTTAAAGCAACCTTGGAAAACCTTTATTAGGAATATCGCAATGGATTCTTGCCTTCTTGTTTCGAGGCTTCTATAGTTACACACCGTGAGAAGTTCGGCATGGTGAGCATATTTTGGGTAATCGCCCTTTGTTCTGTACCATAGATATCTGAGGATTTTTTTTTGTATTTGTTCTATATTGTTTTTATATTTGAGCTGATGAGGAGCCCAACCCGTAGATGCATATTCTAATTTGGTTCTAATTAGATAATTATATAAGTTTCGGAGGATATCGGTGCTCTTAAATTCTCTTGATATTCTCATTACAAAACCGAGTAGCTTGTAACAGTCCGATATCAAACGTGAGACATGGTTAACGAACGTGAGTCCGACATCGAAGGTTACGCCCAAATCCTTGAATTCAGAAACTCTGTTTAGTGCCACTCCCTGTATAGCATATTACCCTTATCCAATTGTTCCTTTGATCCTCATTCAAGTTTGGGAAATATTTTTTGAAAAATAGCATCGATTCGGCCATGTGATCAAGTATAACTTTTTTCATTGAAGTCGACAGTGATTTTTCATTATTCGTGAGAAAATCATTTAAACACGAAAACATCTCCATCATCCATCCTTGACTAATACTTTTTGACCACAAAGAAAGCTTTTGTTGGAAAGCTTGAAGTTTTATGTTCATTATCAAAATGTTGTTTTCTTTTCCCTGAAGCGAAAGATTTAATTCATTGACTTTATCAAAAAAAATCGCCAAATAAGATGCAAAACACATCCACTTCTCATCAAGAAATAAATATGCGAGTTCTGGTTTTTTGTCGTGACGCCTGAGACGAAGTTCATCACCAAGTTCTACAACTCGCTTTAAAACCTTTCCGCGTGATCCATTCCATCGTACTTCAGTATGATACAGTAAAACTCCGTGCACTGAATCCATCTCTTTGCACAAAATGCGAAATAATCTTGTATTTAAAGCATTACTTTTTACAAAATTTACTACTGGCATAACTTCATTTAAAACTTTAGTTAGTTCACTACACATATGTCGAAAAACTAGATGTTCTCTATGTATTATGCAGTGAATATGTTTCGCAACAGGGCATACTTTTTTTACTTCAGCTTTAAATCCCGATATTTTTCCAGTCATAGCTGCTGCACCGTCAGTACATATTCCAACACATTTTGACCATTCAAGTTCATTCTCTGAAAAGAACTCATCTACTTTCTTAAATATATCTATTCCTTTTGTTGTTGTTGAAAGTTCCCGACAGAAAAGCAAATCATCAAATAGTTGTAAGTTATATTGATATCTTACAAAAACGATTAACTGTGAGCAATTTGAAATATCAGTAGTTTCATCGAGCTGTATTGCAAAGAATTTGCTCTGTTTAATCCGAAATATTAATTGATTTTTAATATTATCTGCCATGCATTCAATTCTTTTTTTGATTGTATTATTTGAGCAAGGAATTGACTTTAGTGGTTTTGCAATTTTATCTCCGTGAATGACTTCACAAAATCTTATCGCTGCTGGTAATATAAGTTCTTCCCCTAATGTATGAGGTTTTTTTAATTTAGCAATCATTAATGCAACCTCGTAAGAAGCTTTTAAGTGTAGAGTATTCAGTTTGAATTGATTCGGCAAGATTTTTTTTTGTTGTTTCATACTTGTTGCTTTCCTTTGAAAAAATTACAGTGATTTATTTTTGTAATCTGGATGAACGGTAGTCAAGTGTCGCAATAATTTTCCTGGTTTCATACATTCGTTTGCTAGTTGATTCATACAAATTACACACAAAGGCCTCTCTTCGTTATTTAATAGTGGGTAAATAAAACCATATTTAAAAAAATCAGTTGAGTATCGTCTAATTTTTCCTTGAGGTATACTTTTTGTAGTTGTTCTATTATTTACGGTTGATGATGTTGCTCTCGATGCAGAAAGCTCTTGTATACTTGAATCGTTTGTGGGTAATAATTCTGTCATCACTTTCACATCTTCATTACATTTTTGGGTCTTATTTCCCTTTGTTATCCATTTATCCATTTTTAGGGCTAAAATTAAAATATTATAAATAATTTACTGGAGTTAAAAATATATCCCAAAATATCTCATTTAGTATGATCGTTTTCACGTATGTACATACATAATACTGTATTAATTCCAAAATGTAAACAAAACAAACGCTGACAGGTGGATTCCTGAACTTTGACAAATGTCCGAATTAATTGCTAGGATCCACCATGTTTCGGGAATATTTTATTTTAAAAACTATCAGGGGGGGTAGGGAAAGTATAGATTTAATGCCTTACCTCCAATGTTCAGGTGTGTGAACGAGTTCAGAGTATGAATTATGGAATTGCAATCTAGCTGTCAAACTAGGCCTATCGTTTCCAAGGCAACGTCCGCGCGCGGGATAACAAAACGGTGACTGATCGAAATATTAAGATGACGCAATATTCCTGCGCATGCGCTTACATCATATTCTCGGTATATACGAGGCATATCCAGAAAGTAAGTGTACTGAATTTTTGTAGGTTACAATTTTTTTTATTTAAACAAAAAAAATTACGTGGTTACCGTAGTACATATGTAAGCTATTTTTCGACATAGTCGCCATCCCTCTCAATGCAGGTGGTGAAGCGGTGTATCAGCTTTTTGATGCCTTCCTCGAAGTAGTTTCCCGCCAACCCCTCCGTCCACTTCTCCATCTACTCCTTTACCTCCTCGTCGGTTGAAAACCTTTTTCCACCCATGTGCAGCTTCAGGGAGGTAAAGAGAGAGTAATCTGAAGGTGCTAGGTCAGGGGAATGCGCGGGATGGTTCAGGACATCCCATTTAAACGAGGCGAGCAGTTCCTTCGTGGCGTTGGCCGTGTGTGGTCTGGCATTGTCGTGCAGCAGGCAGACTCCCTTTGTCAGCATGCCTCTCCTCTCGTTCTGAATCACAGTATCTTGCAAAGTTGATGGTTTCCCGTTGAGGCATATATTCAATTAAAATTATGCCTTGACAGTCCCAAAACACGGATGCCATGATTTTCTTGGCTGAAATTGTGGTTTTGAACTTTTTGGCGGAGGGTGAAGAGGTGTGACGTGACCGTTTTTAAACTCGCGACACCACTTGTACACACTCGTACGATTCATAGCTTTATCACCATATGCAGTTTTCACCTCATTATAAACCTCAACCGGAGGTTTTCCCTTCCAAACGAGATAACGGATGACGCCGCGTATTTCGCACTTGGCGGGAGATTGGATTGACATTTTTCACGAAACATGTTGTCGCGTCGACACTTCTCAACGTACTGACCTTGAACCGGTCTCGTTGCGGAGAGAAAGGGTCAGGCTACACGGAAGTGTAGCCAACATGTCGAAAATAAAATCCATCTGGTCGTGAGAGCCTCAGTACACTTAATTTCTGGATACGCCTCGTACAAGGAAATTGTGCGCAAACGGCTATGATTGGTTACGCTCCGTGTATTATCCGTATTATGCATGGTGGAAAATCGCCATTACCATAATTATCATTAAATTAATAGTAAAACCTTAAAACTATTTCCCTAAGGGCTCGTCTATAAGGTGGTTGCATTTATTTATGAGGCATAAAAGGGATTAAAATATATAAAAGCCTTTAAAAAAATCTTTAGAAAAATGAATCATTCAATTTAAAGACGTTAAGTCTTGAACCAAGAAAATTTTCCATTCCCTTTTTCAGGGCTAAGCTAAATATGTTTAACCCTTTACCGGGCATAAGCAGAAATCGGTCGCATATGCGACCACCCTTATGGTTATACTTATAAGGATTCATTTTCTTAATGAAATGATTTTAAGTAACATAAATGTCAAATTGGCAAATGTAGTGGATGGACAGAGGTGTTATTTAAGACGGATCGTAGTGAAGTTAGCTGCATGTTCAGTAGCAACGATCTCAACATCCAGTCAATTATTTTATTTTTATTTTATTTATTATTACACATGACAAGAAATATACACAATTTGAGAAAAACAACAGATAATTTGATTTGGACATACAATTTTAATGGATCTGGGTTTGTTGCCTTTCATTTGTCGTATCCCCAGTAAACTAGGCTTTTGCCTGTATCTCACTGAGGATATTTTGCATGAAAAAAATAAATTGATACTTCTTTCCGATTTTTGATTACACAGAAACAAAAACCCCGCTGCACGCTCTCATCAACCTGACAGTGACACTCAACTACAACTGGAAACATCTTGCGAAATTCAACTCCTCACACATCATCACTCCAGAAAGACCAAAAATATTCATCCCACACTATACCGCACACAATCACAAATCTCACATAAATCCCTTCCACTCGTCATTCATCCTGAAAGCCCAAGTACTCAAAATCCTGTCGCAATAACAACCACGCTCCGATCGACTGTCTAAATGGTTTTCCTACCTTTACCTTTCATCATCATCAATGGCACTACAGCCCATTGTGGGCCCCGGCCTCCTCCAGCAGTCGTTGCCATTCCCCCCTATCCTGGGATGCACTCCTCCAGCCCCTGATGCCAATCACGTTTGCATCATTCTGCACCCCATCCATCCACCTAAGCTTTGGTCTGCCCACGCTACGTCTTCCTTGGGGCTTGGAAAAGAGTACTTTGTTAGGCATTTCCTCTTCTCCCATTCTTGCTACATGCCCCGCCCAACGTAGCCTCCCAATTTTGATGTATTTTATAATGTTGGGCTCTTTGTATATGCTGTATAACTCCTCATTATATCTCACTCTCCAAGATCCATTTTCCTGTATGGGTCCGAATATTTATTTCTTTCAAATATTAGTCCGAGTATTTTTCTTTCAAATATTAGAAGGGAAGATTCGTTCTTCTTACTCAATACCCAGCATTCAGACACATATGTGAGGACAGGTCGTAGCAGTGTCTTATAAATGGTAAGTTTTGTCCTTCTGGACAACAACCGAGATATAAGGTGTTTTCTCAGACCAAAGAAGCATCTATTTGCCATGAATATTCGACGTTTAATCTCGATAGATGCATCATTAACACTTGTCACTATGGATCCCAGGTAGGTGAAGGTGTTTACACGTTCTATTGTATGAGAACTTATATTAATCGTGGTAGGTGTCTGGTTATTACGGAGTGCTTTAGTGGCTATCATATATTTGGTCTTATCGGAGTTGATGCGAAGTCCCATTCTGTTTGCGGCCCTCTCCAACTGAACAAATGTCTCCATCATTGCTTGTGGGGATCTACCAATAATGTCAATATCATCCGCGTAGCCCAGTATTTGGCTTGATTTGTAGAAAATTGACCCATTTGTCTGTACTCCGGATTCTCTTACACACTTCTCTAGAGCCATATTAAAAAGTAGACAAGCTAGTGCGTCTCCTTGACGCAGTCCATTCATTGTGTAAAATGGTTCTGAGATATCATTCTGAATCCGGACTCTACATTGTGATTGGTTCATAGTGAGTCTAACCATCCTTATGAGCTTGTTAGGAATACCCAAGTCCTTCATGGCCGCATAGAGTTGAGAGCGGTTAATGCTGTCATATGCAGCTTTGAAATCGATAAAGAGGTGGTGTGTATCGACATTATACTCTAGGGTTTTTTCCAATATTTGACGGAGAGTGAACATCTGATCTATAGTGGATCTCCCCGGACGAAATCCGCTTTGATATTGGCCTACCAGGTTTTCAGCGTACGGCAGCAATCTGGAGAACAGGACACCGGCAAAGACCTTATATGATGCATTCAGTAGGGTAATTCCTCGATAGTTGGCACATTGCATTGTATCACCCTTTTTGTGGAGTGGGCATATGATTCCATTCCTCCAATCGTCTGGTACAGTTTCTGAGTCCCATGTTTTTTCCACGATGGTATGGATCATAGCGGTTAGTTCAGTTCCTCCGTACTTAAGTAACTCACCAGGGATATCGTCATGTCCTGGAGACTTATTATTTTTGAGGTTTTTTATGGCTGTTTTTACTTCCATTAGACATGGTGGTGGTATGTTTTCTTCGTCCTCAGCATAGGGATTCTCTGTATCAATGTCATCGGAATGGTTGTTATTAAGAAGTTCCTCAAAGTGTTCGGCCCAACGTTTCAAGATATCCACTGTATCGTTAAGAATTTCGCCATGTCTGTTTTTACAGGCAGTTACTCTTGGTTTATACTCTTTGCGCTGCTGATTAATCCTCCGGTAGAACTGTCTACATAATCCCCGTGAGTTGAGGTTTTCCAGCTCACTGATCTGGGACTGTTCCCACTCTTTCTTTTTCATCTTGTGGATTTTCTTTTCATCCCTTCTTCTCCGTTTGTATTCCTCAGCATTGCCTCTGGTATTCCGCTGTTGTAATCTGAGATATGCCTCATTCTTCTTCTGTGTTAATTGAATTAATTTATTGTCAAATATGTAAATAGGTATTATAAGTAAATCATTCATTATATCTCATATAAGAATTTTATTTCCTAATACAACCTTAACTGAGATATTATTACCTACACATTCATTGGTCAATTTTGCGACCACTGACATGACCCCTGAAATGGGCACAGGTCTCATATGGGACCGCCTCATTTCCAATTTTGCGACCACTGACATGACCCCTGAAATGGGCAAAGGTCTCATATGGGACCGCCTCATTTCCAATTTTGCGACCACTGACATGACCCCTGAAATAGGCAAAGGTCTCATATGGGACCGCCTCATTTCCAATTTTGCGACCACTGACATGACCCCTTGAAATGGGCACAGGTCTCATATGCGACCGCCTCATTTCCAAATTAAAAAAAATTTAAAACACATTTTCGAAGAAATAAAGTTAATTTGATACACATATAGTAATAATGATTTATTCAACCAAAAACTCAATATCTCAAAAATAAAAACTTGCCCTATAAAGGGTTAAAGGGTTCCGTTATGTTGTAAAAAAAAAAGGGTTCCGTGCCTAAATTTAATTTGGGAACGTTGAAATCGAGTAAGAAATAGTCGGAAAAAAGGAGAATTGTTTGTAATTTGTTTTATCAAACACTGTTTATTCCACTTTTTGTAACGGTATAACCCTGTCGGTTTCAAGGCTTTCAACTCATCATCAGGGTAGCACAAGCAATAATGAAATACGAAGAACTGTTTGTTGGAGATTGATGTTGTAAGTGGAATTATGAAAGTAGTTATTGGTAGAATTATGAGTTACCTTAATATAAACATAAAATAGTTTTCAAGTTTTTGGAGATGGATGTTGTAAGTGGAATTATGAAAGTAGTTACTGGTAGAATTATGAGTTACCTTAATATAAACATAAAATAGTTTTCAAGTTTTTGTAGATGGATGTTGTAAGTGGAATTATGAAAGTAGTTATTGGTAGAATTATGAGTTACCTTAATATAAACATAAAATAGTTTTCAAGTTTTTGGAGATGGATGTTGTAAGTGGAACTATGAAAGTAGTTATTGGTAGAATTATGAGTTACCTTAATATAAACATAAAATAGTTTTCAAGTTTTTTAATTTAAACAATCAAGAAGATTTTGCGTAGACTATCTGGTATTACAATGTTGCATATAGTTAGAAATGATTAAATAAAAGGTAACTGAAGGTTATAGGTAGAATTATGAAAATGATCTTGATGTAATGTAGCCACGTTGAAATAATTAGTAAAGAAAGGCTTACGAAACAAATATATTTGTCAGGAATGAATTGAGAGCGAGGAAGGTGTAGATCGAAGAAAGAGTGGAAGGATAGGTGAAAGAAAAGGTAAGAAGTACGAATAACAGAAAGCATGTATGTTATGACAGATGCATGAATATGGCCGAGGTGAGAGTTTTGTGTACGCATAGAAAGAAGTGGAAATCCATCCTCACTGCTGACACCAAAAAGGGCATGGCGAGATAGTATTCAGCATCAAACATACACATTATACTTAATCCCTATTCAGGATTATTATTTAATCGCTACTCAGGATTATTATTTAATCCCTACTCAGGATTATTATTTAATCCCTACTCAGGATTATTATTTAATCCCTACTCAGGATTATTATTTAATCCCTACTCAGGATTATTATTTAATCCCTACTCAGGATTATTATTTAATCCCTACTCAGGATTATTATTTAATCTCTACTCAAGATAATTATTTAATCCCTACTCAGGATTATTATTTAATCCTTTTATTTTAGTACCGATCATGATGTGTGGGAGTGAAACGTAGATTTGGAAAATTATAAAGAGATCCAAATAACTACTGTAGAAATGCGTACACTGAGAATAATACATCGGGTGGTAATTTAAGACAGAATACGGAATAAAGTGATTAGTGATTTTTTCTTTATTTTACACATGACAAGAAACATATTGGAGCAGCGTCACTATAAACTTCAACAAGCATTCGATGGGCTTCAGCTGAACTTTTCTTCAAATTAAAGCAGAAAATTAAAACCTCCCGAAAATGCTGCTTGGTTAACACAAAATTCGACATTTTCAACACAGTACAAAACAAGGTTTTTGCATGAAACTCAAAACGATATAAACTGGATATTATTGGCAGATGTCTAACGTCTCTGAAACCGCCAAAATCGGCTGTCACTATGAACCATTCATAACAGCCAGAGCCATCTTTTGTAAATGGACCGTACTAGTTTGTCCTTCTACTACATAATTTGCGAAAAAACAACAGGTAATTTAATTCGGACACACAATTTTAATGGATCTGGGTTTATTGCCTTTCATTTGTCGTGTCCCCAGTAAACTAGGTTTTTGCCTGTATCTCACTGAGGATATATAACATAGCATGAAAAAATAAATTGATACTTCTTTCCGATTTTGAATTATGTAAAACCCCGTTGTACATTCTCATCAACCTGACAAACACTGACTCAATTACATATGTATACGTCACGCGAGATCAAACTCCTCACGTGAACGTGAACTTAACTTTGATGTGTTCAGTAAGATGAAGAAGACCACTATGATATTTTAAATATAAGTATATATAGTATTCGCCAGAATATCACAACAATATTTAGAAACAGCTAATAACTTTGTGCTCTCCTTTATTAATATAAATAACGTAATATAAACAAAACATTAAGGACAATACTTTGCCTCTGGAGTTGAGTAACCCTGCATCAACATGTAGGAAGGTTTTAATTCTGCAAAGCAACTTGCATCTCGTTCTACTAACGAGACCACGTGTTTTCTATATCTCAATATCTATCCATAAAATTCCCACAAAATTCTCAAAAAATCCAATATTTGTTATATGTATGCGTTATTCCACTAAAAACAAATCTGAGTTCTTTACCTCTATAAAATAAGTCTTCGACAATTACGTAAGTCTGCTTGGTGAAGTTTGGTAATATTTTGTGGTATACATACATAACATATATTGAACTTAAATATACATATAATTATTAAATAATTTTAAAACAATTACTGCAATTTATTATTACTACTGCTTTTTGTATCTTCGTGTTAGTTTAAGATAAAGTTTTGTATTATTTGTCAATAATTTTAAGTACTTGTATAACCTGTCACATGTTCATTTGTATATAAAGACACTGTTGTGTCGTAAATTAAATAAATAAAAAGAAGGAAATGTAGAGAAAGTCAGAAAAATCGTAATTGTTGTATGATGTATAGAGGCAAATAATGCGAGTCATGGTAGAAAAGTCTGGCGCTTTATCCTCTATGCCTATCCCGACAGGGAAATTGTATGATAGTATATATTTATGCATGCAAACTGAGAATCTCGTGAATTGCGATGTCTCCATTTTAGAGGAATTGTGAATTTAGGATATTACAATAAAATTCTCGTGTTTGTCTTAAACACGTAGTGAAGTTTCCAAGATACGTTGTCCATAGGGAGAACGATAATTTGACTGAATCTCAGTAAAAACTTTAAGATCTTTACCTTGGCCCTGACATCTTGTCTATATCTGTGATGATGCCTCCTTTCGGCGTGTTGTCGTTCTTCTGAACGAAACCTTTTTTCCAGTTTTTTGTACAGCCTGCCGCTGATGTGTTTGGTCAGCGGCCTTACCCCGTTTGGGGAGTCCGCGAAGCCTGCTGGTGGTTGGACTATGTCTGGTTGGTCGTCCCGGTAAGCACCCTGAAAAAAAAATAGATTTTGATATATTTTACAATATTTGTAAGAGTCTTTGTAAAAAGACGATTTGATTGCCACACCTTTGGCTATTGTGTTGTGTATTGTTTCATTCTTTATAAATATATGCTAATCCATACATTTTATTTCCTAATAATTCATGTCAATTGGTTTTTATATAAAAGTATTCTTTAGATTAACTCATATAGATAAATAAAAATGAGTATTATTGATCGCTGGAAAAGTCAGTGTTATTTATTTAATTTTGTCAAGTTGTTGTATCGATTTTTAGTTTTTTAATTTAAATAAATGTCTCTATGATCATATCACATACATTTTCCATCTCCATATCTTAAGATTAATGAAAAATATCTTGTTAAGACATCAGCTTACGTATAAATATTCTAATGGAACTGGGTGCGCAGTAGATCCATGAAAAGATATCCTCGTTCATGCTTATCAATAGGGCACCCCAGGTTCAAGACTGATTTAACTTGAAGACCATTATGCATTTGATTTTATGTTTTTCTGTAGCTTTTATGCTGCTTATTATATTTTTATAGCATTATTAAATAATAATAAAATAGCGCTATAAAAAGTTTTGTTTAGCGAAAGGCTGCAGCAATTTAAACTTTCCAATCTATCTTATGATTGTGTGCGGTATAGTGTGGGATGAATATTTTTGGTCTTTCTGGAGTGATGATGTGTGAGCAGTTGAATTTCGCAAGATGTTTCCAGTTGTAGTTGAGTGTCACTGTCAGGTTGATGAGAGTGTGCAACGGGGTTTTATTTTTGTGTAATCAAAAATCGGAAAGAAGTATCGATTTATTTTTCTCATGCTAAATATCCTCAGTGAGATACAGGCAAAAGCCTAGTTTACTGGGGATACGACAAATGAAAGGCAACAAACCCAGATCCAATAAAATTGTATGTCCAAATCAAATTATCTGTTGTTTTTCTCAAATTGTGTATATTTCTTGTCATGTGTAATAATAAAATAATAAATAAATAAAAATAAAATAAAATCATCTTTGAACTTTGATCTCAGTGCAATTGGAACTTTCAGTTTGATTTGTTAAGGCTATGCACTTGCTAAAGTACAAAAGCTTGCACATAATAAACCAATAAGTGCAAAGGTGTCTTTCACCCACATGATGTCTAACGATTTAATTATAAAATGATCTTGAACTTTTTTGTTTGTTTTTAAATATTGTAATATGACCGAAGTCAAAAGTATTCATAGACTCTCGAAGAACGATATAAAAAGAAAATTTATATAGCGCCGTTTAGAGCGCAGACATGGGATAACAACCCATTATTATTGAAAGATTAAAAATATAAATTAAGCCAAGTGTAAAAATAGGAAAGTGGTGGCTGCAGCTATAATATTAGGAACTTTTTCGCATTTGCATATGTTTAAAAAAATACATTTCTTAAGATAACCACCAAAAAATTACGTGTATGATGGCAACACATTTTTGGCTTTAGGAGAGGTGTAGTGTACATGTGTTGTGTTTATATATAATCATAATTTTTTATAAGACTTCCCATAAAGTAGTCGAAAAGAATCCCATGGTATTCAACAGACGCATTCCTGCCATTCGAGGAATGTATTCCTGCCATTCGAGGAATAATAGAATGGATGCACAGCAGCCCAGCATGTTAACCAAAATACCAAGTTTATAGAGACTATTTGTAAAATGATGTTTAACTGTTTAGAATTGAACACCCATTTCTCTTGGTAGTAGCTGCGCTCTCTACGATAATCTTATCAGATAATAAGGCACTCTTTATTCTGTTTCTTCATCTGGTTATGGGAGCATATAGTTGATTCATACTTTAAAGTGAGGACTTGAAGCATCTTCAGCTGTGACGATGTCCACTTGCTTTCCACAATGATGGCAATGTACGCTGCGCTGATCACCGCCAGCACTTGGTCCTCCGGAAGACGTGGCGCCCGTACCACTCAGATCCGCTGCCTCGCTGTAGAATACGCTGTCACTGCCCGGGCTCACGGATCGTAAGGACTCCGCAGACATCGCTTTAGGTTTGTTACTATCTGGACTTACTGAAAGGCAAATATTACCAAATAAATTTTAATTAAAATGAAATTATTTAAAAAAAATCTGACTGGCTGCAGACACGACAAAATACTTTAAAATAATTTATAAAAATAGATTCTTACCAGAAACACAAAGAATAAAAAAAAAACATTTTAACTTCGAATTGAGCCTTTATATTTGTGATTTCTGAATATGCATAAAACTAAGTTGTGTCCATTGTATAAGTTAGTTTTTCAAAGTTGACTTGATTTTTAACTTCGGAGTGTGTTTTTGCTAATAACCGTTTAAAAAAAACATGACTTGTTATATATATAAACATGATTTTCCTCATTAATAAAATTCAAATGGTCTTATCTCATAACCGGTTTATTCAATATATCAAACCTTTGATCCTTTTGACTTCCTTTGTAAGAAGCAAGGTTGTCATTATTTAAATACCTTACATTTTTATTATTGAAAAAAATGGACATAATATTTTTAATAATACACAAAACGTGGGATCTCAAATGTCCCCCTAGGAATGACTATGAAGAAAAAATATATTTGCGTTCCTGGAAACGTAACTTAAAAGTTATAGATAAAAAGTACGACATATTGGTTGATTGAATATTGCCACCTGTAGCTGTAAATCATTAATAAGATATTTTTAGTTATGGAAATAAAACATTACCCTTCCTTAAAACCCTTAATAATTATTGTGTCTATGCCACTGTACAAAGAATTCTCAGATTAAAGAAAAAAACAATCGTGTCTTTTGGATGCAAGGCATTTGGTGTAGTTTTTCTGTTATAATCTATATTCTCACAATGTACAGGTATGCACACAAAAAAATATATAATTTAGATGACTGTTTATGCTCTAAATTACCTTTTTTGTGCATTCTTTGTCTGGATGGACTTCCATTGGCCTTAACATAATTGAGGGGACTTAGTCTATATCCTGCTGATGTGAGCGATGTTTCTGAAAAATCACAATCAATCAAATGACTTTATAGCTAATATTTAAAAAAAACCAATGCTTTAGAATCGAAAACGGTTTATTATTAAAATAATGATTATGTGATGAATAATTTGTTAAGATGGTAGATAGTCCTCAAGAGTATTTAAGTATTAATTTTGATGTATGGGAGAAAAATATGAACGTGGCAAAATACTTAAACGAGACGAAAAAATGCGGTGGAAATGCATGTACTGAGAAAAACACATGAAGCGAAAATGTATGACAGAAAACGGTATGAAGTGATAAGAGTTGAATGTGAACTGAAGGCCGATGTATTGAATGAGATTAAGCAGAGCGCCCTGAGATGTTTTGAAGACGAAGAACGAATGATTGAATAAAATTAAAATAAAGCGCAAATGTGGAGGAGGAGGCGTGGTAGACGAGACGTGGTAGGGGAGACGTGGTAGGGGAGGCGTGGTAGGGAAGACGTGGTAGGGGAGGCGTGGTAGGGAAGACGTGGTAGGGGAGACGTATGAGAGACGTGGTAGGGGAGACGTGGTAGGGGAGATGTGCTAAGGGAGACGTGGTAGGGGAGACATGGTAGAGGAAGACCAAGGAAGGTATGGTTGAATCAATTGAGTGACTTTTTGAAAAATGTATATTTAAAAAGTCAGAGAATTTTTAGGAATCTTCTCTGCTTACCCCAATAGGGAGATGGGGTGATGGTGTGCATGCATATATTTTTGAAATATCAACGGAAAAAAGAAAATTATTTTAAAAGGAAACTAATCAATTCGAAAGCAATATTTATTACCTATATCTTCAGCTTCTAAGGAACTGATGATTTTCGTTGGTTGTATGGATGGTCGTCTTCTAGGTAAGCTTCCGGGGAGTGAAACACTTTCATTTGATCCACTCTTTTTTCTTATTCTGAAATAAAATTAAATGGTGATTATTTTTATTTTTTAATAAAAAATCTCCCCTTCCACATGCAGATGCCTTTTTCAATGTAAGGAAAGAGACAATAACTCCAAAAAAACCAAACGTTCATATTTTATTTGGTTCGGTTTTGATTCTTTCTTATTTTGTTTTCAGTAAAAAAAAATCTCCACTTGTTGACCAGAATAAAATCGAAATTCTCCTTCAGCATATCCAACTTTGTTAAGAAAGAATTTCGTAAAATCACTTAATAATGAAGACCAAGGTTACTTTAATTTATAAATTATGTTTGTGAAACTAAGTAACGGAAAATTAAAAGAAGAGAGTACAAATTTTGTGGGTTCGCAGAAAAAAAAATACTACAAGGTTCAGAGCGCTCAATGGTTTTCAATAAAACAGAAAAAGGACAATTATGTTTTGAGGGAGAAAGATGTATTAGAGCACTATGAGAATCTGGAGTCATTCAACCTCCCCTTTCTACACTCTCATCAAGACTATTTATCCTTAATCTCGGGGTATGTAAATAACGAACAGGGTGAAAGTTTTAGACTTCAGAAATAAATTTTCTATTTTTTTTCTTCCACCATATTGAGATGAGAGATACCTAGTGGAAGACCTCGACCCAAAAACCGAAGTCAAGTGCAGAATTGAATCATCTCGTGCAACTTTTAATAAAATGAGAAGCGTATTCTGCGATGATAATCTAAACTTGAAACTTCGACAACGGTTAGTCAAATGCTACGTTTGGTCGGTATTATTGCATGGAGTAGAAATATGGACCCTCAAAGTTAGTAGTATGAAACAACTGGAAGCATTCGAAATGTAGATGTACCGGAGAATGCTACGGATACCCTGGACGGATATGGTCAGCAACACAAGGGTTCTTCAAAGAGCTTAAGTTGATAGAAAGTTGCTGACTAATATTAAAATCCGAAAGGTGTCCTACTTGGGTCATGTACTTAGATGAGCAAAGTACAAATTACTGCACCTGATCATCCAAGGCAAAATAGAAGGCTGAAGTGGTGTTGGCAGGAGGCAAATCTCCTGTCTCCGCAATATACGTGATTGGACTAGCATAAGGGGCGTTGGAGGTCTTTTTCGGGCTGCCGGGGACAAAGATTCTACTCTCAAGTGATATTCAACGTTGGGGGGACCTGACGTGACACCGAGAAAAAGATATTGAGATGGCGTAATGAATAATGAGAAATATAAATACCGATGTGAGGCAGTTCCGGTATTAAAGGCAGATGTTGGTGATTTAGCATTAAGGTTTCCACCGGTTCCGGTCTTTCTTCTGGGACTCTCTCTTGGTCTCCTGTGACGCCTTGGAGATATACTGCCATTTGTTCCACTGGCTGAAAATCGAAAAATTAAAAGCATATTTATTCACGAAATAAACATTGTAACCCAGAAAAGAGTTTATTTGTTTTTTTTTGGTTTGTCTTTAAATCAGAGGGCTGCAAAAATGATTATTTGACATGATTTTTTTTATTTATTAGTATGTATTTCGATCACAACATTAAAAATATTTAATAATAAACTTTTATCATGTTAAAGTCATATGATATAAATAAAATTTAAGGTCACGATTTTTTTTTATTGGAAGATAATAATAAATATATCAATTAAGATTTAAAAAAACTTAGGCTAGAAAAAAGTAAAGGGAAGCGAGATAGAATCTAAAGGGTATGAATAACTAAATTTGTACTGTTCAGATGAAAAAGAAGATAAAAAAATAAAAGAAAATCATGCTTAAGTCTAAAAAATGGTCGTTGTTTTAGAGTTCTTCGGTATTTTATAGACTTGTCGAAGAGGTCAGGCTAAAAAGAGATGTTTATTTTTTTTCCATTTAGACATGTTACCAGAATTGCCATTTTTCCATTTGGACACGTTAACGAAAGTCTAGAGAAACTCGTGATCATGGAGACAGTTAAGCAAATCAACTAAAAAGGTGTTCTATGTATTATCATATATAAGAAGGACGGAATATAGACGGAAGAAGTTAATACGATACCCTTTAAGCAACATGATGCAGGATTGATAATGGTGCAAACAGGTAGAGTACCATGTTTCAGACATGGAGCACTTGACTAAGACAAATTTTTCCTTCGACACCTTAACTGCATTAAACATATATAACCTTATACATGTAGAAATATGAATAATAATTTACCTTCTGCTCTATACTGTAGAAATATGAATAATAATTTACCTTCTGCTTAATACTGTTAGAACTATGAATAATAATTTACCTTCTGCTCTATACTGTTAGAAATATAAATAATAATTTACCTTCTGCTCTATACTGTTAGAAATATGAATAATAATTTACCTTCTGCTCTATACTGTTAGAAATATAAATAATAATTTACCTTCTGCTCTATACTGTAGAAATATGAATAATAATTTACCTTCTGCTCTATACTGTAGAAATATGAATAATAATTAACCTTCTGCTCTATACTGTAGAAATATGAATAATAATTTACCTTCTGCTCTATACTGTTCGCTGGAATCATCCGAGGTTAAAACATTAAGTTGCACTTTTCCGTTTTTGGAGCTCATGTCTTGTCTTCTCAATGTGTCCATCAGAAGACCTTGACTCCTCAAATGTCCAGGCGTCAAATCTTTGCTCTTGCCTTGAACCGGACTTCTGCTTTTCGACTTTCTTTTCATAAACCTTTCTCTATCGGCTGCTCTCTTAGCCTCGAAATCTCTTTCACGGAAAGATTTTTCTGCCTCTATCTGCCCTTTTGGGGATGATATGATTTTTGTTTTTTCTGGAAAACTAGGACTTTTTCTTATGAATATTGAAGGTGTAGGTTTCTCCTCTAAGCTCTTGTCATGAGACATTGGACTTCTTATATGACTAGTGGATTCTTGAACTAATGAAGATCTTCGCCCCCAATTATCCTTTGAAGGTGATGTTATATCGTCTGATGGTTGTTTGGAGAACTCGAGGGTGAAGTTTTTTCTTTTTCGTCTTCTTTCGTCAGCTGTCCATGGTCGATTTGAATTTTTGTATTTTGTGGAGTATTTATAAGCTGTAAACAGAGACACAATAAGGTAAACGAAGTATACAGGTTCAGATTTTCACACAAAATATATAATTTAAAAATAACACCAAAAATTAAAATCCCAATCCTCAGTGTTTATATGATGCACAGTTCCACCATATCAGCAGGTCAGTGAATCTATTACAAATTATGTACAATATATCGTCGTTGTTCTGCGAAAAGCATTTTGCTTAAAATGACTTTTTGATGCCCTTTTACTTAAAATAAAAATATCTACACATGGAAAAAAACATTTGTGTCCAAAAGTTATGTCAAAAGGTTTCGCTGTTATAAAAAGATAAAAAAAAATATTATCTCGAAGAAATTCCATAGTTGGTATTCATCCCTGCCAACCAGAACAAGAATTCATCCCTTAATAAACCATGACACATCAAGTCATTCGGAATAAATAATATAGAAAAAACTATATTTTAGAAGCGTTTAAGTCACTTTTGTACAGTTGTTTTCACCAAGAAAGGATTAAGTCCAAAACAGATGTCCGTATTTTAAACTTTTAGGTAATATGTTTTTAAGTTATTATTTTTTTGTAGTAATTCTTATAAATAAATAATCTCTCTTTAAATAACATCTGTTTGTATTTTATTTTATTAAAAACTTAATTTTACATCGCCTTCCGAAACTTAAATTGCATTTATCTCAAAACTCAATATTTGAACTTAAATGCTTTTCACAGAACAACGATGATATAATATATTGAAAAAAATAAAACCCTCATTCCTCAGTCACAATAATGCAATAAAACTGTCTAAAATATCGATAAGACTTTTTCTATTTTTTTTGTTTTTTTTAACCTGGCGAGTTTTTTTGCCATGTGGCAATCTCTTCCAGCCAACCAGAAATATGTTTTTTATAGACCCTAAGTGTTAACCAGACTGGAATCCTATTTAAAAAAAGCTTGGTTCCATCGGGGATTGAGCCCGCAACCTCCGGATCGGCAGACAAGTGTCTTACCACCAGGCCACGGAGGTCTAATACATAAACATTTTCTAATACATAAACGATTTTTAACATAGTACGAAACCAAAAAGTATTAAAAACGCGCCTTAATTAACTATTGGCGTTGTGTCGTCATAGTTCCAGTCAAGTCATTCATTCGGTGACGAACAGTAAAGTATTGGTTGTGAGACCGTTTTGTTTATAATATTTTCGATAAATTTGTTCTAAATCATTAAAAACACATGTTTATCGGTCGATTAATCTAATCACCGATAGTGTTTCTCTGCAAGTCCAATTATTTTTTGATATTTTTCTTATATTATACTTTTTTTTTTCATAACACTGTCATTTGATACAAAAACAAGTATTTTGTTTGGTTTTAATCCCAGCATATTTTGGCAAAAAACATTAATTTTTATCTCAGTTAATATTTAGTTTTAAATGCATTATTTTTAAAAGTGAATGGTTCTCAAAGTTAAAAAAAATATATATTCAACATAAAAATTTGTATGAAAACTTTGAGGCCGATGATCGGCCCCGTGGGATTAAAAGGGTTGGCTGTATTTGTGCATTTTGGCAATATAGGAGTATAGTACTTGTAATGCATCTTTTATGTTATATTTTTGCTATACCAGTAAAATTGAATTATTTTTATTCTAAGACTTACTTAAGCCACCATCATCGTCTTCATCCTCCACAGGACTTTCATAATATCCCGATGAAGAATAATGGCCGCTTCTTTCGTCATCGGATATCGATTCTCCCTAGAAAAAAATATTTGAAGGTAAAGTGGGGTTTGAAAACATGATGAAGGCAGTTTTTTGGAGGAATATAAATTATTAATAAGTAAATTTGGTCTTTTAATATCAGTGGTCATTTTCAGTTTGAAAAACAAATTTAAATTTACAAAATATATTTATTTATTTCATAAAAAAAAATAAGTCATTTCGAAAGGGAAAAAATCAAAGGACCTAATTTCAATATAAAAATATCATGTAATTTTATTTTAGAATGAAACTTCAAGAATTATCAGATGTTTTGCACTATTAATAAGGGTTTAAGAGGCGATTCCAAAATATTCCTTTGTTTTAATTTTCTTCAGATTTCTACCCCGATTTGTTAGGAATTCCTTTCGTTCAATCTTATAATTTATATTTTGATATCTTCCAAATACTTTCAACGATATTTTTTAAAACTCAGTTTAACCGATTTTTATAAACTAAGAATTATTATTTAATATAAAGTAAAATAGTAAATAAAAAGTTAAATAAATTATTTAAGAAATAATCCTACAAAATTTAAATGAAAATCCCTAGTCACAGTTTAATAAACTACGAAAAGTAAGTTATTATTTATTTAATCGTATAGTACCCTTCAAAACATCTGAATCGAACATATTGTCTTCGGTCCCATTCATTACCTAAGTATAGAGCTCGCGATCCTTCATTTAATTTGTTGATAATTCCACTTCGCGCGTGAAGAAGCAAGAAAACTAGTGATTGTACCAAACCAGCTTTTATTCCTCAGACTGGGTCCCTTTTTTAAATTTATTTTTTTGATACCACCGGAAATTTAAACTAGAAACCCTCGGGTGGAAGTCAAGCGTCTTATTAACTATGCCAAAGGGGTCGTAAGATTGTCAAATACTTACATATTACCTATTTGATTACCAGGGTGTAAAATAAAATATAAAAAGTTCAAACTATCTTTATTTATTTATTTAACAACTTTATTGCAATACAATCTGGCGGGTTTATTGCCAGGTGGCAATCTCTTCCAACCAACCAGACAAAAGTAAATGAAGCAAGTTACGTGGTCGCATAAATCATTCAAATGACTATCCATCCCCACGAAATCCATAAACATATACGGGAGAACATGCCCACGAACCCCACAAAGACGGACAATCACCCGAACATTATTTTTCATATAAAGTGAGATATCATCAATCAAAAGGAAAGGAAAGGATGGTGGAGAGGAAAGGAAAAGAAAAATCAGGAATGAAACACGTTATTTTACTGACCAGAAATTAAGAGTTTTTTCAGTCGCTTCTTAAAGCATGCCAAGGACGGAACGAGTCTTATACTGGTTTGTAACTGATTCCAGAGTCTCACTGCATGGACAGTAAAAGACGATGTAAAGAAATACCTGTTTTGAGATATTGACGAAAACATAGCATGGTTTTGTATAGACTAGTTTAAAATAATTTTTGCACGGAACACAATCACGAAAAAAACTATTTGACTGATTGGATAGTTTTGATTATACAATATAATATATGCTTACAAGACATTTAAAATAAATATAAAAAAATAATGTGTTTTGTGTACTTTAGGGTTTCTTGAAGGAATACGAGAACTTGTAATTTAGGGATTCTTGAAGGAATACGAGAACTTGTACTTTAGGGATTCTTGAAGGAATGATCGTTTCGGAATGCCCTCAAAAGACAACTCGAGAGTGATGAAGAAAATATTATAGTTATTGAACTAATAGTTCTCCATTCTTTCTTCTTTTTCAGCTGCGTCGTGCATTTTATTCAAGTCTTCTTGTTTATTTATTTGTTGTGTCAAAATATAGATTTTTATTTTCTTAATATTTTTTTTCATTCTTAATAAATTTTAAAATTACATGTAGTTATGATATCTTTGCTAACTGTAAGGTCAAGAATTGAGATGTGCCGTGTCATCAAGCTCAATTTGGTTCGTAAGGTAAAGCTTTCGACTACGCCTTCTGTATTGCTGGACTTTTTTCAGTGTAAACATCTGAATTTGAAGCTACGTAAGGAGAATATAACTTAAAGGTTCTTAGAAGAATACTGAAAAATTTACTTAGTACAAAAAGTCATCAATACGCCCAAGAGACAGTTTATTGTTACTACATGAAAGCGCAAAGTACATAATAATCAACAACAGAATTTCTCAATCATGTGCCCGCGGGCGCATGTGCGCCCGCGGAGCTATTTGCATGCGCCCGCTACAAAGTATGGATGTCCCAAAATTTATCATCCTATTTTTTTTATTCTAACTTTTAATGTAGTGGAAAAAAGCTATAATAAAAACAAATGAGGTAATAAAATTTGAGACACTCTATATTTAATAACGAAAAAAAAACACAATTTAATCTAAAAAGTATTTTTTTATTAATATTGTGTATTGAAATCGTAAATATATAAACATTTATGTTATTTTACGAAAATATTTTAATTCTGTGAGTTCAAGGGCTGGTTACAAGTGCCAAATTTCTGCACTTGTTTAGGCATGTACTCGTATTTTATCTGTTGGTAACCGGTTCAGTCTAAATGCAATGTTGCGCCACATTTGATTTTTTTCGCCGCGTTTGATTTTTTTCTCACAAACATTTAATCCTAAAATGAGTAATCCAAGTAAAAAAAATAATGAACCTATCAATACAACAACGTATTGATAGGTTCATTATTTTTTTGGGAAGAATCGATTGGGAAGAAGACTACTGTTTTATCTAAACTAAGGATATGTGTTTGCTTGATATGTCCTTTTTTAGAAATCCGGCTTTCGCCCGTCACTATTTTCCTTAATCTCGAATGTACCTCCGACCACAATTAGGTTGAGAGCCTCTGATCTACAGCATCACCAGAAAAACACATTTTTGAATGCACCAAATGTTTAAAATTATTAAAGTACTCAACAAACTAAACAACAAAAAGATTTGTTAAAAATGGTTGATCTTAACAGCGAATTAATATTAACATTGATGTATAGGAGTGAAATGTGGACGTGGAGAATTAATAACGGGAACCCAGTAAATATGGTAAAAATACGTGCAATGAGAAAAAATATTTGATGTATCGATAGTATCGATATACTCGTATGACGGAGCCGGTCCCAAGCCCAGATAAAGGAGGAGGGACTTCTTTCCTATTTTTTTATTTATTTCACCTGGCGTGTTTATTGCCATGTGGCAATCTCTTCCAGCCAGAAAGATGTTTTAATGGGCCCTAAGTGAAAACCAGATTGGAATTCCATTAAAAAAATCTGGATTCCGGCGGGGATCGAACCCGCAACCTCCGGATCGGCAGATAAACGTCTTACCACCAGGCCATGGAGGTCGAATTTCCTTCCCCTCCCTGTAAATTAACCCCCCCCACCTTCAATCCTCTACTTGCTCATTTTATTTTTGCTCCATCCCTATCCATAATGGCACCCAACGTGCCGGTGTGTTCCGATCGTCTAACTTCGGTGTGCCATCGGATTCAGTGCAGCGGTGTGATCGAAGAATTTGCTGGTGTACAACGGCTCACTCACTTAAAACAAACTCCATGGCACGGCTTCGCTTTCCAACATTGAAGTTGGAGCGGCGAGGGGATCCTCGACTACGAGGCCCGGCAACGACGATGACAAGATAAGAAACGTAAATATGAAGGATGAATGGAAGCTTAAAACTGGTGTATTAACTAGGCTGCAAAAGAGCAGTTTAAGGTTGTTAGAACATGTTGAACGAAAGGCTAACAAAACAATAGCGCAAAGTAAGCATGCCAAGGTGCCGGGGAAGAGGAAAATTGAGAAAAGCATGGTTGAATCAAGTGGATGAAATATCGATAGAAGAAAAAGGTAAGGAGTGAGATAAAAAGAAAGAACTGCATGAGAAAATATATGGACGTGAGGAGGCGAATGAAGTACGTCGAGATTGGAATGTATGATGTTCTATGTTCTCTACTACTTCTACAGGGAAATTGCACGATGCGTGTGTTTATTAGAATTTCATTGAATATTTTTTGAGGACACAAGAAAGTTATAAGTTAGAAGAAGTACAGTCGGGGAAGTGTATGGTGAAAAGTGTAAGAAAAAGCACTCGTACCTTTATATTAGGCACTGTTTGTTCTGGCGTCGAGCTCTTTGCTGGATGTCTCTGGTCCGCGTCTTGCGCAGCTTCTTCTTTCTCTTCGACCTTCTTTTTAGCCTCGGCATTCTGCCCCTTCCTCTTGCTGCCCATCTCAGGCGTGCTGCCTATCAGGCTGTAGCTACCAGAGGAACTGCTACTCCCCGTGGGGGATGGCGGCTCCTTTTCTGTCGTCTTTAAAAAACAACAGTCGGTGTTCTTTAGTTCATTAATTTATTTAAATAATTCATTGTACAATGATGCTATGAATTGTTGATGCATGAATTTGAACTATAGACTGATGTATTGAGTGACATGAAACATAGCACTCTGAGATGGTTTGGTCACGTGAAACGGATAAATGAAGAAAGACTAACAAGATAAATATATTAAGCGAATGTGAGGGGAAGGCGTTAGAGGAAGACTAAGAAAAAAATATGATTCCAGCCATACTTGGATCAAATGTATGATTTTTTGAAAGAAAAATCTATAAAATTGTTAGGAAAATCGTAGAAGCTGTGTGATAAGGTGTATAGATATAGAAGAGGCGAAATATATGTGTCGCGATAGAAAAATCTAGTATTTTTGTCTCTCTGCCTACCCTGACACCTACAGCGTGATTGTCAACGATAATCTTATCCAAACAATTAGAAAATTGCTTAATAATTTGGTTTTTAATGTTGGATGAAAGATTTATATTAGAATTTAACACAAATACGACCTCCGTGGTTAGACAGTGGTAAGATGCTTGTCTGCCGATCCGGAGGCTGCTGGCTCGATCCCCGCTGAAACCCAGATTTAAAAAACTGGGAATCCAGTCTGGTTTTCACTCAGGGCCCATTGAAACATTTTTTTGGTTGGTATGAAGAGATTGCCACATGATAATAAACTCGCCAGGTTAAATAAAAATAAAAAAAGAAATTAAATTAAGCAAATACAGACTTAAAAAATTTAAAAAAGAATAGTAATTTGAATAAAATGTCGTCTACGGCTTGAATATAGGAACGAATATTGGGAAGAAATATAATTCGGGAACAAGAAAATAAGCTACGTCTCCGAAGAAAGAATTTTAGGGACGTTGCTTGAGACACGCCCACGATGGAGTGAGTTTTATGTAAGTTGGCAGCTGGTTCCAAAGCATAAAGGCTTGGACAGTAAAGGAGGACGTGAAAATTTAATTTATATGGACGTTACTAAAACATAGAAAACGCTATTAAAAATTAACCGAAAAAAAATATTTATTTCAAATATAGTATTAAATGAACATGCCTTATTTCTTGATGTGAAAAAGTATAAAGCATACTACATGCGTATTTTCGGTTATTTAAATTCGGTATTTAAAAAAATCCTTTTATCCTAGCCCATACAACTCGTTTTACATTTCCTCAATTTTCTCAAAATAGGTACGGGTTGGATCATGTTTATATTTGTATATAACACTATATAGCGATGACCTTATTTACCTCACATCTCCGGATATTATACAAATTCGATACTTTATTTACCTCACATCTCCGGATATTATACACATTCGATACTTTATTTACCTCACATCTCCGGATCTTATACACATTCGATATTTTAATTGCAAGCACTGAAAAATACAGCCCTTTATCCCGGCTTCAGTAAAAGTTTACCAAAAAAATATGTGATAAATTATTTAAATATAGGAGTATTTTTTTTTTGGTTTAGTTTCATCCCCATTAAACTTTCCCTTCCTGTGCTACATTTGTAAAAACGATTTTCTTATTAACTTTACTCTTCCTGTGCTAAAAAAAGTCCACGCGTTCCGGTGCTGTGTATTCAATACACATCAATACACATATAAAAATGAGCAATTTAAAATCGGAAAAATAAGAATATTCATAGCCAATCGCTTAAATTAATCAAATTTGAAGTCAAAAGTGATCATAATTGAAATTCAATTGCTGAAAACATGAAAAAAAATATCGGCCGACGTTCACAAAACGGGCGAAGAGACCACCTCAAAAGAATGCCCGCGAGCTACTGAAGCGAGAGAAGCGAGCGAACTGAGATTCTATTTCTGACGTTCCCATATACCGAAGTAAAGTGAGAGTGAGACGTGAATAGCGTCGCTTCTCACCCATAGCGGGTTTTTTAGAATGAATATACCTACGTCACACACAAGCGCACGTTTGATTGTATTGGTGAATTTATTCCCGATTTTCGCAAAATATCTCTGATGTGACCGATAAGTGCAAATTATTATTAATATTATTTTTTCATTCAATGCGTAAATGTATGACGGAGGAATACCTAAAATCTGAACCCAGTATTTATGTTTAAAGAGATATTAAAGATTTTAGAAGCAATGTGTACTAGTTACACATCACAGGGAAGGAAGGGTTAATATATCGTATCAAGTACCACTCAACGTTTATTTTTTATTGCGTCCAAAGCACTAATTTATATTCTTTACGATGTTTGGAACAATTAATAATCCTCTGTTTCTGGTAAAATGTTGTCGTTATTGATGGTTTTATCAAACACAAAATCCTTACAATGTTTTCACATTTTAGTGTTTTTTTATGAATTATATTAGGACTTATTCCGCAACAGTACAAAACGAACTGGTCACATGTCACAAACTTGAGTGAAAAATACTTGATTGATATCGGCAGCATAATCTGATAAAGATTTTTTATAAAAAAAAACTAGGGGCACTACAGTCGTCGCTGTTGTCGTCGTTGTTAGGCCTTGTAGTTGAAGATCTCGTCGTTCAATTCTAGATAAGCTCTCCCGCGGACGACACAGGCATGAGGATCCTGCTGATTTGCTTGTTAACACTGATGCACGTTCGCAGCACGCTGTTTCTTCCATGTCTAGCTATTGAAGAGCCATCAGCTCGACAATATCTTTCCAACTTCCATGATCTTGATCCACCTTCTGGCACCCTACATATAGTCAGTGACTCTCGTAGACTGTCCTTGTAGCGTTTCTTCTGCCCACCAGCCCTTCGTTTATCCATTACTTCACAATGGGGGGTACTAGGAATAACCAACATTTGATGAAGTATGTTTATCGCATTGACTAAGGATAGTTTGGTTGTATAATATGTAGATGTATAATTAATCATAATATAAATAGGCCAAAACCCGTACGATGGTTGTCGTCAAAAAAAGAATACGAGAATTGAATTTTAAATACAAGAGAGTGGGAGAGGAATACTTAGATTCTCTGCGAAAGTAATTCGAAATTTGAATCTCGGTGGGTCCGTGATAACTGAACGAATTTTAAATACCTAGCTAACAATTTTTGAACCAGTGTAAAAGGGGACGATGTATAAATGATATATATATATATAAACAAATTATATATTTATGAATATATATTTTCATAAATGTAGAATTTGTTTTACTTCCGTTAATATTTCACGGATTGCAACTAGTATGTAGATATTTGTTGATGATCCATTTTCCTCTTTTAAAAACTCACGTTTCTAAGTACAAGTTGCCCAATAACTTGTCAATATTACTTTTACAAATAAGCTTCGAAGTGGAACGGATTTGAGCAAACGCAACTATTTCGACTACATTAAAACCCTTTTATTGATATTTTTAAGTCAATATGAAAAGGTTTATCTTTCATTTTTTGTTCACAACATTTTGCATCATTCAAGACAAGTATTTAAATAATGCTTACCCGTGTTACAGCTATTTTCGAGTCCAGCGTATAGCTATTTTAGAGGACCTTTTGATTGTTTTAGTATGTGTGATATATGACTTAAATAACTCGAAACCAGTAAATCGTTCCCATCACAGAAGAAACTAAAAAATGCTAATGACAGTGGCACAATTTAACGGTCGTGAGAGTATAAGGTTAAGTGGATATTTTTAGTGTAAATGTTTTTGATTTCAGGAAGGTCGGCCTTTCCTCAATTTTATGTCTTGACTTTGAGAATAGTTGTTTCATTTACATTTTATCTTTTGTGTGATTTAATTAATTTCGTACTTTTGTTTCATGCATTTGAGTATTTTTTATTCAGTGTTGTCTTTGATGATTTCATGCGCTGTATGCGTTCTGGATTGAATTGATTTTTTGAAGTTGTTGAAATTTTGTTTTTAGTTTCGTAAATGCTGATGTGACGTGTAAAGAACACTAAATGCCGCATACATTTTATAATCTAAAGACAAAATCCAAAGTCATGGTGATATAAAAGTGTGAAAGTAAAAGTAAATGCGATACATGGATGAGTAATGAAAGATTTTAGCAAATTGAAGAATTTCGCTATTTAGGTAGTATTTTTTCAGATGACCAAGGAAAAGTTACGAAGGATATTGAACGGCATAAAACGAATTAATGGGGCACTAAAATATATGTATATACTCAAAACGGATTTTATCAAAATCTGCTAAGATGATAGTCCATAATAGTATTTTAGTACAAACTTTGATGTATGGGAGAGAAACGGGGATGTAGAACAAGACTTAAAAGAGTCGAGGAATATATGGGGTGACAATGTATGACTAAATACGGTATGAAGTGTTGAGGGATAAGTGTGAACTTAAGGTTGATATGTTGAGGAAGATGAAAAACAGCTTTCCGAGATGGTTTGGGCCCGTGAAACCAATGAATGAAGAAAGACTAATAAAACAAATATACAGTGCAAATGTGAGTTAAAAGTATGATGCTCTGAAAGAAAACAATGTAAAAAGTTATAGAAATCGTAGGAGCTATATGAGAAGGTGTATGGATTTAGAAGAAGTGAAATGTGTGTTGTGAGATAGTAAAATTAGGCGATCTTTCCTTTCTGCCTACCCCGATAGGTAAACAGCGTGATAGTATGCATGTTTATATCTTTTAAATAAATAATCAAATTAAAAGTTGACAAGATATTTTGTTATTTGAAGTTAAAGGCTTTGCAAAAATTGTTCAAACCATGTTTGACTATGTTAAGTTACACGGATATATGAAGAATAATAAACATGAAGTTGTTATCACTGAAATAACTTTGATTTCTGGAGTTGATGTGTATATTGTGACTAGGCCGACAGTACATTGCCTGGAAATGTTAGCTATCTGAGAATTTTGGAGCCTCTAATACTTGTATTTCAAGGTTCTACTGCTGTGCACACTGTAGACGATTTCCAAATCCCCTCTCCACTTACCTTTGCTCTAGTAGGACTTGCACTGGCTGCTCTCTTCTTATGTCTTTCGCTCTTGGTCTTTAGTTCTTCAGAAGGCGGAGTCGCTTGCGGAGGACGGGGTAATGGTGGCTCTCCACTGGGGCCTCCGTTAGGGGTCCCGTTGCTGGTGACGCTGATGGTAATGGAAGTCATACCAACGTGGCGGGGCAGTGCAGGGGGTGGTGGAGAAAACGAAGGTACAACCATGTCTTCGGAGATGGCTTCTACTCGAGCCAAAGAATAGATGCTTGAGGCACTTTCGAATGATGAACCTTCGTGATTTTTAGATTCAGGAGCTGGAAAAAAATATTTTGTATGATTATTTCATGTTAATATCGAATTTAGTAATTATGTCCTAGTTCTAATGCATTTCTTCGTCCTCTCGCACCCTGCCAGGTCCTTCCAACGTCCACTATCTCTCGGGCAATTTTTTCTCTATCCTGCGTCTTATGGAACAGCTCTTAGACTATTTGTATTTTGGCTCACTCTCGAATGTAGTGAAGCAAGGTCTTCTTGTAGCAATTTGCCGACCCTCAATTTTCCCTTTAAGAATTTTCCCTAGAGGATTAGATATTTGGAACCACGCACAATAAATTCCATGTATGACTAAGGTCAAAATTAGGAAGGTTATATGAAATACATTTAAATTGTATTCAATATTATGCTTTCATTGCATAAAGAACACCCTGGAGAGTTTATTGGCATGTGTCAGTCTTTTATAACCAATCAGAAATGAGTAAAGGAGGTCTGAATTGAAAACCAAATTGATACAATTTTCGAAAATAAAATGGATACAAATGGGAGCGAAAAAGTAACCTCCGGATTGAATAAGAGGTGTCTTACCAACTTGGCTATAAAATATTAATTCCAAGCAATACTTGCGATTACAAGTGAATTTTGATTATTTTTCTTATCAAATATGCAAATTATGTTTAAAATTTCATAGTGGCAATTTAAACAAGAAGTTTAATAAAGAATTTTCTTACCATCCATTTAAGAAAACAAATAAAATGTGTTAACATTTCTTCAAAGCATTTAACTATTTGAATGTAAAAAAAATAATTTAATAAGCTCTATTAACGGATTTCTTTTTGGTATGTCGGCATTTTTATCATTTTAACTGGAAATCGTGGTTGAATTTATTTCTAGTTAGTATTAACCCTTTCAGACCTGAATTATTGTTAAGGGAGAAAAAAAATATTTAAGAGTGGATTAGCCTTCATCGTGGTTTTAATAAAAGAAAAGTTTTTTTTTTACTAGGAAATTGAACGTGTGCATAATTATGCCCAACAGGTATCAACGTACACAGACGACTGAAAAGAGAATTTTGTTGCATAGGTTTTTAAAAGAAAATTTGCCGTTATATTATGCTATTCGTTATATTATTTTATTCGTTATATTATGCTTTGAAATAAGTGTGCATAATTATGCACACAGGGTCTGAATGAGTTAAGAATTCCATTAAAGTGGAAATGTTATAACCTTTTTCGAAGAAAAAGTCTATTTTAAATTCTAATTGGACATTTTATTTGAATATATCACCATATTCTAAGACTACTTTCTCGCTTTTGAAACAATACATAAATATTCGATTGTAATGATTTTTATTTCATAAAAATAAAAAAGTACTTTTTATGGAGCCGTTTAGAGAGCAAAATCTCTTCAAGGGTGCTTTATCTCATATCTTATTGAACGCATCATTTTTTATTTTTTTGTTCCGTGTGAAATGAAACAACTTCAGATTAAATGGCTATATTTTACATAAATAGAATTTTAAAATTCAACGAAATCGATTTCTTGCATGGCTTATCGCATTTATCATTAATTGTTCACTGACCATCACAGATTTGAGTCATGTGATTGATTCTTATACCTGGATTAAATTATGGTATTGTGCAGGGGCTGAATGTCAAAATATCATCGAAAATTTTAACAAAAGAAGAGACATCTGTGGAGCTGCAAGAGGTGGACATTTGGCGGATATTGTTTTTTTTTTTGTTTAAATGTCATTACTTACAAGGACACATTACTAGGACACATTACTAAGGACACTTTTTTTTGTTTAAATGTCATTACTTACAAGGACACATTACAAGGACACATTACTAAGGACACATTACTTCAATAATCAATAACAAGTTTTTGGAAATCAAAGCAAATTGTGTATTTTATTCAAGAATTAAAAATATTGAATTAAAAAAAACCGCTCAATTCGAAAAACCCTTTATAACCTGGAACATTCATAGAATAACCTATTTATTGTTATAATACAACGCATAACTTAACGTGTTGCGCATAACTTATTGTTAGCATAATATAACGCATAACAAAATCTTAATTAACACATCAATAAAAGTATTTATTGATGTGTTAATTAAGATTTTGATTTAAATTATTGTATTAGGTGTTAACATAAGTTGTGTACGTTTTTTTCCAAATTAAAAATGAGCACCAAAAGTAAAAGATGTGTTCCAATATTGAATGAAGTGGAAATGTTATATTTCTGCCTGTCTTAATAGTATATTAATATGGTGTGGTGTAGATGTTCAAACGAAATACAAAGTATAGACTAACTATGCAAATATTAAATTTTAAGTATTAGGTGTTAAGATAAGTTGTGTCCGTTTTTTTTTTCAATTTAAAAATGAGCACCAAAAGTAAAAAAAAAATGGTAAAGGTTATACGTCATTCGAAAGAAAATTTTCTGTTCTACAAGATATTGTGCAGAAATATTAAATTTCCACTTCATTCAATATTGGAACACATCTTTTGCTTCTGTCACGTCCATACATGTTGCCATGTGAACTCTCCTATTATAAAGGCTTTCCCTCTTCCCTCTTTCAGTATATGATTCTTTTGGTCGTGTCACGTTTTTCTAGATCTTACTAAAGTGTTGTTTGAAACTACTTGTATAGATTATTTTTGTAAATCTTTCATCATTCATTGTTTCTACATATCCAAACTCTTAAAATTCTTCTTTCTTCATCTTAAGCACTGCATCTTCTTTCAATCCACATTATTTCTTGACGTCCCTACTCGTTACCTATTCTTTATTACACATTGTTTACCCACAAATTCTACACGCCCATATTTCTAACGCAGTTATTTTCCTTTCAAAACTATTTTCCATATCGCTTGTATAATTTGCAAGTTTCACTTGCGTATCCTGAAATTGGGACCCTGACTCCATCAAAACCAGTTCGTTTTTCTTCAGCGGCACTTTGGTTGCTAAATTGGTTTACCCGTGAAATCTTTTTTGATTGATTTAACTATCAAAGCTCTTATATACTGCCGATGTAACGCTGTATAAGTTGTATTGATATACAATACAACTTAGTGGGCTAATTGTCATATACCAATATTTTCCAATCAACCAGAAGGATGTAAAAAAAAACAAGTGAGTGAAATCAGACGGGGACTTTTTAAATTTTTGTATCGGAATACGGGAATCGAGCCCGTAAACACCGACTAAAACGCGAAACGTCAACAATATCACATAATCCTTCAAAACATATGCTAAATCTTAATTGTTTAAATAAATTTTTACCTTACCAAAGAATGTAGCAATGGTCCAAATAAATAAAAAAAAACTTCATAATAGTTATATTGACTTTAGTGAAAAACAATCTGGTTTTTTTTTTTTTTTTAATGAAATCCATAACCCTTGGGCTAGAAGACAGGCATCAGGCTAACTACTAGATCACAGAGATCATTAGTGATCTAGTTAGTGTGATGCCTGTGATTAGTAAAGTCATTATAATATTATAGTTTATTAGTTACCTTGGTTAACATTCTTACAGCTTCCACTTTTTTTCGAGCTGTCAGAATTTGCTGTCACATAGTCGTCTGTCGTCGTGGTCGTTGTACTTTCAGACACATCAGTCATGTTCGTTTTTCCAGAATCAGTCCTCGCTAGCAAGAGATCCGGAACTACCGAATTGGATCCCTTGGATGCCCCGTTATCTGGAGAGTCTAGTGATCTGTGTGGAGTGTGACTAGGTGTCAAATCTGGAGTTTTTCCACTTGCAGTTGGACTTTTCCTTTGAAGGTCTCTTCTTCTCGATGGGCTTAAAGCTCTTTCTCTCCGCTTAGTGACACTCCCGCAGATATTGCGTTTCAAGGCACTATCTGGTAAGTCTATACTTTGGTCGAACTTAGTTATGGCAATGGAAGGCGCATGCATGCTTCTTGTGATCGGTTGCTTCAGCATGACACTGGACATTGTGGGTTGTTTGGTGATGGGTTGTGCCACTATGGACTTGCTGGCCACCGTGACTGGAGACACAGGTTGCTGTTTTTGCGTTGATTGAGAGTGAGATGTTGGTGAACTATCTATTTTGATTCTAGGCGATGAAGGTGATTGAGACTGTAATAGAATAAAACATATCATTAAAATTCATTGTAAAGCTATCAGAGATGATTTCAGTCAGATAATGAACAATTTAAAAACCATCAGAGATGATATAAGTATAGCATTGAACGATTTATTACTCATTCAAAGGCTATCTGAGATTATTTCAATCAAATATTCAATTTTGACTATCAATAATAATAAAGTGGTTGTTACTGCGACAGGATTTTGAGGTCAGAACCAGACATGACTATTCCGCATTTATCTTGTTTTGAGATAATTGACTTCAAAGTTGCAGATCTATTTAAAAATGGTTTGTTTTCTGTTGTTTCCAAAATGTAACGGTATATGTCTGCACTTATGGTGAACTATTGCATAAACTCATCATCAGGTTTGGTTCTGATAGAAATGGGTATAAAGATGTAGCGTATGTGCCTAACTCAAATGTAATATTTTTGTGGGATAATCAAGTGTGGTTCTGACCCACTCAATTGTGCTTTTATTGTTACTATTATTCGAAATATGAAATGCAAAATATAAATCATTCGTTTATTTTTTCACCCCTACGTTATGCCTACATTAGAGTAGTCAAATATAACAGATCTCTAATCATAATAATTACCCTTAACAAATGTCTTTTTTTTCTGTTACGTCAACACACCCCTTATCACATATTCTTGTCTCTTACTACTTTCATGTGTATATTCATTTGATCATTCAATTTTTTTCAGTTTTTTCGAATTGTTTTATTCTTCAAATCGATTTGATTAGTACCCGTATATTATACGAAATTAATTTTCATAGTATATTATAGGAAATAACAATTTCGATGTTATTTTCTTTTTCTTAAACTACATTACTCATATTTTACATCAGTATCTTCTTTTTTCATATTATAAGCAAAGCTCTAATTTACAATAAATTTATCTATTGTTTCCTCTTTTACCACAACACAGTTAATTAACAATAGACATGTCATGTTCCTTGGATGAAATATTTTAAATAAATATACACCGTATTTATTCGTTACTTGAAATTTTAAAATCTACACGGTCACTTAAGTCCATCAAAATTCTACCAGTCAAAAAAGATTTTCTTCGCCCAGCAGTTGACTTGAGCCTCCAAGAATTGAGTCAACCATCCCCGTATGTTACACTCTTTATACTTGTGCTATGCAAAGTGGTATAAAGGAAATCTAATAGGCTTGCTATACTGACTTGATTATAGTCCAATTCCTCGTCCAGAGCGTCCGTGTCCATGGAGCTGCGCTGCTGGTGCTGCAACAGGAGAAGGTGCTTCCTCCTGGAGTTGGGAGTCAGCAATGAAAGGTTACCGGGACTCGCTGTCAAAGAACTCATGTCAGAAGTGCTGGAACATTCACATATTATGTTATCATTAAGTTATGTTTTCATTAGGGTTTAGCTGAGAGAATTATTGAGGCACGCTATCATAGAGCTATTGGGGGAAATAGTGGAATATTTACTGTCAGGTCAGCAAGGAGATTTTGTTAGACATTGTTGTCAGATGAATGTATTCTGAACTTTAAGGTCAAGCTTTTAGATCTTCAATTTCAGCAATAAACTGGATCATTAGGCAAACTTGTCAAAGTTTTACGACAAGGCGTATTGTTGGACTTGATAAGTGGAATAGTTTCCCTCTAGAATTACATATAGGGGAAAGATGAAACTTTATTTTGCATGAGAAATCATCAAGGTACCCTTGGGGTGGTTAACTGTCACTGAATTTTACCAAATACTAAATAACAACCATCAGAAGGGCTGGAAAATTAAAATAGCTTGTAACGTTTTGGTTTACAAAAGTGTATTTAAGACATAATTCAGTCCAACTTCACCTGACGAAGACGATGGAGATATAGTAGTGAGCTCAAATAAAACAGTGGTGAATAAAAAAATAAAAATTACGGTTTTACTTATTTTATTCAAAAAATTACAGACACCCAAGACTTTATAGGCTTAAGAGAACTTCTTGTGTAGATGTCTTCACACTAATACAATAAAGGGTAATTAGGCAAAAATATCAAAAAAAAAAAAAAACGATATTTGTCAACATGCTGAAAAAAACTATTTTAAAAATAATTTTTAAGTAAACATTTTTCTCAATTGGATTGGAAGCAGCGATGAAAAAATACACTTTTGTTGAACATTTTTATAGACCCTAAAACAAAAAAAAAATTCTACCTATAAGTGATCCCGACGTCAGATAAATAAACACACTGAAGCTCTGAAATACGAAAAATAGTGACTTGTTTTTTACCAGGTATAAAATACATTTCTTTATGTTAGCAAGTGTTCTTTACATACCTGACTGCAGTTCCATTCTCAGTTCCAGAGTCAACTTGCAGCACGGTGGCTTGCGACTCATTCCAGATTCCATCCGAATGATCTCTGGAATGACAAGGACGATCCTCGTTTGAACAACGGGGACTGAAGATGACACATGAATCCAGGACATTGAACACCGAGAAAGCCATGCAATGTGAACATTGAACATAACAAATTATGGTTAAATCCGGATTTCTCAACATGAGAATATTAATATTAGTATATGTGCTATTTTAGAAATTGTAATGTTAAAATTACCCAACTCAAAAAAGTAACTGTCAATGTTTACGTTAAATCAACCATTCGTACTGAATAGAGAAAAAATGAACTTAAAATAACGTGGAAATAAAAAAAAAACAGTGCCCGAGATTACAGAAAAATACTTTTAACTTCGAGTGACTTAACCTTTCCTTCCCTGTGTTGGGTATCTTCTACACGTTGCTTCTAATAACCATCAATATCTCTATAAATATTATAAATACAAGGTTAAGATTTTAGGTATTCCTCCATAGTATATTTACGCATTGATTTAAAAAATAATATTAATAATCATCAGAATTTATCGACTACATCGAGGTGTTTTGTAAAGATCGAAAACAAATTCGCATTTAAACGCGGCGAGTGCCTCGTCTTGACGATAGGTGAATAGTATGCGGGAAGCGCGACACTATATTTGCATCTCACTCTTGCATACTAGACTGAATTGCGAGGAGCTGAATTTTCTCAACGTCGCAAGCAAAGGCGTATGCGCCGGGGTATGCGACTGACGTTCCGCGCCACTAGTAGCCTCTAGGCTTGCAAATAGGTTAGACGTACGCCCGTTCCGTGAGCGTTTTTTAATGTTTTCAGATGGTTTTTTAATGTTTTCAGCAAATAAATCTCAATTATTATAATTTTTAACTTCAATTATAATTAATTAAGAGGATTATCTATGAATGTTCTTATTTTTCTTTATTAATTTTTGATTGCGTACTCACTACCCAACACCATAACACGCGTATTATTTTTATCACCGTAAGGGAAGGGTTAAGAAAGGAATGTTTTTATGGTTTATGGAAGAGGTTGAAATAAACTATAAGGGCTGTTTCAAACATTCTCAATTTATATCCTTTTAATATTTTAAAACAAACTGAGGCTCATGGTATTAATTTATTCAGCCCCTATTAACTCTGTGATCTTGATGGTAAAATACCTGTCTTTCAACCTAGGGGCTACAGGTTTAATGTCCGACAGAATCCAATCTATTTTAAAGGTACTTCTTCTGATTCGTGCTTTCAACACTATCGGCTTTAGATGTAGCTTAGTATACGTGTGCAGTGGACATAATTTTGATGAGGCCTCCCGAAATGGGTTATCTTTAAGTACTTCCTAAAGCTTAATACGCCACCCATATCTCTAACACTAAAACATAGACCATACTACACCACAGGACTAGCAAGCTAGATTTTTTTGAAAAAAAGATTTCAGTGTGGTTTTTACTTAAGGCTTATTTAATATTTTTCTAGTTGGATGGAAGATATTGTGTATGTCTATAAATTCGCTAGATTGTACTGCATCTCACAAAAGTGCAATACAGTTAATTAATATCCGTAAAAGAAAACTATCGAATATTGTTGGTCCAACATAATTTCAGATATTTCCGTAAAAAGAAAACAGGTGTCTGTGAGTTTAATGCAAATAATAATTAAACAATTTTTTCCGACCCCACATTTTAACCACTAAAGTAACAGTTATGTCCAGTAAACCTTTCCCTTCCTGTGCTAAAAAAATCCGCGCGTTCCGGTGGTATGTATTCAATACACATGTAAAAATGAGTGATTTCAAATCGGAAAAATAAGAATATTCATAGCCAATCGCTTAAATTAATTAAATGTGAAGTTACAAGTGATAACAATTGAAATTTAATTGCTGAAAACATGAAAAAAAATATCGCCGACGTTCACAAAACGGGCGAAACGACCACCGCAAACCAAAGCCCACGAGCTACTGAAGCGAGCGAACTGAGATTCTATTTCTTGCTTTCACATATACCAAAGTAGAGTGTGAGTGAGAAGTGAATAGCGTCGCTAGCTCACCCATAGCGTTTATTCAGAATTAATATACCTATGTCACACACTGGCACACATATGATTGTATTGGTGAATTTATTCCCGATTTTCAAAAAATATCTCTGATGTGGCCGATGAGTGCTAATTATTAGTAATATTATTTTTTTTCATTCAATGCGTAAATGTATTACGGAGGAATACCTAAAATCTGAACCTAGTTTTTATTATATTTATAGAGATATTTAAGTTTTTAGAAGCAATGTGTACTAGTTACACATCAAAGGACAGGAAGGGTTAAATCGATGAAATAAACATTTTTTAATAATTTATATTCTACCACCGAAACTAAATTGTTTCCTAAATATCATAAAAAAACAGTAAGCTCGTTAAAAAAATGGCTTTTTCGAGAATTTTCCTTTTCTCTTGAATCGATAATATTTCTCTTTGCTGAGACATTATTTGAAGGGATTCAACGAAAAATTAAAAGAAATGAAAAAAATGTAAATTGACACACGACAATTGAAATTATATGTACACGACCGACACGTTTAAAACACAAGGATAGATTGACCAAATACATATACAGTTTACCTGCCTCTAATTCACTAAATTTTCCATCAATTGGATCGTATTACACGACTCGTGTAACCTTGACCATGAGCACTGCAGGTGCACACGTGTCTATAAATAGAAACAACATATTTCTGCTTCCTAATATTCATTTCAAATATTTTTAATCGTCGCGCATTTAATTAAATATGTTTATAAATTGATTTGCATTTTAAATATTTCAAACGTAAATTGCGGGAAATAAAAACGTAAAAGCGGGTACTAAATGTACTAAAATAAAACGGGATTTTAAAAATTGAACGCAAATAGTGGGAAAACGTGAATTCCGGGCACGTAAAAACGGGGTTTCACTGTATCACATACTTTATATTGATTGTGTAGATTTTTTCGAATTTTATTTGAAAATTAGTTAGTTTAATAAAATATATTCTTATTTGTAATTTATTTTTAGGCGAACGAAAGCTAAATAATTGAGAATTCCGGATAGTCTAAAATTAAAACATTCACTAATAAATGTAACAAATAATCACAAAGTTTATTTTGTACAACAAATCGAGAAAATTTTTTCTCATTACCACAAAGTTTGGATTTTTTTATATTTAACACAATGATATTTTAAAAATCTTCTTTGCTTTAGCAATAATAATCATTTATCAGATATTTAATTTTTTACAAAAAAAATGTTTTTTATATATATATATATTTTAAAATAGTAAAGCCTTGAAAAGTATGAATATAAAAGAGATAACATTGTAATTTGTTTTTATCAAACACTGTGTATTCCACTTTTTATAACGGTATAACCCTGCCGATTTAAAGGTTTTCCCCTCATCATCAGGGAGCACAAACAAGACTATCTTGGCCAGTCTTATGTATGCTCTAGTCTTGTTTGATGAAATCGGTAGGGTTATACCGTTATAAAAAGTGAAATAAACAGTGTTTGATAAAAACAAATTAAAATGTCTTTAAACCTCCACAATGTTAATACCTTAACTTTAAATTATTTATAAAATATAACATATATGTACTGATGTTAAACTGTGGAAACATATCTTATCTGCCTATCTAAATAGACTTGTTGGTATCTTAGTATTAATGAAGTAAATATTTATAAACATAAAGCTTTACGTATATTATAAATGGAATTTAACCTGTATCTATTTAATCAGTATTATTTTGTTTATTTCATTAAGTATTTGTGTACAATCCATATTTTTACTAGTATAAAATATTTCATTGAATTATTTAGATAATTTTAAATTTGAACAATTTGTATGCAAATAAACTTTCTAATAAATTGTTACAAAATGTGTGAGTTACCTGTTGTTTTTTCGCAAATTGTGTATATTTCTTGTCATGTGTAATAATAAATAAATATTGTAAATAAAATAAATTATATCTAAGTAATAATCAAACATCATTTTGGATATACTAAATTTTTCAAATAAAAAATAGGTGTGTCACATTTAATATCTATTAAAAACTAAAAGTGATTTTATCAATCAACTATTTTTCATTGTTATGAAAATGGTTTTTGAACAATGGTTTTATTTGTTTTGATTGGTGATAAGGATCGCATGTGAAAATTATGATGCAATAATCTAAATACTACGTTGGCACAAACTAAATAGGTGAATTTATGGAGCAACATAACAGCAAAAGCACAGTGATTCTAAATCAACATTGACATGTGCTGTATACTTTCATTTGTGATCAAGACCGCTACAAATTGAATAACATTAAATCAGGAATGAAAGTTTTCAGGAGAAAATATTGATTTAAAAAAAGTTTCAAATTGATACAAACTTAAACATAATACAGGAAACTTTGAAAAGCTTAAATAACAGCGAGAAGTTTACTTTTTATAGGAATTTCAGTATCCTTTTATATTAAAAAAAAATACATATAAATTAAAAATAAAATAAGGTACGCCCTCCGAAAATTCTTTTCGTTGAATATATTGCCTATAAAAAAGTAATAAAAATATTAGCATATGATTATTAATGATCTATGCGGTAATCAAAAGTACTACCTTGATCAAAAAGTTTAAGGACTTTATTCATAAAATCTAAAATACAAGTTTATTCATCAAAATCGATATGGTCCCCTTCAAAGTACTTCCCATCGACTGCAACGCACTTACATCAGCGCTTGATCCAACCCTCGAAACACCGCTGGTACTCAATTTTCGGTATGTTCATCAGAGCCGTCTTCGATTTTTTCATGACATCCTCTCGGGTGCTGTAACGCGTTCCGCAAAGTGGTTTTTTAAGTCGGTTGAACAGGAAAAAGTCGCAGAGAGCCAGATCAGGTGAATTCAAAGGCTGCTGGATAGTAGTCGTGTTGTTTTTGGTCAAAAACTCATGGAAATCATGTCTTTCGCGATTTCAACGCGGTCCTTTTTTGCAATCTTTCGGCACCAGTTTTGCATCGACACGTCTGAGGCCCAAATCACTAACCAAAATGTCTTGAGCGAATCCATATGCGATGTTCAAATCCTCTGCCAGCTCTCTCATGGTCAATTTGTGGTTTTCGGCCAACATTTCTTTGATTTTATCGGTTTTCAACTGCCACAGCGTTCGTCATCCTCGACCGACTCACGACCACTTCTGAAGCATTCGTGCCACCAAAAAACACTTCTTAAACATTTCCAAGGTCTGCGGACCGTTAAACCCGTTTTCTACACAAAATTGAATGCAAACTCGTTGATGCACAGTTGATGCCATTTTCAAACTTGTAAAAAATCGAAAACACACACAAAGGTAGATGTACTCAGTACAAGGTAACTTTTACAAATGTCAAGCTATGACGCTGAAATTTGGAAGGAAGTGTCAATGATAGATGTGGTAACCTAAAAAAAAAAAGAATTCCAATCGGGTGACTGACAGCGCCACACGGTGTCCGGTCCTAAAACTTTTTGATCAAGGAGTATATACTTTGGCAACAATACGAATAAAAATGCAATTGTATATGTTTTATAACTCGTCAATAATAGGTAAGGCGTTTCAAGGAAGGTATGTTTTTCAAATTGGCATATTTATAATACCACTGCACGTCGCAAGGAAGATATTACCATGTACCTGAATAAAATTGCGACAAGTTTCCTGCATTATTATTATTATTATATTATAGAATATCGTTTAATCCTTCCTTAACCCTTTTTATAACAATAGCGTTAACTGCGTACTTTTTAAGGAAAGGCATATTATTTATTGTAATTTGTTTTATCAAACACTGTTTAATCCACTTTATGTAACGGTATAACGCCACCGGTTTCAAAGTTTTCACCTCATCAGCAGGGGAGCACAATTTTTGTTTGTGTTCCCCTGATGATGAGGTGAAAACTTTGAAACCGGTAGGGATATACTATCACATAAAATGGAATGAACAGTGTTTGATAAAACAAATTACAATGTATTTAAATCTATACAATGTTAATGCCTTAACTATAAATAATATATTTGTTTTAGATTTATTCATATTTAAAGAAATATTTTGGTTTGAGCATACAAAACGAATGAATAAATGAAGACTAACAAAACAAGTATATTGCGCAAATGTGAGTGGACGGTGGGGTAGAGTAAGGCTAAGAAAATGATGGCTGGAATAAATGTATGATATTTTGAAAGAAGGAAATATAAAAAGTTAGAAAAATCGTCGAAGTTATATCTGAAAGCGTATGGATGTTGTAAAAGGGAGAGATATGTGTTGTGATAGGAAAGTCTGGCGCTCACTTCTCTCTGCCTACCCTAACAGGGAGACAGAGTGATAGTATGCGATGGAAACACATTTTAATTTTTGTCATGAGTGTGTACTTTATACGTAGCTGATGACCTTAGTGATAAGATCAATTGCATGATCTCTGAAGGTTTTGTTAACTTTTGTGAAAATCTGTGAAACTTTATTTCAATTTGTTGTGGTCAAAAATAAAACATTAGCCTTTTCTGGATAATAACTCACCTGGTCAAGTCTGCAGTAAGAGAGTCACTTGAAGCAAAAGGGGAGATCTTCTGGTCTGGTACAAGGCAAGAGGTGGGAACTACGGAATCCCCTTCGTCAGGACTTCCAGGACCCTTTTTACTTCTCTTCAACTGCTGAGGACCTTTCTCCCCATCTGACTGAGGAGATGTTGGAGTGGATTTAGCGAAAGTTCTGAAATATAATAATACAAATTTGATAATTAAACAGTATCTCAATAAATAGCATTTCATGCTGATTAATATAATATAAAAATGGAGAAAAAGGTTTTTTCCATTAATTTCCTAAAAATGATTAATACAAATCCATTTATTTTAAACACACGTTTTAAATAAAAATTGTAACAAAATTATTTGTTGCACGATTTTTTTTATAAGAACCTTTAAAGCAATGTCAGAAAGAGAAGATACTACGTATTTGAACTCAAGAGAAAGTGCATATACAAGGATATATTGATTTGAAAAAAAAATGTTTGAAAGGATCACAGTGGTATGGAGTTAAGAGAGTAGTATGGAGTAAACAGAGATTCGTTCTTGGTGCTATAAAAAATTTACTAATGTAGTGTTCATTTAAAAAAAACGTCACACCGTAAGTTAAAAAATCAAAATATTAAATCGACCACAAAAATGCCACTAGGTAATTCAAATTAAAAACTCTAAAACAAAAAGAAGTCAATTAAAGTGTTATGCCATAATTATTTGAAAAAAATACATAAGAATTCAATTAATTTTGGAGAATACATCATATACAACTTGAAACATATTTTAATCATACACACGCATGTAAATTTTATTTAAATGTTGAATAAATCTTTATATATTTTGATTTGACGTTATAAAAAAAATAGTATCTGGAATCGATGTTTTCATTTTTTTTGACATTATGAAATTATATTTTTTAACTTTAAAAACGGTTCAAAATATTTTAATGCACGGGAGTGAAATATGGAGGTGAAAAATGTATGAAGGAGAAAGTGCTTCAACTGAGATAATTTGTGTGGTGCGTTTATGGGGGACATATTAACATTTAATTAAAACAAATTAATTTGAGCTATAATCTAATAAAGTAGCGTGAGAAAATGGGAGACGATAGACTGACTAAACTAATTGATAATGCAAGTAGAATGAGAGCCGTTGTATAGTATGATCGAGAAAACTAATTAATTGATAATGCAAGTAGAATGAGAACCGTTGTATAGCATGATCGAGAAAACTAATTGATAATGCACGTAGAATGAGAACCGTTGTATAGTATGATCGAGAAAACTAATTGATAATGCAAGTAGAATGAGAACCGTTGTATAGTATGATCGAGAAAACTAATTGATAATGCAAGTAGAATGAGAACCGTTGTATAGTATGATCGAGAAAACTTATTGATAATGCAAGTAGAATGAGAACCGTTGTATAGTATGATCGAGAAAACTAATTGATAATGCAAGTAGAATGAGAACCGTTGTATAGTATGATCGAGAAAACTAATTGATAATGCAAGTAGAATGAGAACCGTTATATAGTATGATCGAGAAAACTAATTGATAATGTAAGTAGAATGAGAACCGTTGTATAGTATGATTGAGAAAACTAATTGATAATGCAAGTAGAATGAGAACCGTTCTATAGTAGGATTGAGAAAACTAATTGATAATGCAAGTAGAATGAGAACCGATGTATAGTATGATCGAGAAAACTAATTGATAATGCGAGTAGAATGAGAACCGTTTATAGTATGATTGAGAAAACTAATTGATAATGCAAGTAGAATGAGAACCGATGTATAGTATGATCGAGAAAACTAATTGATAATGTAAGTAGAATGAGAACCGATGTATAGTATGATCGAGAAAACTAATTGATAATGCAAGTAGAATGAGAAACGTTGTATAGTATGATCGAGAAAACTAATAAATTGATAATGCAAGTATAATGAGAACCGTTGTATAGTATGATCAAGAAAAGTATAATTGAATCGAGTGAATTAAATTTAGAAATAAGATAATGTAAGAAGGAAAAGAAATACATGAACTATTGAGAATATGGATATGTAGTGGAGGAGGTGAAGGAAATGTAAATTGATGTAGAAGAGACAATTGAAGTGGTGATGAGAAAGTATGGCAAGCCATCCCTTCTGCCTATTTCAACAGGGAATTATGTGATGGTATGTAAGTATTTACACATGTCGGTTTTTAGTATAATTAAAGAAAAAAATATAAAACTGATTCAATTGCATTAAATAAAAATAAATTAAAGTTATACGTTTTATGAAGGTTTTTCCTCAACTACCTTCTATGTTTATGGTACACTTATCTATTTGTTTAATTACGATTGGAATTGAAAATAAAGTAAAAAAACTAAGTGTTTGGCTTAAAAACAGGCCTAAATCTAATATACATTATTAGTCAGAATTGATGAAAAAAGGTAAATTTCTAAAAAGTATATTACATGGAATACGAAATTGATTATACTCCTATTTCCACACATGTTTTAAGCACGAGTAAAGCGAAATTATGCAAAAAAGAAAAATAAATACTATAAATATTAAAAAAATGTCAAAATGTATTTATTAAAAAAAATATCTATAAAAGGGCCCAGAAGAAAAACACCGAAAGCATACGTATATGAAAGTGAGCACATGGAATCTCTTGGCCATACCGTCCCTCCTGCCCATTCTCCTGTCCGTCACTACACGGCGCTGAGCTTCCCTCTTCTAAGCTGATACTCCTCTTTCTGAACATCCCTTTCTTATAGCACACATAGTTTTCGTGAAACTCTTCATCCACAGACTCTTGGTTTGGCAAAGCACTTGTGGAACTGTAAAAGTCATCGCTAATTATCACAAAATATGTCGCTCATTGTTAAAATGATGAAGAAATCTCAATGAATGTTAATTAACTTTAAATGAAATGTGCCTGTAAAAAAGATATTTTCTATAAAATTTGTGAAGGGATGTTTCTGATTAACCCTTTCTTCAAATCTATGTTCATATGCATAACAGAAGAATAAAAAAAAGGGTTATCACCTATATAATCTAAATGTGAATGAAGTGTTATACTAAATGATTTTTTTTGACAATTTGTGTTTTAAGTTTTAAGTTCGCAACAATTCTAAGTTCGTTACGTTGAAAATCAAATAATTTTTCTGGTAAGTGAGGTTAAAACGTAGATTATTTAATAATTAGTGCCTCTTTTGTAATTATATAACTATGTTTCTCGTAATTATTTGTTTAATCCTCGAAGAAAAAAATCTTTGAGATGGCCTAAATGAAATATTTGGATAACGAAATGTTTTGTGAATTTATTAAGTTTTCACAGAAGAAAGTATAAAAAAAGATACTGTATGAAAATGAATCATGCAAAGTTATTGCATCTTTAAGTAAAATTAATAACGTTAACTAAGTCAACTCCAAACAATTTGAATTGTTTGACAAGAACGTATTCTCGCTCCTGATTATGCAACTTGTAAAGTGAGTAAATTATGTGAAAAATTTTAAAACCCAGAACAGTGTTTTTAATTGGTGATAAAAACCTTTTAAATCTAAAATATTATGCTGATGCTCCTAAATTAATTAACATATCAAACGAAAAAAACAATACGCTAAATATAATTAATAAATAAAAAAACAAAAGACTTATACCCCATTTTGAAATTATGGTATTGTATTTATTAAGCTCGTGTGTAATCAACGCTGAAAGCTTCCTATCTGAAGTTAAAAAAAATGGAAGGGGAAAAATGCAACGTGAAAGCTGGAAAATATGAGAATAAGTAAAATCAACATTATAATAAAAATACATACAGTGAAGTTTATTGAAAATATTGATTTGATGAGTTAATGTTAAACTTGGAAAATATGAATGGGGAATTTGATGCTGGAAAGAAATGTTACAAATTTCTTGGATGGCAAATCCAACAGCTGCGCATAGCTTAAATAGTATTAAGGCAACATAAGTCTTCCAAATATTTGAATAAATTAATCGCTCTAAGTGAAGAAAATATTATCGAAACGTAATTTTTTATATTAAAATAAATAAAATACTTATTTTGTATCATAATTGTTTCATTTGAGATTATACTGGTTTCAAAGAGCAACATCTTCCTCGTCAGGTGAAGATAAACTAAATTATGACTGAAATATATTTTTTCATAATTGTTGTAGATAGGGGAAAGGGAGTAGTGGTTAATAAGAGCAGAGAAGGTAGGCGTTAAAGGGTGGCTTTTAAACGGGGAACATATTTAAAAGAGGACTATTATTGAAATTAACTTGATTATTTTTATTGTAGAGACTTGATTTAACGTTTTTTCTGATCTGGAGAATTTTTAAGTTGTTCAGGTGCAATCATTTGTTTGCTGGTTTGCAAAATCTGCAAACGATGGTCGACATCAAACGATTGTTTTTTTAAATTAAGTTGTTAGCAAACTTCGAAATTGTTGTTATATTCATATTTTTATATACACAAGACAAAAAGAAACCTTGAAAAAAGAGAAAAGGAACATTTGAGATGTCAAAATAACTTTTTTTTGTTATGTACGAGGCGTATCCAGAAAGTAAGTGTGCTGAGGCTCTCACGACCGGATGGATTTTATTTTTCGACATGTTGGCTACACTTCCGTGTAGCCTGACTCTTCCCCTCCGCAACGAGACCGGTTTGAGGTCAGTACGTTGAAAAGTGTCGACGCGACAACACGTTTCGTGAAAAATGTAAATCCAATCTCCCGCCAAGTGCGAAATACGCGGCCTCATCCGTTATCTCGTTTGGAAGGGAAAACCTCCGGTTGAGGTTTATAATGAGGTGAAAACTACATATGGTGATAAAGCTATGAATCGTACGAGTGTGTACAAGTGGCGTCGCGAGTTTAAAAACGGTCGTACGTCTGTGCATGATGATCAGAGGAGCGGAAGACCTTCAATTGTGACTAACGAAATTGTTTTGGGACTGCCAAGGCATAATTTTAATTGAATATATGCCTCAAGGGGAGACCATCAACTCTGCAGGATACTGTGAGACCCTAAAAAAATTGCGGAGGGCGATTCAGAACAAAAGGAGAGGCATGCTGACAAAGGGAGTCTGCCTGCTGCACGACAATGCCAGACCATACACGGCCAACGCCATGAAGGAACTGCTCGCCTCGTTTAAATGGGATGTCCTGAACCATCCCGCGCATTCCCCTGACCTAGCACCTTCAGATTACTATCTCTTTACCTCCCTAAAGCTGCACATGGATAGAAAAAGGTTTTCAACCGACGAGGAGGTAAAGGAGGAGGTGGAGAAGTGGACGGAGGGGTTGGCGGGAAACTACTTCGAGGAAGGCATCAAAAAGTTGATAACCCGCTTCACCACCTGCATTGAGAGGAATGGCGACTATGTCGAAAAATAGCTTACATATGTACTACGGTAACCACGTAATTTTTTTTGTTTAAATAAAAAAAATTGTAACCTACAAAAATTCAGTATACTTAGTTTCTGGACTTACCTAGTACTTCCACTTATCTCCTTCTCCTATCGTGTTATTACAATTACGAAGACGACAAAGGTCATTGATACCGGAAGTGAATTCAAATAAAACAGTGGTAAATACGAAATAAAAATAAGTGTTTTATTTGTTTTATTTAAAAAAATGTGAACGTAACACCACAAAGTGAAACAAACAAATGTCTTTTTTAAGATTCAAGAAATTGTGCTTACTGGAAATGCTGAAGGAAGGTGCCCATGAATAAAAACTTCAATACATTGGATCGACTAAGTATGCGAATAACTTGACTATTCTTAACCGTTGACTTTTGAAATCCGTTAGAGTATTAGAATGCATGCATATGAATAATTCAAAGCTATCACAGGGTTCACGATAGCTTTGAATTATTTATTTAAGTTTAACGACTGGAAATAAGATTCGAAATTAAATAAAATTGCTAGAAACATAGTTTAAAATTTGTAGTATGATTTTAATCTATTAAAAAAGATTGAAATTAATAATATTTTACAACCATTTTTCATCAATTATTTGTACGATTCTCGTAAATAAGGGTGTTATGAGATTGGCAGCTTAAGACTTAATTATTGAGTATAATGAAAAACATTTGCACAATACAAACTCATTACAAAGTACCCGATATCTCATGAAAATATATATTTGGGTCAAAACATCTAACAAAAAAGAACGGAAAATACTTGTTTATGTGTATAAATACGATGTTTTGTAATTATTATGATATTTTCCTAATGCCAAAAAATAACAGCATTCGACAGAAATACGTAAATTCAGGATTACCTCAAAGATTTCATTTAAAATTAATTTCTTACATATAAAACGGATCCAGGCGGTATTAGTTCCAAATCAAATTAACAATGTTTCAAAAGGATTCGTGTTTTCTTTTTGTTTCTTGTGTATACAGTCCAACATGTAATGTAACTTGTTTTTGTTTTCTATGAATACAGTGTACATCAGGGGTGCTCAAACGGTCTATCGCGATCGACTGGTCGATCGCGGGAGGTTTTTAAGTCGATAAATTACATATTGTATTTTTGAAATTTCTGACATTCAATTTATAAAAAGTACACTAAATATGTTTTAACAATTATTTTAACCTAATATTTGTTAATATAGTAACGAATATTAAATATCAAATTATCATCTATCTGATATATGTTGTTTATAGTTAAGGCATTAACGTTGTGGAGGTTTAAAGACATTGTAATTTATTTTTAACAAACACTGTTTATTCCACTTTTTTGTTACGGTATAACCCTACCGGTTTCAAGGCTTTCACCTCATCTTCAGGGGAGCGCAAACAAGACTTGTTTGCGCTCCCCGACGACAGTCTTGTTTGCGCTCCCCTGAAGATGAGGTGAAAGCCTTGAAACCGGTAGGGTTATACCGTCACAAAAAAGTGGAATAAACAGTGTTTGTTAAAAATAAATTACAATGTCTGATATATCATAATTTAACATATAACATTTAATAGATGTTATTTGGGTTGAGATAACTCTATCTCGTCCAGTTACCAAACGCGTCTCAACCTTCCGAGACACAAACATCCAGGACGTCGAAAGCAGTGATGTCAGAAAGAGGGCGCGCGCGAACTTCTCGCTGTCAGGCGTGTCCATATATAAAAAATCTATGCAGTATGCAGAGGACATGCAGTGCCATGCATTGACATCAAAAGAACGTTAGTTACAGAACACTTATTATTTCAATGATAATACTTATTTATATGTGATCATCTTTGCAATCAATAAATACTTGCCATTTACGAAATTTGTCTTTTATTTTTACCTAGTCGATCGCTTGCCGCCTAATGTTTTTATGGTAGATCGCCGATGGTTAAAGTCTGAGCGTCCCTGGTGTACAGTGTCAATATTTTTTTTTCTTTTTCTTATGAATACAATGTTACGTGTAATGTATTTTTTTGTCCCTTATATCTACAGTCCATAATGTAATGTAACTTTTTTTGTTTCTTAAGAATACAGTGTAGTGTCAAGTTGTTTTTTCTTTCTTACGTATTGGGTGTTAAAATAAGTTGTGTCCGGTTTTTTTCAATTTAAAAATGAGCACCAAAAGTAAAACAAAATGATAAAAGTTATACTTCATTCGAAAGAAAATTTTCTGCTCTACAAGATATTGTATTTGCTTTTTTACGTTACATATATTATTTTATTTGATTACAAGCCTTCAAAATGGAATGTCAAGTAGACGAAAGTCAGCATTTTCGACACTTCTTTCTGTTCGCGTTCAATCGAGGGAATAAAGCTGCCACAGCTCCTCGCGATATTTGCGAAGTGTACGGCGAAGATGCTATGAATTTAAGGACAGCTCGTCGATGGTTTTTGCATTTCAAAGACGGTAATTTCGACCTAAAATACATGGAGCGTTCCGGACGACCAGTGGACTTCGATGAGGACCGCTTAAACTATATTATTACGCAATATCTTGTAGAGCAGAAAATTTTCTTTTGAATGACGTATAACCTTTACCATTTTATTTTACTTTTGGTGCTCAGTTTTAAATTAAAAAATAAACAAACACTTATGAATACAGTGTATTTTCTTATGAATACAGTGTAGTTTTTTCTTATGAATACAGTGCAGTGTAGTTTTCTTATGAATACAGTACAGTGTAGTTTCTTATGAATACAGTGTAGTTTTTTTGTTTGTTACCTATAAGATAAACTATAATTAGGTTTCTTATGGATACAGTGTAATGTATTTATAAAAAATAAAAAAATCAAGCGTAATTTTCGAAACATTGTTCGTTTGATTTGGAACTTATAACGCCCGGAATTGATGAATTTTAAATGAGCTCTACGAGGTAATCCTGAACTTAAATGAGCTCTACGAGGTAATCCTGAACTAAAATAATAATGGGGAATATTATTAAGATAATTAAAACTGACATTTAGAATGTTTTTGTCGTATCTAACGACACATATTTTTATTTATGTGGTTTTCATAAATTATGGTTTCATTAAAAAAAAATTAACTAGGTAATTTTTTTGGGTGATGTTTACGTATTTTATAAAATATCCTTTAAACTCTTATATAACATTTATTTGATGTATTACCTTCCTTGTGTCAAACAATATTTTTAATGAAGTAAATAAAATCTCGAACGAAACCCTTGTTGAATATTTTGGTTTCTTACCTATATCAAAGGGTGTTAAAGAGAAGTGTATATTTTATTTTAACACGTATTTAAAAAAAAAAACAATTTAAAATATTTAAAGACTTTTTGGCGTTTAGGGTATGTAACGATGTTGATATATTTAAATATAATAATTTTATCTAGAATTAAACTAAATTAGCAGTTCCTAATACCAAAACTCATCATCCGCGAAAATATGTACAAGTCTAAAATGAACTTACGAGTATATAATATTATTTATAGTTAAGGCATTAACATTGTGGAGGTTTAAAGGCATTGTTATTTGTTTTATCAAACACTGTTTATTCCACTTTATGTAACGGTATAACCCTACCCGTTTCAAGGATTTCACTTCATCATTCATCATTCCCCTGATGATGAGGTGAAAGCCTTGAGACTAGTTTTTATTTATTTATTATTACACATGACAAGAAATATACATAATTTGTGAAAAAACAACAGGTAATTTAATTTGGACATACAGTTTTAATGGATCTGGTTTTGTTGCCTTTCATTTGTCGTATCCCCAGTAAACTAGGCTTTTGCCTGTATCTCACTGAGGATATTAAGCATGAAAAAATAAATCGATACTTCTTTCCGATTTTTGATTACACAAAAACAAAACCCCGTTGCACGTTCTCATCAACCTGACAAACAGTGACACTCAATTACAACTGGAAACATCATGCGAAATTAAACTCCTCACACATCATCACTCCAGAAAGACCAAAAATATTCATCCCACAATATACCGCACACAATCATAAGAATAAAAATAAAAAACATACAGAAACACAAAAACAACAAAAAGAAATCCACACTCACGAGCCCACACAAATTTTTTCCACACGTCAATTATCCTGAAAGTCCAAGTACTCAAAATCCTGTCGCAATAACAACCACGCTCCGATCGACTGTCTAAATGGTTTTCCTACCTTTACCTTTATTGAATTCGGCACGCCATTGTATGTCATGGGAGCCAAATAAGCATATTGCCTTTGGGCAAAATAGGTTTTAACTCTAGGGATGGTGAACATTTCATCAGTTGTCATGCGTGTCATGTGTCTCTGCTGAGTCTGCATCTTCCCTTCCTCTCGATGGTAGTGCCAGAGAATTATACTGTTATATAAAGTGGAATCAACAGTGCTAGTAGGGTTATACTGTTATATAAAGTGGAATCAAAAGTGCTTAATAAAACAAATAACAATGAACTTATATTAACTTACACTCGTATACATTTATTTTGCAAGGTTTATGATCTTTTAATAATTGTGGGTTCTAGTTCCAAGTTGGAGCGCCCTTATAGGTTCTAGTTCCAAGTTGGAGCGTTCTTGAGGAAAGTCTGCTTTCTAAACGCCATAATATCCATTGTCTTTTTATTATTATACAAAAAGTCTACTAGTTAATTCACTCCCTTTTATACCATTACCCGATTTCACTCGCCAGACATTTTAATCAGACTGGATCATTCAGAATCTCAATTTCCCCAAAACTTATGGTATAAGTCGAGTAGTCAATGTATTATACAATGATTGGATACGTTATAGTACTAGATAGTTATTAAAATTTGAATATGTACCTGAATATTCCGTTAACGGCGATCGATTGCTTGAAAATATCTTCATCCTTTATCGGAGTGTGTTGATAATAGTCGTATTCGTTCCCAAAGTCCAGCTCCGAGGTAGTCTTGACATTCTCGTGGCTGGTGGACATGATGAGTGGTGCATCCTTCGCCATATCCTGGTCCAGCGAGCTCTGCAACAACAGCTCGTGTCTCCTCCTTAAATCATTAAAAAGGACGATTCAATTACTGTAACTTTTCTTTGTTTCTTATGAATACAGTGTAGTTTTTTTGTTTGTTACGTATACGATGTACTGTAATTTTGTTTCTTATGAATACAGTGTAATGTATTTATAAAAAATAAAAAAATCAACATGCTTAAACCATGTAACTTGCTTCATTTACTTTTGTCTGGTTAGTTGGAAGAGATTGCCGCCTGGCAATAAGCCCGCCAGATTGAATTGCAATAAAAGTGTTAAATAAATAAATAAAAAGCTTAAAGATATTATATTATCTTATATGCATATATTGTTAATAGTTAAGGCATTAACGTTGTGGAGGCTAAAATACATTGTAATTTGTTTTATCAAACACTGTTTATTCCACTTTTTGTAACGGTATAACCCTGCCGGTTTCAAGGCTTTCACATCATCATCAGGGAGCAAAAACAAGACTGAATTATGTTCGAACTGGTTCCGAAATACACGCTTCTAACGGTTGGAGACTGGGGGCTGAGGGAGGCATAGGACGACCTCGGCGAGCAGCGGAGAGATTCTTGGTATATATGTGTTAGCCAGATGTTCACCTCGATGCACTGACTTAGAAATTTCTAGGGCTTCCAATGTGTCCAATTTGTTTCTGTTACTACTGATATGTGAGAATTTGGCATCATCGATATAAAATGTACGGTTTTCACTGTGACAATGATTAGCCATTTCAGAATAAATTAGAGAATTTGTTAAGGCAGATTTTGTGGCTTTTATCGGCTGTAGTTGACTTAATACCGAGCTCTGATATATAACATTTTAGCCGTAATATCGCGTGATATGTGTATATATACGCTCCACCTTGTTCAGACCGGAAACTTTTGTACCTCAGTAGTAAATCGATTTAGCATAAAAAAACTCTTAAGCATACGAATTGTCATTATAATTAAATTTATAAAAGAAAAATCTATTTAGAATATTTTCTTCCGGGCTCGCTGATGCTATAAGGCCTATCCCTTTCAAAAATGATTCAATTATTGCGAGAAAATTAATTAAACGAAATTCAATTTCAAGGTGCGCGGAACAGATTTCTAAATTTTAACAGTAATTAACACACTCGATAATTGGATATTCCTAAAATTTCTGAAAATTTGTAAAACTTTTACAAAAGCTGATGTAAAACTTTTACTTCCAATCTACAATTATTGTTTGAAGCTATTACGAAATTTTCGTTTGAAAGAAAAATTTCAACGAAACCATCAAATAATATATAAAACACCTCAAAAATAAATTGAAACCAATTTAATAAATCAAATTGTTTATTGAATTATTTTTGTAGATAAAATATATTTCACCCACGACCTCCCTGGCCTAAATGGTAGGAGGCTTTACTTTTACTTTCTGTTTAGTAACCGAAAAATTTAATTTCAAAAAGTTTACCAGTCTGATTAAAGTGTTCGTCTGGTAGCATTAAAGTGTTCGTCTGGTAGCAAAATAAAAAGTGTACCAGTCTGATTAAAGTGTTCGTCTGGTAGCAAAACACGTACTCACTAAACTTGATACTAATACGGGTGCAATATTGACTCTTTACACGCGGGGTAGTATTGTCAATATGTTCAACGACGAACTGCCATTTACATATGTAGTTCTTAACTAGAATATGTTATTTGGTTCCTATGTCAGAATTAACAGTTAGGGTTTGTTGAAGAGTATCAAACAAATGTAAAAAAAAATTAACTTACATATTTTCATATAAATTAAAGTTATAGTTATATATTTATGAAATCTTTGATTGCACATTTATTTTATGTCTTATTATATTTCATGTTATATGTGACAATAATGTCTATTTATTTAAATTAATTAATGTAATACTAGGCGCGTCCAGAAAGTAAGGAACGATTGAGCACCATGCCCTGCGCCGATCCCCCACTACCGCGATCGTATGCGCGCCAGTTAGCTCCTTCCCTCGTTTCAGTGCGAGCCGAGTTTTGTCGCTGAACGGTCGTGCGTCTTTGTTCTGTAACCTTTTAAAATGGCTGCGCCCATCGAAAATCCCGCCAAATGTGAAGTGCGTAGTGTCGTTCGTTTTCTGAATGCATAAAATGTTCGGCCTATCGAAATTTATAGGCAACTTTAAGCACAGTTTATGAATCTTTCCCACAAATTTCACGATCACTCCTACATGAAATAGGGACAGCACCTTGGCTACAAAAAAATGTGTGCTCGGAAAAGAAAAACCGAATGTCAGCACCAAAAAAGTGATGGCAACAACTTTTTGGGACCGAAAGGGTTTGATCCACGTGATGTTTATGCCAAGAGGACACACAATAAACTCAGAGGCCTATTGTGAAACTCTTCAACGACTTAGACGCGCCATCCCAAACAAGAGACGTGGAATGTTGTCGGGAAAGGTGATTTTGATTCATGACAATGCGCGGCCTCGTGCATCAGCACGAACACAGCGAGATGTTCAACATCTTAAGTGGGAATTTTTGGGCATCCTCCTTACAGCCCTGACTTGGCACCAAGTGATTTATACTTATTCCCGAAACTAAAGGAATTTTTGGGTGGAAAACAGTGCGTAAACGATGAAGACTTCAAAAAAGAAGTGACATCTTGGCTCAAATCTTTGGCGGTAGAAGAGTATCACATCGGAAAAGAAAAATTGGTTCCACGTTACAATAAGTGCTTTGATAGCTATGGCGACTACATTGATAAATATAATAAGATAATGTGACTTTGTTAGTAAAGTTTGGTTTTGATATCTTTCGTTTTTATTAAGTTATGTCAAAACGTTCTTTACTTTCTGGATGACCCACGTATATAGTACAAATATTAGCCAAATGCTATACCTATATACAAATGTATGTCTTAAGAACTAATCTAATTTATATACGAGTATTATAACTGTGGACTAACTTAATTTTAATTTCCTAGATAACATTTTATTTTTTTAATAATCTTACTATTGTTTATAATATAATTTCTAAGAAATAGTTAACACCTACATACTACTTATATCTATAATAGATAACAATTCTTACAACAAATTATTTAGCAAGTACATGTTCACTCGTTCAGGCTACTTGCATTAAATCACATTCAATCAGACATTGGTTCTCCCGGCTAATACAAAAGGTAGACTACTATAGTCATGCAACAGATGATGCTACGGAAGCCTGTGGTTATAACGGAAAGGTAGATCGGATTTATTCTCTTAAGCCCTCAGTTCGCTTTCACCTTGTGTTATATACATACTTCTCTCTTACCCTTCTTTCAAAATCTGGTTCACTTGATTCATCTACGTTTTCCCGTTTCCCTCTTCCACGCATACCTTGCACTTCTGATTTGTGTATTTGAAGATATTGTCAGATGGGAACGACAGAGAAGAAGGTCTTGGAACGAACACGTATCCGGAATGGCTGAACCAAGAGCCGCAAGAATGGCCAGGGACAGTATCCCCCAAGCAAGCAGACCTCCAGGATGACCTCCCAAAAGATGGAAAGACAGCTGGCAGTCGAAGTCACAAGAGGCAAACAATGATGCAGGACAATATCAGGCCAAAAGGCCTAAAATAAGAAGAAGACTTAGTTATTCTTTCGCCATTAATTATCTCCACATGTCCAAACTATCTTACAGCTTCTTTATTCATCTTACATAAAACATCCATTTTATCTATGCATTAATCTGATATCTTCATTCCGCCTTAATCTGATATCTTCATTCCGCCTTTTATTCATCTTACATAAAACATCCATTTTATCTATGCATTAATCTGATATCTTCATTCCGCCTTTTATTCATCTTACATAAAAAATCCATTTTATCTATGCATTAATCTGATATCTTCATTCCGCCTTAATCTGATATCTTCATTCCGCCTTTTATTCATCTTACATAAAACATCCATTTTATCTATGCATCAATCTGATATCTTCATTCCGCCTTAATCTGATATCTTCATTCCGCCTTTTATTCATCTTACATAAAACATCCATTTTATCTATGCATTAATCTGATATCTTCATTCCGCCTTTTTTCATACATTACCATTGCACATTTTTTTCTTAGAGCACGAATTTCAACAACATAAACTTTATTTTCATCCTTTTTTTTTTAACCTGGCGAGTTAATTGCCATGTGACAATCTCTTCCAGCCACCAGAAAGTTGTTTTTATAGGCCTTAAGTGAAAACCAGAAAGGAATCCTATTTAAAAAAATCTGGGTTCCAGCGGGGATCGAACACGCAACCTCCGGATCGGCAGACAAGTGTCTTACAACCAGGCCACGGAGGTCGTCTTTAAGACTTGAATTTTATCTTTTATATTTTATACTTCTTCTGCTAAGAGCAAGTTTCACTTCTTCACGTCAAGTTGGGCACCAACATTATTATATATTGTAATTTTGTAACTTTTGGTATAGCTTGGTGTTCGTATATATCATTAAGTGCTCCGTTAACCTTGTTCCCTGTCACAACCCTTCTTCAAAGGTCCCTTTTAACTCACCCATCACACGTAAATATATAACTCAGAAAACACAACTCATCAACCAGCTCTAGATTCTATAAGTTTACTAATACATCCCTTACGCACCATATACCGTACTAGTAATTATAATTTAAACATGAAAAATGAAGCCTTTCACAAAAAAAAACGAAGTAATTTTCGTTATATTTTATATAAACATTTTGCTGTTATAATCTGGCAGATTTTTTGTCATGTGATGATTTCGTCCAGCCAACTAGAAGTATGTTCTAGAGGCCTTGAGTGAAAACCAGACTAATTCTAACGAGAATCAAACTCGTAACCCCCGGGCTGGATGATAGACGTTTTACTTACAAGACTAAGTAGGTCTCATATAATTAATAATACGGGAAGGATATATGCATGTACAAATTCAACTGAAAATAACAAAACAAAGAATATTTTAGTAAATTATACCAACCTGTCGAGTAATATTTCTCCTTCAGATAAAGTTTTCTGAAGCATTCTCTTTTTAGCTCTCCGAAGAACAAGTGGAGATTCAACATTGACTTGCGGTTCGAAATCAATAAATATCTCTTTTTCTAGCTTTTCTGTGTCTGTTGTAGTCGTAGTAGTTGCTGAAGTTTCCGTAGAAACCGAATTCTCTGACTGAAGCGTGGAAGTCTTCGACAACTGTCCAGGGGTTTGCATGTGTAGAATGGACTGCGATTGAGGCATCGACTGTGAAGTCTTAAGAATGGGTGCGTGCTCGACCTTCATCATTTGCTGTGCAGCTATTTTTTGTTGAAGATAGTCTAAATTCTTTTGGTTGAGTTCCATGCTCTCTTGTATTTTTTGCATATCATGAACTAGAGAATGTTCGTCTATCGTATCGTCTCTGTCATCTGTGTGGATGAATTGAAAATTTTGTCTAAAGTATTCGTGACTCTGGTCCCTGGGTAGTTTTGGTAGTTCTATGTTAGGGGTTGACTGTCTCCTTGGAAAGGTTGCGTTGGCTGAAGTGTATCTGGATATATTTGTGACAGAGGACGGAGGGGTTTGGTATTGGATAATTGGTTCATCTACAAGAGTAACTTGCTTTTTTGGTGTAGTTTCAGGTGGAGTTGCTGTGGTTCTTGGAGGTGGCGTTGCTATGGACCGGGTAGGAGGAGGGGTAGCAACGGTACGAGGAGGGGGCGTAGCTATTGATCTTGGTGATCGAGGCTCTTCAGATTGTGTCCTTTGAAGCCTTTCATGTTCCATTTCGCTGGAAAAGAAGATTAAACAAAATATTATATAATATATTGTTTCGCACATTTTATCCAATATTTCCTTTCATGTTTCATACATAACAACTAAGCGTATCTGAATGAAAAATATTTTTTTGAAAATGAAAAAAAAAAAGTGCTTTTGACGTACGGAAAAATAGATTTTACGAAGTAAATGTAATATTTTAAGAATATAAAATAACTTTCATATCAATCAAATATATTTTGTAATTATATTAGGTGTTAACATAAGTTGTGTCCATTTTTTCCAATTTAAAAATGAGCACCAAAAGTAAAACAAAATTGTAAATGTTATACGTTATTCGAAAGATAATTTTCGATCTACTCGTACAAGAAATTGTATTTGTTTTTACGTTGTATATATTATTTTACTTGATTACAAGCCTTCAAAATGGAATGTCAAGTAGACGAAAGTGAGCATTTTCAACACCTTCTGTTCGCGTCCAATCGAAGGCATAAAGCTGCCAAAGCTGCTCGCGATATTTGCGAAGTGTACAATGAAGATGCTATAAATGACAGGACAGCTCGTCGATGGTTTTTGTGTTTAAAATACGGTAATTTTGACCTGAAAGACATGTAGCGTTCCGGACAACCAGTGGACTTCGATGAGGACCGCTTAAACCATATTATTCATGAAGATCCCCTTCTAGCCACCCTAGAATTGGCTGAGCAGATGAATTGTAGTCACATGACTGTATACCGCCATTTACCATCTGTCTTTTAATTCATAGCATCTTCACCGTACAATACCTTTACCATTTTGTTTTACTTTTGGTGTTCATTTTTTAATTGAAAAAAAAAACGGACACAACTTATGTTAACACCTAATATATTAATTACCTTAAAACTTATAATATTTTCTGTTTATTTAAAAAAATAATGGTATTTCTCATAAAAAAATTGTAATAAATAGTATGAGAAAACGAAAGCGGTCTTTTAAAGCTTAAACATGATAAAAATATAGATTTCAACATATCCCTGAAACAATGAAAAAAAAAATTGAAATCCTGAATCGTTACTCTTTCCATTTTTAATGATTAAAGAAATTATTTAAAACAAATCTGGAAAAAACTTTCGCAAGTTTATCAATAAAAACTTCACATAACTAATTCATTTCACCAATAATTCTAAATGAGTATGAAATCAGATTACTTCAAAACTAATGTGTGTAACATATTTCAAAATGTACTTATTCACATAACGAATAATTGTATTGATTTCCAAATTAAAACCACAAGTTACACGTGTAGCAATGTACGTAAGTAAAATAAATGAAATACAGTTAGGCTTCGCTAATCCGATTAAATAAGATGTGGGGGAGTGTGACTAAATCTAGATTAATGTAATAGAGTTATATCATGGAAGTAAAAAAAATATATAAAGTAAAGAAAACTCGTCAAATGAATGATAGAGTGGAAAGTAATGGTCATTCATAAGGATTTTCCACAGATGTTTTTGTTTTTTTTTTAAATAGTTCACTATTTTCTTTTATTTTTTTTTAAATGATGTCAATAAACAATCGTGTAACTTTTGGTATACGAGGCATATCCAGAAACTCAGTGTACTGAATTTTTGTAGGTTACAATTTATTTTAATTAAACAAAAAAAAATACGTGGTTACCGTAGTACATATGTAAGCTATTTTCGACATAGTCGCCATTCCTCTCAATGCAGGTGGTGAAGCGGGGTATCAACTTTTTGATGCCTTCCTCGAAGTAGTTTCCCGCCAACCCCTCCGTCCACTTCTCCACCTCCTCATTTACCTCCTCGTCGGTTGAAAACCTTTTTCCACCCATGTGCAGCTTCAGGGATGTAAAGAGATAGTAATCTGAAGGTGCTAGGTCAGGGAAATGCGCAGGATGGTTCAGGACATCCCATTTAAACGAGGCGAGCAGTTCCTTCGTGGTGTTGGCCGTGTGTGGTCTTGCATTGTCTTGCATCAGGCAGACTCCCTTTGTCAGCATGCCTCTCCTCTTGTTCTGAATCGCCCTCCGCAATTTTTTTAGGGTCTCATAGTATCTTGCAGAGATCTTGATGGTCTCCCCTTGAGGCATATATTCAATTAAAATTATACCTTGACAGTCCCAAAACACGGATGCCATGATTTTCTTGGCTGAAATTGTGGTTTTGAACTTTTTGGCGGAGGGTGAAGAGGTGTGACGCCACTGTTGAGACTGCCTTTTGGTTTCAGGCGTGTAGTGTGCAACCCAAGTTTCTTCTCTAGTAACGATGGAGCGGAGAAATTCATCTCCATGGAGTTTGCAGCGCTAAAAATAGCATTAAAAATTAAAAGCACTAAAAATCTCTTGCCTTTTTACAAAATTTCGCACTTGGCGGGAGATTGGTTTGACATTTTTCACAAAACGTGTTGTCGCGTCGACGCTTCTCAACGTACTGACCTCGAACCGGTCTCGTTGCGGAGGGGAAGGGTCAGTCGGGTCGTACACTTCCGTGTAGCCAACATGTCGAAAATAAAATCCATCCGGTCGTGAGAGCCTCAGTACACTTACTTTCTGGATACGCCTCGTATTTTAATATTTTATTACTAGTTTCAACCCGTGAAATATTCGCGGAAGTAAAACAAATTATACATTTTTGAAATACCGAATGGAGCAAGATCAGCTTAAAGTGTTTTGGGTTCATTAATGTTTCAAGTTTAAAATAAAAAAGGTACATCTTGATTGATGAATTATTTAATTCTCAAAAATCTCTTTATACACGATGTTTTGTGTACAAACATTACTGTAGTTCAATTTAAATCGTTGATAAAGTTTTCCTCGAAGACTTGTTTCAGATATATTGACTTTAATGTTTTCGCATTTCCGACATCTTGAAAAAGCCACATATAATTGTCTGCATTCAAAAAAAGAGCATAAGATAAATAAACACAAGTAATTATAAGGCTCAATATAATAGGAAATAAATGAATTATTTAATGAATTACAATTCAAAATAAATTGGCATCGTCCCCTTTTACACCGGTTCGTTCAGTATAATTTCAATCTGTTTCGAAGTAGTAAACACAAGTAATTATAAGGTTCAATATAATAGGAAATAAATGAATTACAATTCAAAATAAACTGGCATCGTCCCCTTTTACACCGGTTCGTTCAGTATAATTTCAATCTGTTTCGAAGTATTCCTCTCTCTCTCGCTCTCTTGTATTCAAAATTCAATTCTAGTATTCTTTCTTTGGCGACAACCGTACGGGTTTTGGCCTTATTTTATGATACTTGTAATATACTTTTACATAATTTATAACCAAATCTGAAAAACCACAAACACATTCGCAGAAATATTAATCAATTTAAAACAATCCCAATATAAAATATTTTGTACATGTTCGGGGTGAGTTTGTCAAGGATTCGCCTCTAAGCGAGAGATTTTGTAAGTAAAATAAAAAATTGATTTTGTAAGTAATATAAATAATGTAATTGCGGCCGCCATTAACAAAATAATTAAATAGATAAAAACATTTAAGCCGTGCCGTTTTAGGGATACATTCATGTATTCGGGAATAAAAACATTGGAGTTATCGTGTACGTCAATACTCTTGAGTTAAAAATTCGCTCGCCGTACGGCCATACTCGTTTAGATAAATATACGAAATTTTCAAAATTAATCTGCATTTTTGTAGTTTTCTTACGATATCTATTTTTCTTAATATATACAAATACGGCACAGTATCCTATCGAATGATCACATCCATCACTTTCCTTTCCTAGCACACAAGTTTAAATATATACAAATACGGCACAGTATCCTATCGAATGATCACATCCATCACTTTCCTTTCCTAGCACACAAGTTTAAATATATACAAATACGGCACAGTATCCTATCGAATGATCACATCCATCACTTTCCTTTCCTAGCACACAAGTTTAAATATATACAAATACGGCACAGTATCCTATCGAATGATCACATCCATCACTTTCCTTTCCTAGCACACAAGTTTAATATATACAAATACGGCACAGTATCCTATCGAATGATCACATCCATCACTTTCCTTTCCTAGCACACAAGTTTAAATATATACAAATACGGCACAGTATCCTATCGAATGATCACATCCATCACTTTCCTTTCCTAGCACACAAGTTTAAATATATACAAATACGGCACAGTATCCTATCGAATGATCACATCCATCACTTTCCTTTCCTAGCACACAAGTTTAAATATATACAAATACGGCACAGTATCCTATCGAATGATCACATCCATCACTTTCCTTTCCTAGCACACAAGTTATTATTTTTTTTTTTTGTAGAATTTAGTGTCTGTTAATAAAAGTAGTTTTAAATCCGTAGTCGAGCGTCTTCGATGATAGTCTGCTTTCTAAGCGTCGCCATGTATGATAATTTGATATTTTATCACTTTTACTAACTTGAATCGTATCCACGTTAATTGAAGTCACAAATTTTGGTTATAATTTGACAAAACAGAATAAAACTGACAAAACAGAATAAAATACCTCTCGCTAAAGCTGAGAGAAGACTGCCTCTGGTACGATAAAGGTGACACTTGACCTCCGATGAGGTCAAACTTTCCTCCCGTAGCCTCCGAGAAGCTCTTCAGCAACTTCTTTCCGTTTCCGTTGAGCCCTCCGTTGGTCTGCACTCCCTGGGCCACCATCTTTACCTTGGAAAAATGTCAACAAGTTATTTATATTCCAAAATGAGAAAACATGATCCAAACTTTTATTACCTTTAACTCATTGGTATCAGTGTTTTTTTTTTACACACTCAAATAAATTTATACGCATTTAACATAAAAATACTCGCACAAGTATTAAACATTATTTTATCCCATTTGTATAATGTAGTGCCCTTGTAAAAAAAACAGTTACTGCTTAGAGAATCTGAATAAAGACTTAAGTTACATTATTACCAACGTTCCCATTATTTTTTCATCGTGTGTGTTGCCCATCAACTTAACATACGAGTATATATTTGCAAGAAAAAAGAGGGAAGGGCGCAAATATGCATATTAATGCATATATAAAACTAAGTAGTCAACAAAATGTACTACGAAATCATAAATTACATTTTTCAATGCAAAACAAAATATGTTTACAGGTTCCTTTCTTTGAGATGTGTGCGGAAGATGGAAACATGTGTGTGGAAAATTTTTAACAGATGTGCGGCCGCACACGCGCACACCTTAGAGGGAACGTTGATTATGACCACGTGGCATTTTAAGTTCATCACACATTTTTTTTACGTCGTCCTTGACTGTTCATGCCGCTAGACTCTGGAATCATCTACCAGATGTTCTGCCTTTTTAACGGTTTTTTGTAACTTACAAACTTTCAAACCTCTCAACTTAAAATTTGTACAACATATGGTATGTATGCTGTCTATTTTGTTGGAAGATTTATAACCTTGCCAATTTTACTTCTATGAAAATAAACGCCAAATTAAAAAAATACACATTTTAAACACAAAACATTAAAGCTAATAAACATTTGGTTATACAGGATAACACAAAAGTCGCTAGACTATTTAAAATTCAAATAACTTTCTACAATGAATTAATAAAAAAAAATTCAGATTATTAAAGCATAATCCTTGGAAATTAAATGTAAAAAAATTTACGACTGAGCAACGTGTTAAAATAATCGATAATCGCAACGTGTTAAAATAACAGGCTGACACAAAAGTCACTAGACTATTTTAAAATAAAATCACTTTTTTATTTTTCAATAATTCACTTTTTTTCTTTTATAAACAACTTTTTTTAAATCAATTTTATTTATTTTTGATAATTACATATTTTAAATAGCTACCATTTGGTTCTTCACACTGACGCGCTTTTTCTAAGGCGTGAACCATCACCTGTCGTAATGTTTCTTGGCTTATTTCTTTAATTTCTTCACGGATGTTGGCCTTCAATTGCTGAATGGTTCGAGAATTGTTACGGTATACTCAAGAAGTCTGGAGTTATTCGAATTTTGAATGGTGACTTTTAGCTCGTGACTTTTGTGCCATCCTGTTTATAATAAGTTTGTGACAAATGTATATAAAATTGATATTTAAGATACTTGATTCATCCTAACATCAGGTTAGGATGAATCAAGTCTGGCATGCTTTAAGAAGCGACTAAAAAAACTGTTCATTTCTAGTCAGTAAAATAACGTGTTTTATTCCTGATTTTTCTTTTCCTTTCCTCTCCACCATCCCTTCCTTTCCCTTTGATTGATGATATCTCACTTTATATGAAAAATAATGTTCGGGTGATTGTCCGTCTTTGTGGGGTTCGTGGGCATGTGCTTACGTATATGTTAATGGATTTCGTGGGGATGGATCGTCATTTGAATGATTTATGCGACCACGTAACTTGCTTCATTTACTTTTGTCTGGTTGGTTGGAAGAGATTGCCACCTGGCAATAAGACCGCCAGATTGCATTGCAATAAAAGTGTTAAATAAATAAATAAAATTGGTTTTGGATTCCAAGTTAGAGCGCCATTGAAGAGAGTCTGCTTTCTATACGACGCTATATAAATCGTAATTTTATTGTTATTATTGTACTCTTTTTTACAAGGGCAGTGTTGCTCTTTATAATGACTTTTAAATTATTAAAAACTCCACCACAGTAAATAAACCCCGATTAATTTATTGTTTTTTTACTTCTAAATCTATTTTAATAAAGGGTCTTTCAAACTGAGTGGATTTTTTAATTCTTGGATAAAACACAGATGGCGTCGCGAACTTTCCTGGGTCTTGTGACATTTGAGAAGTGTAATGCTAGACATTTATAAAAATGGAGTCGTATACAATGCAACAACGCGTTCAAATTGTTGAATTATTTTATGTATTGTAATCTCCGGAAACGGTAATGTTAATTGGCCACCAAGATCATGTGCTCTGACACCGTTCGACTATTTTCTCTGGGGTTACGTAAAAAAACAGGTCTATAAGAATTACCCCCAATCAATTCCTAAGCTGAAGGACGAAATTATTCGCGTTATTGGTGAGTTAAAACCACAATTATGCCAAAATATCATCGAAAATGTTGACAAAAGAGTGGACATCTGTAGAGCTGCAAGAAGTGGACATTTGATGGATATTGTTTTTTGTGTATAAATGTCATATATTATACTTCAATGAACAATAAAAAGAGTTTTTGAAAACAACGCAAATTGTTTGTTTTATTCAAGAATTAAAAAAAAAAACTAAATTTGAAAGAATAAGGTAAAAATAAAAGTAAAAATTTTTATTCACATAATGTTTAAAAATGAGAAATTTTGATTTATTTAAAAAGAGCTGATAATATGTTTGCACATACTCGAATGCGAGTGGGTTAAGAAATAGATAAAAAAATGTTTCGCTGTGCTTTGTAGCGTATTTATGTAAACGAAAATGGTGATTTATGTAAGAAAACAGACCTTTATTTGGACTGTGCCTTCATAATAAGAATTCTAATAAATAACGATTCGCTTGGGTTAAACGTAAGATATTTGTATAGGACGTATAACTGTTAAAAAGATCCAACCCACATTTTTTTGTGTTTATTTTAGATATCTTATAAGCATACTTAATCCTACTGTGCTCCTTAGAAATATGTTTATTATATAGTTAAATTACGCCTTAAAAAATATTAAGTTTCCTATGATATCTTAAGACGGCTTTATTGTGGACTGGATCCTTTTTACATATATGCTTACTATACGCAATATTGTATATATTTTTACAAAAAATATCCAAATCATCTTCTTTGTATTTCAAGATATTTGAGGAAACTATACTTGAGAAAATGTAGCATGGTCCCTGTGACAGTTTACAAATTTGCCCCAATACAACCTTGTAACGACGTTCAGTAATTTTAATTATTTTATCAACTTTAATATAAACCTCGATTCTGATAAATAGCAAGTTATTTGGGTAAATACATAACATAAAACTAACAATAATGACAAATGAATACATCTTGTTACAAATTAGCAAAAATGTGGCAGTTTGTTAAAATAAAATAATATTTGGTGACGTTTGTCAAAAGTCAATACGTTAGTCTGCAATGGCTAGGGATGGGGTATATAATAATTGGATTGTCGATTTTTTTACACCGAAAATTAAATGTTCGTAATTAGTATTAATTCATAGTGGATCTTGGCTTATTAAAAAATATATACAAATCATACAATACACAAGAAAGTCAGTATAATGAAAATTAGGAATTAAAACGTCAATTTAGAGAAAAACAATTTTACGATTTATAAAAAACGATTCGATTTGTAAAAAAAAAACGATTTTACCATACCCCTTTGAGACATGACATTTCAAATGTCACAGGGACCACCCTACATTTTCTCAAGTATAGGCTTGTTCATATTGATTGTTTTAAGACGAAATTTAACCCTAACATATTTTTTTTACTGGGATGTACATATAAGATTGTATTCGTATACTTATTCAATATTTAGAATAAAAAAATGTGTTGTGGATTGGACCCTTTTTGCGTATGTACGTTCAATTGAGCGTATACACGTTTATGCAAAAAATACCCAACTCGATTTTTTTATTGTTTATTTGAAATATCGATAAAGCATAGATGAGTAAAAATATTGAGTCTCTGAAATTGATATTTTATTGTTAAATTACATCTTATTATTCCATACGAGTCTATTCTGAATAATTTGAAATAGAACAGGGAAGAATGTCGGTAAGGTCCGTTTTACATAATGATGTTCAATTTTCATTCGGCTGCAATTTTCATAATAAAAAAAATCTTTAAAAAAAATTCTACTTTTTCAAAGCACACAGAATATGCATAATTTATATCCAGCTTTATGAAAAATATGTCTTACCCAAGTATCTGATGTTGATGCATTCCTTTGTGGAATTCCTGAGTTTGATTTTTGATAGTGATTTGAAATGATATCAAATGTTTCAGTCTATGTGTTCACGCCGAAGCGTGACGTGAAATATCGTCCCGATGTTGGGCCGCCCTGTTGTCGCTGCCGGCCCCGTCATGTTGGGCCGCCCTGTCGTCGCGGACGGCCCCGTCGCGCGATGTGGTGTTATTCTCGCAAATCATTTAATATTGTTCTCACCTATTCTAAATTATAGTATTGTCGCGGTATAACGATTTTAACGCGACGAACAGATTCCGTCGCCTCGTTGACTTGTGCACAGACAGTCACCCGGGTGACACCTCAAGAGGACCAGTAACAGCCGATACGCTTCATCAACGAAGAACCAGACGAATAAATTATCAACCGCCGTGACGCTCCAAGAGTCTTGGAAGATCAGCCAATACCTCCGACTCCCGTCTTCAACATCCGTGAGTACCATTCCATTTGTTCCTTTATCTCCATCTAGGGTTTGGCAATCGCCAAACCACTATGTTTCTCCATTGAAAGCCTTTTGGTTCACCATTAGAAGTTACAACATCGCGATATATCCAAAAGGTCAATACAGAGTATGCAATACACGTGCACTTATATTTTTAGGTGTAATGCTCATATTTGTACAAAAACTTTAAAATTATATGCTATGATTACCACGTCTCGCAAATATATATATTTTAGACTGACAACAACGTTTACTGTTAATGCGTATCAATGAGCATAAATTTCGAACACGGTCATTCTGAGAAAATGTCCGATAATATTTTTCATTTCCATAAAGATATTTTTAGCTATTTCCATATTTTTATCTGGATTTGTGTGAACGAATATCCATTACCTGTGATGAGTGTAATAAAAAGCACAAAACAAGGGAAAGGGGGGGATTATTGATATTTTTAAGCGTCTCGTGCGATACATCCTCATATATTTTGCGCTAGCCACCGCGCTTTTTTCTGTCTACCATCAGCCTTCCAAAGAAGATATTTCTTGGAAGTCTATATTCAGATACGTATTTGGATCAGCACAGGTGAGCACGTGATACCAGAATGTGAATGTTATAGTGGTTTCCTTTTCTCAAAACTTTATAATTAGATACTTTATGGTACTGTATGGACTACGGTCATCCCTGAATATTGTCAACACGCACGGTCAACGACCGACGAAACGACCTTCGGACATGTCCAAAGGTCGCATACCAGAACATTGATATTGTTTACCCGCAAATACTATTTACGATACATTCCACAGTAGAAAGAGAACGCATCGCGTTGTCTCGCCGTTTTCGCCAACAAATTATCTACCCACAATATTATTCGCAACGTCTGCAATATTTCGATCAACCACCTCGGCACGCACAGAGGGAGATAAAAATATATTGCGGGCGCACTCACGCGCCCCGTTCTGAAATGTATATATACCTACTTACCGATAAATAAAAAATCACTTATCATTAATCATTTGACCATTCATCACTGTTTAATATTTATTGATTATTCACTCTCACTTTCCGCATTGCTAATCGACGTATTTTATTTTAAATACCAAACAATCAAAATCATCAGCACGTCCAACAAGGACATCCGCTAAAGTACCATCAAATCTTCATCATTTACTTAAGGTGCCTCTCCTGAATTTTTTTACAATGCCCTTATATAATATATATCGTATATTGCAAATAAATTATTGAATAACATCCATATATCAGAGATGGCATGAGGCCATTTTGGTTATTAATGATGGATCATGATTAGCAAACACTTGCCCACGAAGAGCCCAAAATTTCCGGGAAGCTGCGCTTAACCTATTCTCAATTTCGAACGATATACGTTATTAATTAAAATGCTGCACTGATTCTAGGATCCATCCATTAATATTAATGTTAAGATTAATGTTTCATCGGGTTGAATCTTCGTCTACAAAACAAATTATTTAAATTGGTTGATTTGTTCATCATATTGGTACGAGTATCATATTGTCAATTGCAATGGACTACCGCGTCCCTTGTTGACTACCATATTCTTAGTTTAATGAAGTAGTCAAAGTCAATCCCCAAATTTGTCAATCGACTTCAACAGAGCTGCTTGTCTTTTATATTTTTTCCAAGCAGTGATTTAGTATCAGCATAACTAAAATGATTGATAATTTTGTATCTAATATTCAGGTCTTTATAAAAGTAATTTAAGGCTTTCTTAACACTTCCGTCCCTGTGATATGTAACTAGTACACATTGCTTCTAAAAACTAGAATATCTCTATAAATATAATAAATACTAGGTTCAGATTTTAGGTATTCCTCCGTAATACATTTACGCATTGAATGAAAAAAATAATATTAATAATAATTAGCACTTATCGGCCATGTCCGAGATATTTTGTGAAAATCGGGAATAAATTCACCAATACAATCAAACGTGTGCTAGTGTGTGACGTAGGTATATTAATTCTAAAAACCCGCTACGGTTGAGGAAGCGACGTTACTCCCGTCTCACTCTCACTCTATTTCGGTATATGGGAACGCAAGAAATAGAATCTCAGTTCGCTCGCTTCTTTCGCTTCAGTAGCTTTCGGGCAGCAATTTGAGGTGGTCGCATTGCCCGTTTTGTGAACGTCGGCCGATTTTTTTTTCATGTTTTCAGCAATAAAATTTCAATTATTATCACTTTTGATTTCAAATTTAATTAATTTAAGCGATTGGCTATGAATATTCTTATTTTTCCAATTTTAAATCACACATTTTTACATGTGTATTGAAAACACAGCACCGGAACGGGCGGATTTTTTTAGCATCGGAAGGGAAAGGCTAAGTAGAGTAAGAAAGCTTTATTGAGTACTGTTTGAAATATACTTAAACGAATAAATTAAAATAAAAAATAGTACTATGATAATAATACTTTACTAGGAACTTTTATTATTTTTACTGAAAGGTTATTATAATATTGAAACCATAAAGCTCAATATAATAATGTTGGTTTTCAATTTTAAGGTTTTTCTTTTATTCCACTGTCTTACGCTTTTTAATATGCCAGCGGCAATAGTCTAAATGGAATATCTTAGAATAATGTATGAGTACACGTCAGATCAAGTTTTTCATAACTTGTCTCAATCTAATTTTTAACAAAACTGATTTTTTTATACTTAAGTTATGTAAAATACTCGTACAACAAATATCAACATTACATAATACTGTATACATATAAACGGTCCTGGGAAGAAAAATGCGTAGTCATAAAGAAACTTACAGGGTTATCAAATAATTACCAGAAACAGTATTTAAAGTCATACTTTAGGTAACTATTGCAAAGTTTATTTTGTTTATTTTCGTTTAAGAAAATATATTTGAATAAAAACGTGAACAAAGTGGTGAATTCAATAGCACAATTTATATTATTATTTTGACAATAATTAAACGTTTTTGACATATGGTGAATAGGCGTTTACAAAACAACGTGTTTTTTTTTCACCTGACACCAGTAATTAGACAAACGTGTATTTTTTTATAAAAGTGTGTTTATTACAAAAGTGTCATTTTTACAAGTGTATTTTGTACAAAAGTGATTTTTTTACAAAAGTGTAATTTTTACAAAAGTTTTATTTTTACATGTGTATTTTTTACAAAAGTGTATTTTCAACCAATGTGTATTTTTACAAAAGTGTAATTTTTCATGTGTATTTTTTACAAAAGTGTATTTTCAACCAAAGTGTATTTTTATAAAAGTGTAATTTTTACAAGTGTAATTTTTACATAAGTGTATTTTTTACAAAAATGATGTTTATTCTTTCAAAATTGTTATTATTTATTATCATCTGCCTATATTCAACATTTGTATCAATTATTCCTGAATAACTGACTTATGAGAGAGCGCATGAGGAAATTTTATGAGAGTATGTACTCTTTTAGCAATTAATTCTCAAAACTGTTGACTTTCGTGACCTAGTTGATAAAATGCCCATCTTCCAGGTTTGGGGTTGCGCGCTTAATTCTCGTGAATACCCCCGACTTGAGTTTCAATCAGGTTTTCACTACAGGCTTTTTTTAATACCTATGTGGTTGGTTGTAAGAAGTTGTTACGTGAAAATAAATCCAGCCGGTTTTGTACAAGGGAATTGGAATACAATAAAACCACATGTATTATAATATATAACAATACATTGTAGTTGTATTTTATCATTGTAATGTGATTTTTTTTTAATCAAAAAGATATACGAGTATGTAGGGACGATTGCTGGGGCGTAGTTAATACGACGCCTGCTTTTTATCCTGGGTTTGCGAGTTTGATTCCCGTTGAAATTCAATTTTGATTAACCCTTTCTGTCCTGTGATGTGTAACTAGTACACATTGCTTCTAAAAAAATTAATATCTATAAATATATAATAATAAATACTGGGTTCAAACTTTAGGTATTCTTCCGTGATACATTTACGCATTGAATGAAAAATATAAAATTATTAATAATTAGCACTTATTGGCCACATCAGAGATATTTTGTGAAAATCGGGAATAAATCCATCAATACAATCAAACGTGTGTCACTATGTGACGTAGGTATATTCATTCGAAAAAAAAACGCTATGGGTGAGGACGCGACGCTATACACGTCTCACTCTCACTCTACTTCGGTATATGGGAACGCAAGAAATAGAATCTCAGTTCGCTTGCTTCTCTCTCTCAGTAGGTCAGTAGCTTTCGGTAGAGGTGGTCGCTTTGCCCGTTTTGTGAACGTTGGCCGATGTTTTTTTCTTGTTTTTAGCAATTAAATTTCAATTATTATCGTTTTTGACTTTAAATTTAATTAATTTAAGCGATTGACTATGAATATTCTTATTTTTTTAGCACAGGAAGGGAAAGGTTAAACCAGCTCAGTATAGTTTTAATTTAAAATAATTTAATGCCTTTTTGATATGATATAAAAGTAGATAACACATTACCTAGGTTGTACTATATTACTATACCATATACACATACAACGATTATATAAACAAACAAATATCATTATGTGTTCAAAAAAATACATTACATGAAAAAAAATACTACCACCTGTATTTGTAGGTGTGTCAGAAGATGTATCAGAAACCTCTTGTCGAAAGTCAAGTTTTTTTAACATTTATGCTATGGAAGTTTTAAAAAATATTTATTCAATAATTAAAGTTTTAAAATACTACGACCTGTATTTGTAGGTGTGTCAGAAGATGTATCAGAAACCTCTTGTCGAAAGTCAAGTTTTTTTAACATTTATGCTATGGAAGAGAGAGTTAGGACAGTTTTGACCAGCGGCGGCTGGTCTGGAGGTGCGTTGGTGCACTGAACCGGAGAAATAATTCGCAATAATTAAATTATACATGCGCAAACATGACTTCCAAAAATGTTAAATATTTGTTGAGATTAAATATTTCTAAGAATACTGACAAATAGTACGAGTATTTTTGTTAAAGTGAAAATTCAAATGTAAAATTTAAAAAAAATATTACTTTCAAATTGACCGGCCAAGTTAGCCAATACTACCGGAGCGATCTCCAATACGCACCGGACGGAAACGCAAATTCGTATAGGGCAGACAGAGATATACAATAAACCGTGAGACAGCGATATTTCATATTTGCTCAGCGTCTCGAGGTGCGTTGGTGCTCAGCGCACCAGCGCATCTTGGGACTAGCTGCAGCTGGTTTTTACATAAGGAGACTATGAATGCCGTAAAAATGACAAGGTTTGTATACAAGTCAGAAGTGTAGTACGCTCGTGAGGTAGATTGTGGATAACGTGGCTGGATCAAGCGGAACAGATTTTGAACGAAGGTAAAGTGAGAAGCGTGAATAATAGATATTGTGCATGATAAGATGTATATTTATGGAGAAGGTCAAAGTTGTGTCTGATAAGAAAAGTGTAGAGATCCGTTTACCCTATTTCAGTTTACCCCGCAAATGACATGGTGTTATGATTTGTGTATGCACTAAAAACTAGTAATATGCCTTATTGAGGTAGACGCACTTCTTTTTACTGAAGAAAAAGGTTTAAAGCATTTATAACTCACCCTTTTGGCAGTCCTGGGACTAAGCGACAAGTAAGTAGGTGGTAAGGGCTTTCTTCCTAAGCATACTTCAGTTTGGGTGGCTTGTGTTTTCATTGGCCCTCTCTTCATTTTTTCTGAAACAATTTACATATTCAAAGTTAAAACTTTATCATCAAATAGGGGAATCATTTGTCAGAACTCAAATAAAAATATAAAGCTATCACGTGAAATTATAGAAACTAAACCTAACCAACAAGAGGACTTAATTTTTTTTCTATTCCATCCTGTCGTGTGGCTTATGACTTAGTCTCATCATCAATACAGGGCCCCCTGCAATCATCAATGCAGGGCCTCGCAGTCGAGGATCCCCTCGCCACTCCAACGTCAGCCCTAAAACGTTCTCCCACGTCGATCGTGTGATCTTCTGTGAGAGAACAGCCCAACCCTGGATGCACACTCTTTCCCGCAAATGCCACAGACATGACATGCTGAGCCGCCTGGCCGTGTTGACGCATGTTCGCAGCGCGCAGACTATTTTTCATACGTCTAGCCGCTGAGACGTCATCAGCCCAAGAACATACGGGTCTCCACCCCTCACAGTCCCGAGCCCCCTGCTCCCAGTCCTTAGGCGCCTCGCACAAAGTAAGCGACTCTCGCAGATTGTCCTTATAGCATTTCCTCTGCCCACCAACTCTTCGCTTGCCCATCACTTTCCCATACAAGACGCGTTTTGGGAGTCTGTGATTGCCCATGCGTATCACATGCCCGGTCCACCACAATTTCGCCTTTACAACCATACCCTTTATAGGTTTACAGTTGAAGCGTTGCCGGACTGAAACATTTGTGACACGATCCCTCCAGTGGATCCGAAGAAATCGGCGAAGGAAACGCTGATGGAACATTTTGAGGCTTTGAGTGTGCGTTCTATAATGAACCCTGACTGAGCATCATGACTTCCATGATATGCCTTGAAAACTCCCCATCTATGTATCCCTGCACTCCGCAGTTCAAAGAAGAGTTGTTTAGGATAGTATTATTGTGTCTCTCACTTGGTCAGTCTCACGAATTAGAGATCCTCCTCTTTTGCGTCGTCTTTTCACGCTTCCAGTTACCACAAGTATTTTATTTTCTAACTATCGCCTTGGGCACGAAAAATGTGTAAAAAAATTTGAAGGACTAATCGTAGACATGTTGTCGACAATCTGTTGTTGACTCTCAGAACTTTGAGAATGGATGCATAAATTTGTGTTGCCGGCCATAGAATTTGTAACATCCGTCTCCTGTATCACAGCTCAAATGCATCCATTTTTTGTTTCTCGCTTGGTCTCAGAGTCTATTTTATTATTGATTTTTGAAGTGAAACTTCTATAGGCGCGGTAGGACAAATTGGCCTGACCGTCACGAAAAGTGAAACGGTGTATTATTTTATTATTATTAAATTATTATTTATTATTCAATACTCTATTTATTAATAAATTATTCTTAATTATTTTAATATTAATAATAATTTATTATTAACATTAATTTATATTATTAAGTGTATTATATTATTATTAAAATTATTATTAATTATTAAAATTATTATTATTAAAAATAAAAAAAATGATATATTTTTATTTAATTAACACTTGCCTTACTGTGCTAAACAATTCCGCCAGCCACTGTGCTGGACGCTCAGCATCCAGTGAAAAATGTATGTTTAAAATTAAAATTATGCAAAATCTGCTAGGTTATTTTTGTAATTAAGTATAAAATTATTTTATTATGTAAGTCCTGGTCACTCACTATCCATCATAGGGTGGCAAGTGTTAAGAGAGATTTTCTTGAATTAAATTCTACATCACCATTTCCTAATCCTAAAAAAAAATCGTAAACAAATAGAAAAAAAAAGGAAGGTATAAAATCAACTTTTCCTAGAAGCTAAGAAGTTTCACTCTACCGCGCGAGAGTCTCAAACATTTGTTTTTTTTTTAAATACGAGTATGTCATGTCTTTTCTTTGAATTTTACTATCTACATATTTCAGATGCTGGTAGTGAGTTTAGGTACTAACAACGATTATTTAATAATAATAAAAGGTCAATTTATATAGCACCGTTTAGAGAGAAAACTCTCCTCAAGAGCGGTCTAACTCGGGACTCGAACCCACTATTATTGACAGATGAAAAATATCATAAAATAAATAAGTATTTATAAGTAGAGCAAAAGAAGGAAAGGAAGTTAGTGGCTGTGCCCATTTGATTAGGTACTTCCCCTGATTAACAAATAATTTTATTTAACGGGATATGAGAACTAAATTTTAAACTTAAGTTATAAAACTTACCATAGGTTTAAAATCATTATTAAAAAGTTTAATTGCTTTGGTTAAAATAAAAAATTATTTCATTTAAAACAATAAAAATTCTGTCTTTGTTTATTCCATGAAAACAGTTTAAAAACCCACATTCTCTTAAACTAAAACATGAGATGGCGGGTTTGTAAACTAAACTGAGATAATGGTCTGACTTCAAAGAGGTTTTATATTTCAAAATGTGAATTTTGACAAGGCAAAAAAAAGAAGCTTGTAAGGAATTAAATGCCTGATATCAAATTTCAAAGCTAAACTCCTTTTTGCAGTCAAGATCAAAGGATGTTCAGATTTGTGTGAAGAGTTTTTTTTTCAGATATAAAAAATGTTTCTTTGTCTTTCATTGACTAATCAAAAACACGAATACACTTTGTAAGTCAATTATTTACAGAAAAATATTTTTTTTATTTATCAGTTTAACATGGAAAATGAAAAATCGATAAATATAGTTTTATTGATAGCAACATAGTGTGCTCATATACGTGTATATCAAGAAATAATGAATTTATGTTAAGTCAATGAAAAATAAAATGCACTTGAGAAAGAAAATATAAAACGGTCTAGGTTCATTTCATAATTTTTATTTATTTATTATTACACATGACAAGAAATATACATAATTTGCGAAAAAACAACAGGTAATTTAATTTGGACATACATTATTTTAATGGATCTGGGTTTGTCGCCTTTCATTTGTCGTATCCCCAGTAAATTAGGCTTTTGCCTGTATCTCACTGAGAATAATATTATTAGATTTTGTAATTTGTTTTAGCAAACATTGTTTATTCCTCTTTTTGTATTCCACTTTTTGTAAATAATACAATACAAAAAGTGGAATAAACAGTGTTTGATTATTAAATTACAATGTATTGTTTATAGTTAAGACATTAACATTGCGGAGGTTTAAATACGTTGTAATTTGTTTTATCAAACACTGTTTATTCCACTTTTTGTAGCGGTATACCCCTACCGGTTTCAAGGCTTTCACCTCATCTCCAGGGGAGCACAAACAAGTCTTGTTTGTGCTCCCCTGGAGATGAGGGGAAAGCCTTGAAACCGGTAGGGTTATACCGTTAAAAAAAGTGGAATAAACAGTGTTTGATAAAACAAATTACAAATAACATTGTCTTTAAACCTTCACAATGTTGATGCATTAACTATAAATAATATATATCATTATAGTGTTGAAATGAATATATAAATATTAAATTTAAATCAATAAATAATTGGTTTATTGATAAAAATAAAGTTTGTAAACATAAATCTTGAAATTCAACATATGTAACAAGTTAAGGCAAATATGTGCTAATAGAAAAAATACTACCTGTAGCTAATGATCAGAAAAAGATAAAAAAGGCTCTATAAAATTCCCAATGCAAATAGTTGTTGAGGGGAAAAAACGCATTATGTTCATACCATAAAAAATGCTATATCTATTTAATGAAACATCTGTCTCACAACTCGGAGTTAACGAATTTGATTCACATTAATATCCGATTAAAAAAATGATAAATTTCAATCACATATTTATTTAACGACTCCCAATATCTTGTAGAATAGAAAATTTTCTTTCGATTGACGTATAACCTTTACCATTTTGTTTTACTTTTGGTGCTCATTTTTAAATTTGAAAGAAAATACGGATACAACTTATGTTAACACCTAATATAATACAATACTAAAATATGAATTTTTAAAAAATATGCACATAAAAATCACAAGAAAATATGAATAGCGGATCATACAAAGGAAATTGAAATAGAGTTTATCGTAAGAAAGAATTGGAGAAAATAAGAAATAAAACAGAAATACTATGAAATTATTAATTTGATTCTTTTTTGCTTTGTGACATATATTCAAAGCGAACATATCAGGATTTCTTCCACATCTGCACACTTCTATTCAGATGTAACGAGTGCGATAAGAGACAAAAGCTGTCAGTCTAAAGAAAAAGGGCGGGAAATATGATTACATAGAAGCGATTTACATGCACGAATAAATAGAGAAAATAGGAAAAACACAAGTTTTTTGTTCAGAATGTCAATCAAAAATTGAAAACGATACCTAATTGATGATGATTTTATATAGTAAAAGGCGTTATCAACAGAAAAAAAATCAGTTCATCGATAAAATATGTCAAAACAAATAATCTGCTTTGAACCAGCGAAATGAAGGTACTCAGAAGTATCGCTGGCAAAACCCTTCGTGATAGAGTACGAAACACAGAAATCCGAAGGATGTGCGAAATTGAAGATATTGTCAGATGAGAACGACAGAGAAGAAGGTTCTGGAACACACATGTATCCAGAATGGTGGAACCAAGAGCCGTAAGAATGGCCAGGGACAGTATCCCACAAGCAAGCAGACCTCCAAGACGACCTCCCAAAATATGGAAAGACAGCTGGCAGTCGACGTCACAAGAGGGAAACGATGATGCAGGATCATAACAGGCCTAAATGAAGAGGAAGAAGAACAAGATATAATACTAGTTATGTCTCCGTTAATTCGTGACTTTTAAATGATATTTTTAATATGAAACAAAGTATACGATCTTGAAATATTTATTTTAGAAGGCTAAAGAAGGATTAAATAAATAGCGTTATACTAACTATGAACAAACTGTGTTTGGTCTTCGCAATTTATGATCGTACCCGGAGTATCAGTCCGATTTAAGGACACCTTACCCCTTTATTGGACTAATGAAGCGGACGTGGGTTATTTGATGGAGATTTGGATGGGGTTGTGAAGAGAAACAAAAAAGAATTGTACATATATTTATGTTACATTAATATTCTTATATTTTTTAATGTCACACATATGTTAATAATTAAAAAAGGGAGAAGATATGTTATAACATATTATAATTTACTACGAAGATGAGGGATGGAAGGTAACGGATGAATTTTAAGTATGTTAGATAAATGGAGGAGATGTATACATATATACAGTGCCTGGCGGTAAGTAATACACATCGGGCTTAAGAAAGAGACTGTCGGTTTGTAGAGCGTCGTCTCTGTTATTCATACACGTGTTCCGTCGCGATTTGTCAATCGCATAGTGCGACAGAGACGACGCTCTACAAACCGACAGTCTCTTTCTTAAGCCCGATGTGTATTACTTACCGCCGGGTACTATATTTATATTTGTGCGTTTTACACAATTCTGCGCCTACCGTTGCGGATCGGGGAACGTTTGGTAGTTCGTTAAATTTGTTTGGGCCTGGGGTTGATTATATTCATGTTCGCGTCGTAGTCTGGGACTGAGCTTATCAATGGGTTGGGGTGACTCGGAAGTGAGCCGTAAAACCTCTCGGCCAGAGACACTGCGATTTCCCGGATAGTAAAGATACCTGTGTCTTTGTGAAGCCTTTTGTTGCTTACAAAGTACAGCGCATCTATTAGGCTAAGGCCACACCAAAGTGCTTCAATAGGTGCTACGTGACTAATAGACTAGGTGACTTTATGCTTGGCCACACCAAAGTGCTTCGCACAAATTCATTTGACATTTGGAAGCGGTTGAGTCAACAAACGATGCCACTCTCAAAACAAACCAATTTCATTACAACTTACCATTTTTATTTACTTCCTGTGCAACTTCATTCCAAGGTGATTTTATTACAGATACATTTTTGTATAATTTGCTCGATGGGTTCCACAAAGGATTACCTTTTATACACAGCTGTTATTAAAACTTCCGCTATCTTGTAAAATCAACCAACCAATAAAATTAACCAACACGTCTGTTCGCTAGGTGACTAATCGTCACGTAGCGTAGCGTGAAGCGTGCCGTGTGGCCATTGCGATAGTATGCGGTGCGTTGGTTCGCTAGGATATGTCGCCTAGCTCGCAGCGTAGCTCTAAGCACCAAGCGAGGCGCCTACCCGTGCTCCGATTTCATTGAAAGTAAATACCATATATCCTGAATAAAAGTTTAGATATTTCAAGCCCATCATTAATAAAATGCAATATCAGCGGTATTTTTTTGGTTATTGGTTGTATGGAAATAAATAAAAACAAACAACAATGATTATTGAATTGAAATTTCAATGTCGTTACGTGATTTTCTAAATCCACAACCAAAATGTTTAGTTATGACAAAATCATCTTTAAAACAAATGAAGAGTTTTCTTTTTTATCTAATTGACTAACATTTTTTAGGCCGAGGCCTCAGGGTTAGTTTTGCAGAACCTAGAGTTTGCGCATGTGGGTCTCGGCCACACAGTCCTAGACCTGAATAGTGCATGTTATCTTAGGACGTACGATGGCCTTGTACAAATTCCACTTGTTATGAGGCGATATCCTACGGTGTCTGGTCAAGAGTGGATAGAACGCTTTCAGATAATTAACTGTTTTCGGGGCCTGTCACACCTTTCATACTGTCCAGTTTTGTAAGATAGACGTTGACTTATCTGTAGTTGATGGAAATGTCCTGTGTTTTTCAGCTCTGAATTAATGCATCACCAAAAATGTTTACAATTGTGTTTATATTCGTTATATTAACATACGCTACGTAATATGTCAAAAAATCATCCGCACTATATTTTAAACACTTATTTTTATTCAAATAATAAATAGTCATTATCAAATAAAAGAACTTAAAAAGTTTAAAATTGAAAGTGCAAGAAAATAATGTCACTGTATGTTATAACAGTAGATATTTATTTTTTCGCATGAAAAAAAATTGGTAATTCATAACGTAAACTATTGATTAACAATATTTTTTTTTTCTATTTTTAAGAGTAAGTTTAAATTTATTCTTCATCAGTCTAATATTACTTCAGTCTAATATTAGTCGACAAGTATATTAGTATCCTTACACAATCAATAAATATGTTTGGAATTAATGGCGTGCGAGGAAGATGTAGGCTGAGGAAAGGATTGAAGGATATTGCAGAATAAATTTTGACTGAGGGAAAGGTTAGAAGCGTGAGAAACAGAAATGAATGAAGGTGTATTTATGCATCAAAGGCTGTATGCATGTGTAGGGAATACCGACGTGATCCCTAAATATTGTCAACATGCACGGTCAACGACCGATGAATCAACCTTTGAATATGTACAAAGATCACATACCAGAACGTCAATACTGTTTACACGAAAATAATATTTACATCGCATTCCACGGTAGAAAGAGAGCGCATCGCGTGTCTCACCGTTTCGGCAATAAATACTCTACCCACTATATCATTGGCAACGTCTGCGACCACCTCGGAACGCACAGGAGTGAGATCAAGATATACCGCGGACGCATTCACGCGCCCCGTTCTGAAATTGTATATATACCTACTTATCGACAAATAAAGAGCACTTGTTATTATTCACTTGACCATTCATCGCTGTTTATTATTTATCGATTATTCACTCTCACTTTCTCGCATTCCTGAATCGACGTATTTTATTTTAAATACAAAACAAATCAAAATCATCACGACCTATCAATTAAGCATCCCGCTAAATTGATGACCCCGAACGAAAAGGAACACATAATTCGACCAAAGCGAATGCAGAGATGTCAGCAACATCATCATCAGCACGTCCTACTAGGACACACGCTAAACATGCATAAGGAAGTTTGGAGATTTGTCTTCCCTGCCTGCTCTAAATGAGACTTTAAGTGAAGTAACGAAGAACGAACACTGATTTGGTCATCCGTTGAGCTGCAGTGATGTCAAAACTCTTCTGTTATATTTAAACAAGTATTTTCGAAATAAGATAAACAAATTTAATTACAAATAACCAAGAAAAATACTATATATGCTAAAAGCCTTTGTACTTGGAATATTCATGTACATGGCTCCTACGTTGTTTATAGTATAACTTAAGTATTCTTTTAATAAGATAAAAATAAAATTTCAATTGAAAACTGGCTGAAAAAAATTAAAGCAGATTTAGTAAGATATAATGTCAACACAAGATGAAATCTCAAATTAGATCAAAATAATGCAATGGAGAAGTATGTTATTTCCTGTGCAGTTCACTTTTTATTGATTTTTGAGATTTTATGAATGCTGTTTGTATTAACAAATCAGTGAACGATTCTTTGTGAAATTAATTTATATGATTTAAATTATCTTTTTTGTGAAGTGTGATTATTATGGTGGGATTTTTGTGAAGTGTGATTATTATGGTGGGATTTTTGTGAAGTTTGATTATTATGGGGGGATTTTTGTGAAATTTGATTATTATGGTGGGATTTTTGTGAAGTGTGATTATTATGGTGGGATTTTGTGAAGTGTGATTATTATGGTGGGATTTTTGTGAAGTCTGATTATTATGGTGGGATTTTTGTGAAGTGGGATTATTATGGTAAGATTTTCGAAATAATACTTATGACCCACTAGATGTACCATGTTTAGCTATGTACACAAAATAGCGAAAACAAATAAATAACTTTAAATATTATATAGTTCAGCTCAGTTCGATTCCACCTCAACTAACGCTGTTATGGGGGACAAAATAAGTCCCCATCCAGTGCGATCTACACTAGAAGATCAAAATCTTCTTTATTTTATGAGCGCGGCGTCATATAAAGGGTTTTTCAAATGAAGTGTTTTTTTATAATTCTCGGATAAAACCTAGATGGTGTCGCGAACTTACCTGGGTCTTATAACATCCATTGGATAAGTGTAATATATGACATTTATAAATATGGAGTCGTATACAATACAACAACGCGTTCAAATTGTTGAATTATTTTATGTATTGTAATCTCCGGAAACGGTGAAGTTAATTGCCCACCAAGATCATGTGATCTGACACCGTTGGACTATTTTCTATGAGATTACGTGAAAATCCAGGTCAATAAAATTGACCCTCAATCAATTCTTGAGCTGAATGACGAAATTATTCGCGTTATGGGTGAGTCAGAACCGCAATTATGCCAAAATGTCATCGAATATTTTGACAAAACAGTGGACATCTGTGGAGGTGCAAGAGGTGTACATTTGGCAGATACTGTTTTTTTTGTTTAAATGTCATACATTATACTTCAATGATCAATAAAAAGTTTTTTGAAATCAAAGCAAATTGTGTGTTTTATTCAAGAATTAAAAAAAAAGAATTAAAAAAAAAGCTCAATTTGAAAGACCGTTGGGACGAAGAATATTGTATAATAGAAATTGAACAGAATTTATTTTGAGACATACATACATACCATCACGCTATATTCCTATCGAGGTAGGCCAGATTTTTCAGATATCTCGACACGTATCCTTAGCCTCTTCTAAATCCATACACCGTCTTATACAACTTTTACGATTACTCTGACTTTCTACGTTTCCTTATTTTAGAATGCTATTGACTTGATACAACCATATTTTCTTTGGTTATCTCACACGCTCTCCACTTACATTTGCATTATTTAAGTGTATTATTAAAGTTTCTTCATTCATTCCTTCCACATGCCCAAACCATTTCAGCATGCTTTCTTCATCTTACTTATGATTTTAATAAACAACTTTCTCAAAATAATCACATTTTCGAGATAAATGCTTCGACTCTTAAATCATGCGATAATATTTTTTCTGGGGTTAAAATTGAGAAAAAAGGAAGGTTTTCCTATTTAAGACTATCACCATACATATTTCATCATCAATTCTGATCACCCACGCTAGAACAGCCAGGCGGTGGATGCTTCCAGAAAGTTAAATGTGGTTTTTATTCTGGAACCGTATCAGGTATATTTCTAATAAGAGCTTTCCTCAGCATACGAAATTCAAGTTTCGCGGAATTTGTCAACATGTTTCTTCAGAACTAATATAAATCGTTAACCCGTTGTCTGTTGACATTCGCAAAAGTTTTAATAGGAAAATACAACTCGGTTTGGAAATACATGAAACGGGTTTGTGTCGCATGAATCCAAAATTTTCCTACTTGGAAATGTAGCTGTTGAGAATACATACATACTTGTAAACATTTAAAATATTTATAGATCTTTTGTGCACATGGTTAAATAAAACACTGAATCAACTGAAAAGAAATTTTGTTTGAAAATATTTTTAAAACTAGATCGGTTTTTTTATTCAAATTTTTAAAACTCTTGAATTAAACACACAATTGGCTTTGATTTCAAAAAACTTTTTATTGGTAATTGAAGTATAATGTATGACATTTAAACACAAAAAACAATATCCGCCAAATGTCCACCTCTTGCAGCTCCACAGATGTCCACTGTTTTGTCAACATTTTCGAGGACATTTTGGCATAATTGCTGTTTTTACTCACCAATAACGCGAATAATTTCGTCCTTTAGCTCAAGAATTGATAGGGGGTCATTCTTATAGATCTGGTTTTTCACGTAACCTCAGAGAAAATAGTCCAACGGTGTCAGATCACATGTTCTTGGTGGCCAATTAACATCACCGTTTCCGGAGATTTTTATTTTATTTATTTATTATTACACATGACAAGAAATATACACAATTTGAGAAAAAACAACAGGTAATTTGATTTGGACGTATAATTTTAATGGATCTGGGTTTGTTGCCTTTCATTTGTCGTATCCCCAGTAAACTAGGCTTTTGCCTGTATCTCACTGAGGATATTTAGCATGAAAAAATAAATCAATACTTCTTCCCGATTTTTGATTACACAAAAAAACCCCGTTGTACGTTCTCATCAACCTGACAGTGACACTCAACTACAACTGGAAACATCTTGCGAAATTAAACTCCTCACACACTATCACTCCAGAAAGACCAAAAATATTCATCCCACAATATACCGCACACAATCATAAGAATAAAAATTAAAACAAATTTATAACAAAAAAAAAAAAATACACAGAAACACAAATATAAAAACAACCAAAATTAAAACAACAAGAAGATTACAATACATAAAATAATTTGACAATTTGAACGCGTTGTTATACTGTATACGACTCCATTTTTATAAATATCATACATTACACTTCTCAAATATCACAAGACCCAGACAAGTTCACGACGCCATCTGTGTTTTATCCAAGAATTAAAAAACCCGCTCAATTTGAAAGACCCTTTAGCGAACAATCAATTTTTGACATTACAATTGTAGTGCTGCGTCTGATTTTCGAGCATATAATGCCTATCTAGATTAATGCGACATACATATATATCATTACGCCGTTTCCCTATTGGGGTAGACAGATATGAGAAATCGTCAATTTTTCATATTTTGCTTCTAACATCTACACACTTCATAAAACTCCTACAATTTCTTCGACTTTTTAGATTTTCTTCTTTCAAAATATCATTCCCTCAATCCAGCCATACTTTTCTTGGCCTTACTCTACCCCATCTTCCACTCACATTTGCATAATATATTTATTTTGTTAATCTTTTTTTATTTATTCGTTTTGTATGCTCAAACCAAAAAAGTTATTTAAATATGAATATACCTAAAATGAATAATATGTTATTTATAGTTAAGGCATTGTGGAGATTTAAACACATTGTGGAGATTTAAACACATTGTATTTTTTTTATCAAACTCTGTTTATTCCACTTTATGTAACGGTATAACCCTACCAGTTTCAAGAGTTTTACCTCATTATCAGGGGAATATAATAAAGGTTGTGCTTGTTTGGCAGACATTGTAATTTGTTTTATCAAACACTGTTTATTCCACTTTATGTAACGGTATAACCCTACCAGTTTCAAGAGTATTACCTCATTATCAGGGGAATACAATGAAGGTTGTGCTTGTTTGACAAACATTGTAATTTGATTTATCAAACACTGTTTATTCTACTTTATGTATCGGTGTAACCCTACCGGTTTCATAGTTTTTTTTTGTCAACCACACCTTACTCTCACATTTACAATGTAATTCTTTCTTTATCTATTTGTTCTACGTACCCTTACCATCTCAGAGTGTTCTTCTTTCTCTTACTTAATACATCAGCCTTACTTAAAACATCACAAGGTACGTAGTCATAATTAAGTCACACAATTTATGAAGTTAACGAGGATTTTTTGACAAAGGAAATAAATAATGAATCAATAATTGGTCACAGATATCAATCTATTATTCCATGTTCATATGTTTTCAGTAAAACGCAATGTTTATTTTCATTTTCCTCCTTGGTCAATACTTCAAGACTGAAAAGTCTTATCTTTTCAATTCATCCCCCCCTTTAAGAGAAAATTATACACTATCATCCTAGCGGATATTGGTACATCTCGGTTCGAGGTTATATATTTAAATATTTATCACTTCATCGTAAAAAAATATCTGGCGGGCTTATTTTATGTTTTAGTGCTCCATCGAATTTATTTCCTATCGATACACGTTAAAACTAACGTAGCATGATATATTTAATGGATCTAGTTAAGAAAACTCTAAATAGTAATTTTTAAAGACTGCTGCCTGAAGATAAAGCTTGAAATATATATTACCTATTTATATTATTTATAGTTAAGTCATTAACATTATGGAGGTTTAAATACATTGTAATTTGTTTTTATCAAACAATGTTTATTCCACTTTTTTGTAACGGTATAACCTTACCGGTTTCAAGACTTTCACCTCATCATCAGGGGAGCACAAACAAGACTGGTTAGGTTAGTCTTGTTTGTGCTGCCCTGATGATGAGGTGAAAGCCTTGAAATCGGTAGGGTTATACCGTTACAAAAAAGTGGAATAAACAGTGTTTGATAAAATAAATTACTAGTACCTGTTTAAATTCAGTATGTTAGTTTAGTAATTCTTTAAAAACATTATCTCGTTTGTTTTTATTGTAAAAAATGTGTTTCTCTTTCTTTCTTATATTACTGAAAAAAAAATTCTGAAAGATTTAGTTAAAAAATAGTCGATTACTTAGCGGATAAAATTATTAAAAATAAATTTTCCTCATAGATAATTAAACTTGATTAAAATATAAAAAGTATTCATGCTGTCTGTCTGTTACAATTTTTTGATAATTCTACTCTACATATAATAAATTCTATATCGGCCATCTTACTAGGTTCACTGCTTGTTCTGAGACAGCTAACTTACATCTTCGAAATTCACATATTATTAAATTACACATAAACGTTAATGAGCCGAGGTCCAATAAAATATAAAATAAACAAACTCACTTATTTAACACGTGATGACAATACAAGTTTACAATAATTTATATTATTAAAAATAAAAATTGTTGGTTGTCCTAACTAACTAGATTATTCAACAAAATAATATTGTATATAACATTACTGCATTTAATTGTTTAGTGTAGGAAAAATATGCTCATTGCGCTTGATTATTTCACGTGATAATCAATAACCTCATTACACTTGATTATTAAACGTAATAATCAGTGATCCACAGTGTGCTTGATTATTTCAAGTAATAATCAATAACTTTACTACGCTTTGATTATTCAACGTAATAATATATGTATCCATGTTGCTTATGATTATTTCAAGTAAAAATAGTTTTCCTTACCGAGCACGACGACCTTGGTGGAGTCGTCTTGCTGCACAGAAACGGGCTGGCTGGCGGGCACGTGATGCTGCGCGTGCATGGAGACCAGATGCTGCGGGGTAAAGTGCGCGTGCCCCGCGTGTGCAGGGTGCACGGCGTGTGCGCCCACCAGGACCGGGTGGACCTGCCCGTGTACTGGAACTGGGCCGTTTAAGGAAAACATTTGGTTCTGGAAAGATGTAACAAAATTGATATATAATAAACCAAAATGAAATAATATATAGATTTAAATACATTCATCTTAAATAATAACAGCAAACATAAGTCTTGTTTAACGCTATTTCGTTATAAATTATCACTTTGAGAACGCTTTGTTCTGAAACAACTAACTTACACCCACAAAAATCACACATGTGTACAAACACACATACATAGTCAAACAAGTCCAAACTGCAGCCGCTCGAGGGATTTGATAACTCTGAAATAAAAATATCTTCTTGTTTTATTTCTGTTATATCAAAATTTAAAGTATTGTTTCATTTTCTCTCTTTATGCAGGTACTAAATATGGGGTTGTTTATGTATAGTATGCGCGATTGTCTTTGTTTATGTTTTCATGATGAAATCAACTGTTTTTTACTATATTTTAATTGTTTATATTATATTTAGGTGTCAAAAGGTGTTGACTGAAAAATATCTGATGTCGTCGCGGCTAGGTTCACCCTCCTATTGACGGGGTGTAACTCAATTGGAAATACACATATTATGAGATATGCTTAGACCGTTTGATAGCTTCTCCCTCAAATGTATTTCCTTATGCATTTGCCTTAAAAATATTTGTAATTTCAAGAAATAAATGTTATACTATAGGGTCTTTCAAATTGAGCGGTTTTTTTTAATAATTTTTTTTTAATTCTTTAATAAAACATACCATTTGCTTTAATTTCATAATTTTTTTTATTGGACGTTGAAGTATGATTGATGTATGCCATTTAAACACATAAAACAATATCCGACAAATGCCCATCTCCTGCAGTTCCACAGATGTCCACTCTTTTGTCTTAATTTTCGATGACATTTTGGCATTATTGCGTTTCTAACTCACCAATAACGCGAATAATTTCGTCCTTCAGCTCACGAATTGATCGGGAATCATTTTTATTGACCTGGTTTTTAACGTAACTCCAGAGAAAATAATTCAACGGTTTCAGATCACATGATCTTGGTGGCCAGTTAACATCACCGTTTCCAGAGATTACAATACATAAAATAATTCAACAATTTGAACGCGTTATTGCATGTTACTGTATACGACTCTATTTTTATAAATGTAGTGCATTTCATTTTTCAAATGTCACAAGACCCAGGCAAGTTCGCGACGCCATCTGTGTTATATCTAAGAATAAAAAAACCACTCAATTTGAAAGACTCTTTATGTTGCTGTCAATAAACCTATTTATTTAAATTTTTTCTTGTTGCATATATAAAACGCAGCTCATGGGTGCCTCTAAGTAGAATATCATAAAATGACGTATAAAAGTATTTTTAAAACCAGAGCATCAGTAATGAATAATAAATATTTTTCTGCTTAACACTATTGTCGTCTATCTTTTCTTAGTAAATACATTATCTGCCATTGTTACTTTGTATTTTTATTATATCAATAAATAGCAGCTATAGGATAATATTTGAAAAATAATAACGTTTTAGCTTTGACTTAATTAAATTAAATATGTAATACATAACTGTAACTAAAATAACACTTCATGTCACACATAATCGGGAGTGTACACAATTTCATACTGTTAGATGATATTAAAAAAATCTTTCTCAATAAACAGCAGCTATCGAATAATATTTGAAAAATAATCTAACGTTTAAGCTTTGACTTAATTAAATTAAATAATTATTACATAACTGTAACTGAAATAACACTTCATGTCACACATACATAAACGGGAGACTACACCATTTCATATTGTTAGATGATATTAAAAAAATCTTTCTCAATAAATAGCAGCTATAGAATAATATTTGAAAAATAATAACGTTTTAGCTTTGACTTATTTAAATTAAATAATTATTACATAACTGTAACTAAAATAACATTTCATGTCACACATAAACGGGAGTGTACACCATTTCATATTGTTAGATGATATTAAAAAAATCTTTCTCAATAAATAGCAGCTATAGAATAATATTTGAAAAATAATAACGTTTTAGCTTTGACTTAATTAAATTAAATAATTATTACATAACTGTAACTAAAATAACACTTCATGTCACACATAAACGGGAGTGTACACCATTTCATATTGTTAGATGATATTAAAAAAATCTTTCTCAATAAATAGCAGCTATCGAACAATATTTGAAAAATAATAAGGTTTTAGCTTTGACTTAATTAAATTAAACAATTATTACATAACTGTAACTAAAATAACACTTCATGTCACACATAAACGGGAGTGTACACCATTTCATATTGTTAGATGATATTAAAAAAATCTTTCTTCTAGTACTGGAGATACTGGAAAGCAATATTAACTTAATAATGTTACTAAATAAAGATAATTGGTTGTAAGTAATATTCACTTTTTAAATATATTTTTTTATAAACAAGTATAGCATGAAATCTTGAAACTTTCAATTTAATTAGCCTTAGTCTGTATTACAAATAGTTTAAATAATGACGACATAATTATGATACAGGTTAATGTGTTAGTGATTACGCTGATTAAATTAGTGACAAAAAATTATATACGAAAATATTGATTTCCTATCCAAATACCTCTCCTGAGAGTATGTTTGTGTACCTTAGATCCCTAGAGAATGTAGCGATCGTGCGTGCGGTCACTGAACCCACTGAGTCGATCCTTGGCTGCTCGGTCATTGAACTCGTACTGTAAGGAATGCGAGACAGCACTGGGCGAAGGCCGCCCGCGCGGTCATTGAACTCACTTGTAGCGAACAGTGAGAGCGAGACACCGACATATCTCTTGCCTCTCCTGCAGACCGTAGTATGAAATGTATATGAATGCGCAACAATAACCATGTGTCCGGCGAAGCGAGACAGCGACATGTTCTGCGCCGTTCTATACATTATAAATACAGACGCTTTCAATAAACTCTCTCTATTTGCTTATCTTGATCTCGACGACTTTTATTCAAACAACCTCATCCTTCTATGCGAAACACAAGTCCCTAAAAGAATAACACTTATATTTGATTAATAATAGTGGATTCAAATCTCAAGTTTGAGTGCCCTAGATGAGTTTGCTTTCTAAATAACGCTTTGCAAATTGCCCATTTATTATTATTATAACAAAGTGAGCAACTTAAGAATAACCTTAGGAGATGTGATTTAGGGGTAGCATTTTAAATATTCAGTGAGTTTAGTTCAGATCAAATAAATTCAATCTCAGGTTAAGACGAAAGCGCAAACGAACGATATTGTTTTTCATCTTGTATTTCTTTAGTCAATCTGAATTTTGATAACGGATGAAGATAAAATAATTTTCAAAGTATTTCAAGACTTCGATAAGGTTTAGTTTGATATAATACCTGAACAAATCAGGTTTTTTCTTTTTAAACCACACCCCTTCAAACTCACAGTTTTAATTATCATGCACTGATCATCTAACGATATCAATGTGTTAATTTTTGTCTACAATTAAATATGTATTATCGTGTCATTTTAAAAGATAAATCGTAAATTACAAGTATACATGAATGCAAAAAGCCTCAATTTTATGTGTAATGCCTCCATTTAATGCAAAAAACCTGCAATTAAGAATACAGGGAACCACTTTATCATGCACAGCCTGTGACGAAGAGTTCTTATTAATTTTTCATTAATTACTCATTTCATAGAGAGCTAAAGCGTTCGCACCCTGCATCATTCATATTCACTCCGTTAAACACACTTCAATCACAAGCTATCACTAGTATAACTCCGACCGCATCAAAATCTCAATCAATCAACCATAACATACTCGTATCAGTGTGATCTTACATTTAGAATACATCATTTTATGTTCAGTGACAAATCGTTTTTTTTTTTATTTCAACGACGCAAATATTTTTTTTTATTTCAACGACGCAAATATTTTTTTTATTTCAACGACGCAAATATTTTTTTCGTGGTTTCAGCTCCCTCCACGTTTAAGGTTTAAAAACATTTAATTTTTAAATTATCTGGAATAAAGTTTGTTTGATGTTTTTTTATGAAATCAATTTTGTTTTGGTTTTGATTTCAAAATAAATTTCATACTTATCCGGTTCGCTCTCACGAGCGCGTTAACGTGATCTCCGATTCAGTGCTCGCCAGGCCGGTCATACAAAATCAGCGCGTAAACGCGCTCTTCTTTGAGCTTGTCGCAAGCTAATATCAAATCCAATTGGAATAATTTATAAATTAGAACACATAGGGACATCTATTGGGATGGTCAAGAAATACTAAAATATTACAATTTTACGATATTATCAAAGTGAGTCATCTTTCTAAAAGCTTTCACTGGCAGTCAATACGTGTTTCTGATACAGGGTTACCGACTACAGTTTTTTCCATCGTAATTGCGATGATTTATAATGACTTCGTTTGCAGTTTTGTTCAATGGTTGATTTTTAACTTTTGTGCGTTGTTTTTAATAATTTTTCAAAGTATTTATTTACAAAGTGTGTTTTAATGTATTCTTTGGTTATTGGCGATAGTTTTGCGGCATAATACGACGTTTATATAGACTTTTTACTGTTTCATTTTATAGTTTATTTACCTTTTGTGCTTTATTATAAATCATACAGATAGTTTGTTGATTTAAGTTTACCAAGTATATTATATTTCACTATATTTATAAGTAAACGTGTTTTCTGTGTCAAGTTGTGACAACCCTGACATTTTGTGAATATTTAAACTGTGTTTTTCTCAGTGAACGGTAGCTCAAACACCACACGGTTTATATATTTGGTAAGTTTTCATAATATCCTTTATATCTGTTTATAAAAAATATTTTTTTTTTAGGTTTTATTTTTGTTGAAAAAATCACGGCCAGCTGGGTACGGCCAACTGGGTACGGGCCATACTAACAACTTCCAGCACTTAAAGGGTTATTAATTAAAATGTATTTAGAAATATTAACAAACTTATATACAAACTCTAACGCTAGATTTTGTTTAAGGTAAGCGGAGAAGATAGATATATACAATTTTCCTTTCCACTCAAATTATTTTTCTCTCTTTCTTGGGCGATTAATGTCGTCGTGCATGCTCTTCTGTTTGTATACTGGTGTTGACATTGGGTGTCTTCTCTTCCAAATAAAAGAATTCATGGTCTTATTACAAGAGAGATAAAAATATTACTACACATCTAATTGGATTCAGGATGTTTTAAAGCTATTGGATTCATGATGCCCATAGTAAAAAATAGATGAGACAAAACAACTAAAAATGACCTTTATAAATTAGGGGTTTTTCTCATACTCGTAATCAACTTACGAAGGAACACGGTATTAAATATTTAACCAAAGTGTAAATTTCAATAACTAAACAAAGACTTATTTTCTACTAGCTTTTTTTTCGGTTTACATTTCTTTAAGTATCTGCCCCCATTTTTTCTTGGAGCATATTCTTCGCTCTTTCAATTATTTTTTTTAACCTGGCGAGTTTATTGTTATGTGGCAATCTCTTCCAACCAACCAGAAAGATGTTTTTATGGGCCCCTTAGTGTTAACCAGACTGGATTCCTATTTAAAAAAATCTGGGTTCCAGCGGGGATCGAACCCGCAACCTCCGGATCGGCAGACAAGTGTCTTACTACCAAGCCACGGAGGTCGTCATTTACTTCAGTTATATTTTTAATTTACTTCCATTTACTTCAGATATACTATTAATTTATTCAATTCATTCCTTGCGATTCTTTATTTATATAACAGTAAAAACATTTGAACTATATTAAAAATCTATTTTGAATATTGTATTTGTTTTCCAACTCATTCTCTCAGTACCATACGACAGGTTGTCACCATTTGAGCGACGGTCACACTTAATCTCTCTCTCATATTCGAGTATAATCGTAGATCATCGATCTGATAGAAAAAAAGTATTTGGCGTGTATTAATTTATTGTGTGAAAGCTGTTGAACTTCAGCAAACACACATTCTTGACAGATCAACAGGTTTAATCTGCTGTAGCTTTTATTAAAAAATAAAATAAAAGAAACCTTGTAAGATAGGGCCACGGGTAGAAATCAATGACTCATTCTGTCTGTAAAAAACCTCGGTTTAGAAGGTAGAAACACGTAGAGCGACGATTAACGGACTTAAATAACGAAGTAATTTATTGATAAATATTCTTATACGAAGTTCCATAAAATCAAAGTCGAAGCCTTCGTTATTTTTTAATGTTTATTTTATCAAATTTATAAGTTTTATTTTTAAAAGGAATCTTTCCCTTACTTTTCATACTGTTACTTTATATTATGAGAGTGTGAGCTACCTTCTGTGAATTTTCAGCCATTTTTAATAATTAACTACCTTTCACTTGAAATCATGTGAATGAAAGGCTGCTGCGAAAATAAAGTAAAGCGCAGAAGGCCTTGTCTATAGATTATGATAAAAATAATCTTTATAAATAGTAATCCGCCAAGAATCCTATTAATATTTCAGCTTCGATCCAAAAAGGGCAAGTGCCAGGAATAGTAAATAAGGCAGTTGAAAAAAAAACATTATTAATAGTGTAACCTTTATAAATTATGTGTCAGTTATTCGCCTTTTCTCGTGAATGTCGGAAGCCTGATGCATGGAGAAGGCACCGACACATACAGATACATGAAATTATATTTCAAAATGAAATTAACGAGATGGTTGTAAATTAATAATTTATAAGAAATATTTTATCGAAATGATTTTACTCGATCAAGTGATTAGGGATGAATGTGAAATTAATTATGTCTGTCTTCCCCGATAGGGAGATAACATGATGGTGTGGGAACCACGGTCGTCGCTGAATATTGTCAACACATACGGTCAACGACCGACGAAACGACCTTTGGATATGTCCAAAGGTCACATACCAAAACATTGAAGCGGCCGGACATCGCGCCGTTTCCGTAAACAAATTGTTTACCCACAATACTATTTACGATACATTCCACAGTAGAAAGAGAACGCATCACGCTGTCTCGCCGATCCCGCAAACAAATTGTTTTCCACAGTACTATTTGCGATGTCTGCAATACTGCAATCGACCATTTCGGCACGCACAGAAGCGAGATAAAAATATATCGCGGGCGCACTCCCGCGCCCATTCTGAAATGTATAAATACCCACTTACCGATAAATAAAACATTCATTCACTCTCTCCTTCCGCATTGCTAATTGACGTATTTTATTTAAATACCAAACAATCAAAATCATCATCACGTCCCATTAGAAACATTCCGTTAAATTATATAAGTATGTATGATAGTCCACAACAGTATATTGGTACCAAATTTGATGTACGGGAGTGAAATATGGACATGGAAAAAATACTAAAACGAACCGAATAAATGCTGAAGAAATGCGAACATTGAGAAGAATGCATGGGATGATAATATATGACTTGAAGTGTTTATGAATTGAAGTGATTAGAGATGAATATAAACTTGAAGTTGATGTGTTGAGTAAGATGAAAAGGGGAACTCTGAAATGGTTTGGACGTATAGAATGAATTAATTAAGAAACACCAATAAAATGAATTATGTATATAGTGCAAATGTGAGTTCATTGTAGAGGAAGACAAAAGAAAGCGCGGTTGAATGAAGTTTTGAAATGTAAAAAGGTACCGAAATCGTTGACGTTGTATGATAAAGTTGTATGGATGTTGAAGAGGCGAAGGGTGGGTGTCGAGAGAGGAAAGTCTAGCACTCTTTCTTCCCTGTCCACGCCAGACAGAGAAAGCACGTGATGGTATATGTGTACTCGTAACATAGGTAAATATAAATCAACACAACTGATCATGTAAGAAAAAGTGAATAGCAAAAAGCTAGATAACTACGTCCCATCTCTTGACTCAACAACTTGCGTGAATGATTTGGGTGCAGTTAAATTATTTGAGTTGTTCTGGGTTACAGTAAATAAAGAAAGATTGCCACGACGGTCAATCTTCGATAGACGATGATTACTCGAGATTTAAATGCGCGCTATCTACCAGAAAATACATAACTTATTTTTTATTAGGATATTTTATGTGACGTGAAGTTACTATTTGCTAAAAGGCAACCGTTTGCCTACGAGAGGCCCTGTAATAAACAATATCTAAAGAACGGGCAGATTAATCCTGCTGGCTGAATCTCACGGGGATATGAGCTTTACCCTTAATAAACTATTCTGTTAACCGGTAATTCTCCGATTGTAATGAGGGTTCCCAAAAGTCTAGACCATATGAAACAAGCCGTAAATTTTAAGTTAATTGTCTTTTTTTTTTTAGTTTTAAGATGGCCATATACTACATAAAAATATTATATTTATTGTAGACCTCTTCCAACCAGCCCAGACACGAGTTTAAAAAAGCCTTAAGTGAAAACCAGACTGCAACCCTACTTTTTAAATCTGGGTAACAACTAAGTCATAGAGGTTAATTAAGCACAAAGGGTACCTACTAGCTCCTTATTTTTTTGCAATAAAGGAGCTAACAGGGAAGATTAACATACTTGTATATGCGTTTTCAGTTTTCTTTCGGTTAAGCTGCACGCTGGCTTTACTTTTTAAACTGAATTTATTGTTATACTGACACTTAACAGATGTGTTCACGCCGGAGCGTGACGCAAAATTACTATTCCGCTCGTGGGCTGCTCTGTCGTCGCTCCCGGCCCTGTCGCGCGCGGGCCACTCTATTATCGCCGCCGGACCTGTCGCGCGATCACAAATATTGCTCTCACCTATCCTAAATTATCGTATTGTCGCGAGTTGTGGTAGTTTTAACTCGACAAACATATTCCCGTCGTCTCGTTCACTTGTGCACAGACTATCATCGGGGGGACATCTCGGACCGGGCCGGCTGCGGCCGGTACACGTCATCAACGAAGAACCAGTGCGAATGGGCTCACAACCACCGTGACCGACCTCTTCAGCCCGAAGCAGAGCTCGACCCGATTTCGTGACCTTATCATACACCCGTAAGTACCATTCCATTTGTTCCTTTATCTCCATCTGAAAGTTTGGCTTTCGCCAAACTAAGATGTTTAATATAATTTATTGAAGTATTCGTGGGGCTTATACGTTACAAAATAGCACCATATTGTATTATTGTATCACACTTTCGTTCAATGTATTACAACTCCACGGGCCTAGAACATAAGATAATGTGTTCCAAGCAATCAATGAGGATCAAGCTTTGAGTGAACATTAGACTGGAGCCCTTGTTGAAAAAAAACTTTGGTGCCGACAGAGATCGAATCCACGATTCTCTAGCTGGAAAACAAGCGTCTTACTAAATATATCACGGAAGTTGCGCCATATATAAGATTCATGACTTTATTAATTATTTTTATAATTTTTAAATGTCCAGTAAAAGCTTTCTGATTAATTATTTTAGCATAAAATATTTTGTAATATTATAACAAAAAGGGAAATGATTTTTTTTTATTTCGCACTATACTCGTATTTTAATGTAATTTAGTAAAGTATTAGATTCTATAGTAAATTAGAATGAGAAGATATGATGTTTTATTAGAATGTTTTGATCTTCCACATTCTTAAGTGGAACGAACTTCCAAGAGTAATAATATGTGCACCATTCTCAATCACATGCAATATAAAATTTTAAAGAAATATATTACGATTCTCGCAATACCATTTCATCCTTGTTTTCTTTTGTAGCCTTTCTTTGAACGAATTGCTAACCTCCTTAGTTGTAACATCATGGTTTAGAGATTTTTTTATGTAAAATTAAACAATTATTTCCAATTCTGAAATGTTGTCAGGAATTGGTTTCAAATCCCCCGCCAGATGTACCATGATAACCATATAACAAACAATTTAAAAAAGTAAGTACTAAAGGACCACTTAAAAATAAAATTAAATACCAGTCAACAAAGGCTACATTAACCTTTCCCTTCATGTGCTAAAAAAATTGCGCGTTCCGGTGCTGTGTATTCAATACACATCAATCCACATGTAAAAATGAGCGATTTAAAATCGGAAAAATAAGAATATTCATAGCCGATCGCTTAAATTAATGAAATTTGAAGTCAAAAGTGATATTTATTCAAACGAAATTGCCAAAAACATGAAAAAAACATTGGCCGATGTTCACAAAACGGGCAAAGAGACCACCTCAAATGGATGCCCGAGAGTTACTGAAGCGAGAGAAGCGAGCGAACTAAGATTCTATTTCTTGCGTTCCCATATACTGAAGTAGAGTGAGACGTGAATAGCGTCGCTTCCTCACCCATAACGATTTTTTGGAATTAATATACCTACGTCACACACTGGCACACGTTTGATTGTATTAGTGAATTTATTCCCGACTTTTACAAAATATCTCTGATGTGGCCGATAAGTGATAATTATTATTAATACTATTTTTTCATTCAATGCGTAAATGTATTACGGAGGAATACATAAAATCTGAACCCAGAATTTATTATATTTATAGATATATTAAAGTTTTTAGAAGCAATGTGTACTTGTTACACATCACATGGAAGGAAGGGTTAAATCATTCTCTTATCAAGAACAGTTTATAATTCTCTTTTGAAAATCGACGAAAAAGCTTATTTTATTATGAAATCATTTGGTCCCCCATCAAAGCTCTGAATGCATGCAAAATAATACAATACAATTTACAAAATCCCGGGCAACCTAAAGACCACCCTCGGTTCCTACCAACGCTCGGGGTACAGACCCTGTACAAAGTTGCACTCGTATATGAAGGCCTCACCCTGCGCCAGCATAATTAGTAACGCTGAAGAAATTTAATATTACATTCAAACTGCACCACCGGATTAAATTCCACGACAAGCTTCTAGGTACTGAGGCTATTATACTAAAAAAAGCATCTCGACACAAGCTACGGGGATTTAATGAGGTTCTTTTGATATTTACGGACAGTATAGCATAAACCTACGTAAATGAATTCTGAGTTAACTAAGTTTCCATGATATTTTTTAACTTAAAATACCTTATATATTGGTATATACGAGGCATATCCAGAAACTAAGTGTACTGAATTTTTGTTGGTTACAATTTTTTTTATTTAACCCTGAGAGATCGGTGCACTGCTATAGCAGTGGAAGAAATTTGTTCTACCCTTGTATTCTAAATGAATATCATTCATTTAGAATACAAGGGTACATATTCTAAAATATATTTATGTTGTAAAAATATATTTTTTTTGTTTTTTTGTTGTTTAAAAGAAATATTTATCACGAACGTCCGAATCGTAAATATATCTCAGCACTAGATAGACAATTATATTTTTTTCTCGTAGCGCTCTCAGGGTTAAACAAAAAAATTATGTGGTTACCGTAGTACATATGTAAGCTATTTTTCGACATAGTCGCCATTCCTCTCAATGCAGGTGGTGAAGCGGGGTATCAACTTTTTGATGCCTTCCTCGAAGTAGTTTCCCGCCAACCCCTCCGTCCACTTCTCCACCTCCTCCTTTACCTCCTCGTCGGTTGAAAACCTTTTTCCAGCCATGTGCAGCTTCAGGGAGGTAAAGAGATAGTAATCTGAAGGTGCTAGGTCAGGGGAATGCGCGGGATGGTTCAGGACATCCCATTTAAACGAGGCGAGCAGTTCCTTCGTGGCGTTGGCCGTGTGTGGTCTAGCATTGTCGTGCAGCAGGCAGACTCCCTTTGTCAGCATGCCTCTCCTCTTGTTCTGAATCGCCCTCCGCAATTTTTTTAGGGTCTCACAGTATCTTGCAGAGTTGATGGTCTCCCCTTGAGGCATATATTCAATTAAAATTATGCCTTGACAGTCCCAAAACATGGATGCCATGATTTTCTTGGCTGAAATTGTGGTTTTGAACTTTTTGGCGGAGGGTGAAGAGGTGTGACGTGACCGTTTTTAAACTCGCGACACCACTTGTACACAGTCGTACGATTCATAGCTTTATCACCATATGCAGTTTTCACCTCATTATAAACCTCAACCGGAGGTTTTCCCTTCCAAACGAGATAACGGATGACGCCGCGTATTTCGCACTCGGCGGGAGATTGGATTGACATTTTTCACGAAACGTGTTGTCGCGTCGACACTTCTCAACGTACTGACCTCGAATTGGTCTCATTGCGGAGGGGAAGGGTCAGGCTACACGGAAGTGCAGCCAACATGTCGAAAATAAAATCCATCCAGTCGTGAGAGCCTCAGTACACTTACTTTCTGGATACGCATAGTAATTTAATGTTTACCTAGCTATGTATCTAACGCATTCTTTGTAGACAGATTTGACAGGAAATTGATCTACAATATTTCGTTGAAGTGAAGTGCAAATTCGTTTGGAAATGCGAAATTAATTAATGTGTTACTATTTGTTTTTTTATGGATATTAATGGGAATATTATGTAGGTAAAAAAATATTTAAATTTTATTCTTTCTAAGCAAAATTGAGGTACGTAACACAACTTCTATGATATCACATAAGATATGCCTTCTTTAGTATGTTACTCGTACTAGATAACAGTAGTAACTAGATAACAGTAGTTTAGTATACTACTAGACAACATCAAGTCTAAGTAGTCTCAGGCTGAGTATCTTTTAGTATACTCAAAATACTAACTATGGCGAGACAACTCAAGTGTGCCGATACGTCACCCATCTAAACATAATAGATTCTATGAAGTGGATATCACTTGACACTCGAGTATACTCTTTCATATATTCACGATGTTCACGGTGATTATTCAAAAAGAAAAAGAACTTCTTTGATCTTTGTACCTATTGTGAACTCAAATTATTTAGGGTATCTACCTTTTAAAAAATAAAATTTCCTTAATTTTGACACTTAAAAATGTTAGTTTTTGTTTTGTCCATGCTACCAATTGCTTTAAATATGTTCAAAATCAAACAAACGAAACTTTGAATAGAGTTCGTAAGATAAATGCTGCAGCCCTTCGATACCAACGTGCATAAGAAACTCGGTAACAATCCAAAAATTGCTGTGAAGTTCTATGGTTGTACAATAAATCAGCACTTCACCCAAGAGCTTCAAAATTAGGTGGCCCATGACGAGGCAATTCAATTTCTTGAGATACGTGTATCTCAATTTCTTGAGATACAATACTCATGACTAATGTCTTGAGATACGTGTCAACACTCATGACTAATGCATAATGCATCAAACATAGTTTGCTAGTTCTGCAAGTGTAAGAATTTCTCACTAAATGCCTGGCCAACACTTAGTTCGTAATTTGCGGTCGCAAAATAAAAATCAAGCTGCCAAAGCTGGGGGATGAAAATGATATTGAGTTAGCATACTCAGATTTTCCGCCAATGCGTTTTATCAGACACAACCTCCTCAAGTCGAACACATTTTTGTCAGTAAATCCGTTCTTACAACAGTGGCGTATAATTAACAACAATAAAAGCTAAAATTGTTGACTTACCTGGACGAGTTCCCCATATTTTTAAGGCTTCATGGCCAATCCTATATCATACACTGTATCACAAGACAGTCAATCCCCATAATTTGCTCAACTTGGTGTTATTGACAGCACTCATGTAATCGTAGCCACCAAGTCAATGATGGATATTATATATTCCCAAAACCTTCCATCGTGGATGCCATTTGAAATGTTGATGAATATCCTTCATATTTACGTCATCGCGGTATTTAAGTAGAAATCAGAGGTCCAATAATATTATACATTAGATATATCATACTGTACAGCCTTCACCTGCTGAAATAGCTGAAATACTATACACATGTCGATGTTGAAGTCTACATATCATTTAAAGCGATTAAATTCATCTACAAATTATATTTACAAGGGATATGTCTGTGTTAATATTGCCATCCTAATAGAAAGTCAGATTTAACTATGGTAAGCTCGAATAACAGAGAACCCACAATAACGACAGTTTTTGATAGGCGTATGTCAATTAACACAGAATATGGTGTTGAATTAGATGTTTATATTGTTTATCTAACATAAATCAAGATATATATATGTGATATTTATTTGTAAATTTTATGTTTATATATTTTATGAATCCTAACAACGAAGTATGGGTTTACTAACCCCTTTATTCTATAATAAAATTACAAATTAATAATAATATAAAAAATAGACACAACTTTGTAGGGCAAGCTAACTCCTAGTCTTGAAGTATGAGTATTTAAAAATATAGTAAATCATCAATAAAACAATTCCTATTTTCGTTTTATTTTAAGGAATAAATTTCTGCACGTGAAGTGTTAACCACTTGGCATTATTATTTGGTAATTTTTTGTACAATAAAAACTATATACTTGTATACTATTCAACTAAAATGTAAATTTTTTCATACCAAAGTATCAGGAATGATATTTTTATAATGGTGGTATCATATGTAAAAATGTTTATTTAAAAAAAAAACAGAATAAAGATCAGTTATACATGTTGGGTTTAATCTAACAAATTTCTGATGTGCGCTACAAATCCTTGCAGGATCATACTCCCAGATTAATGTTAAGTTTAAACTCATTGAAATGTTTTACTTAAGCTACGGTTTCCTAAGAAAGCGAGTTCATTATATAGCGCGCATAACATGACGTGATGCTGGCGCAGAAATGAGGACCCACAACTGTCAGTTGGAAACGTCAGACGATATTATTTCACATATTTTGTTTCAACTGGGCTTTTCTATAGTATTTGCTCTTCACATAATATAAAGCTTCACTATTTCTTACAAAATCAATCAATATTTCGTCATTTTCGCTGGTCCAAATTAAATTACGTTTGCGTCGCATCCGCCTGGTGCGCCGCCAAACGGCAAAAATGAGAACCCACAACTGTCAGTTGGAAACGTCAAACGATATTTCACATATTTTGTTTCAACTGGGCTTTTCTATAGTATTTGCTCTTCACATAATATAAAGCTTCACTATTTCTTACAAAATCAATCAATATTTCATCATTTTCGCTGGTCCAAATTAAATTACGTTTGCGTCGCATCCGCCAGGCGCGCCGCCAGACGGCAGAAATGAGAACACACCACTGTCAGTTGGAAACGTCAAACGATATTATTCCACATATTTTGTTTCAACTGGGCTTTGCTGTAGTATTTGCTCTTCACATTATATAAACCTTCATTATTTATTACAAAATCAATCAATATTTCGTCATTTTCGCTGGTCCAAATTAAATTACGTTTGCACTCATTTTTTATTTTAAAACGGTGTCCGCTACACGGGAAAAATCATTCCACGACTGTTTGCTCCGCTATCACGGCCGTCATGCAAATGACAGCATTGCTATTTGACATTATGCTCACAACCAACGTACTCTATGAAACCAACGACATTGGTTTGCATAGACAATGTTTTGTAACGTGCGCTTTATAACGACACAACCAACGCTCTCTAGGAAACCACGCCATATGGTTTGCATAGACAATGTTTTGATACGTGCGCTATATAATGACACCACTTTCTTATGTAACCAATGCTTTTACGGTAGACTTTCTTCAGAAATATTTATGGAGCCGTATTTTTTGTTGCTCTATATCCCTCTATGATGTTTTTTATTTTATTTTACATCTGATAAATATTTAAACCAGTTACACCATACAGTAAACAAGAAAAAAATTATTGATATTTTTTTATAGATAATAACTATAGGAACAACGACTTCTCATGTTTCCATGTGAATTGGCGCTGTTATGACTTTAAAATTTATTTATGAGCGATTTTAAATTTTTATGAATGTTATCAATATCGAAAAATTCGTTCGACAAGGCAATTTTGTGAGTGGTGACATTTTTAATAACTCGATTCGGGAATACGGTACCGAAAACCGAGCAAATAATTGTAAAGAATATTATAAAAATTGTTTATCGTCAATGAGATTCGCTATTTTTTCTATTGATAAAGAACTTCTAAGAATTATAGAATGTGTAATATACTTTCGTTATTTATGTTTAAAAGAGAATTGAAAAAAATAGGAGATAACGAGCGCAGCACCAGATGAGAATAGTGATGTCGGGTAAACCACTAAAGAACACCAAGGAGTTTGTCTACCTCGGGAGCAAAATAACATGGGACGGTCGGTCCAGGAGCGAGGTCGACAGCCGTATACATCAGGCTAGACTTGCATTTAATAAAAGGTCGAAAATAATAGAATCAAATAATATAGACCTAAAACTGAGAATACTCCTCATCAAGACCTATGTATGGAGTATCTTGATGTACGGCTGCGAGACATGGTGCCTATCCGAAAGAGATAGACGAAGACTAGAGGCTTTTGAGATGTGGTCCTATAGAAGACTATTGGGAATTTCCTGGAGAGACCGCATCACAAATGAAGAGGTTCTCCAACGAATCGAAGGAGGAAGGCACCTGCTCAGGATCCTGTCCGAAAGGCGTGCAAGATGGATCGGTCATATAATACGACAAGAGGGCCTCTTGCATGCCATAATGGAGGGTATGACCGAGGGGACTAACTCTAGGGGACGCCCACGCCGAGAGTACCTGGAGGACCTGTTGGTGGACGTGCGCTGCTCAACATATACAGACTTAAAAAGAGCCGCACAGGACAGGGGGGAATGGAGGAGAAGAGTTCAAATTGCTGCAAACCAGTCTTAGGACTGCAACCACGGAAGGAAGGAAGGAGATAACATAGAATATCGTTTCAGCCTATTTTTCATTTTTCCCCTTCCTTATCCTTGAACAAGCTCTTTTTCCTTAATTCTATCAAAGTTGTTTAGAGACTGGTAACGTTTTTTTTAATAGAATTTAATGAATGTTTTTTGAATAATCTATCATCGATTGCATAAAGTCAATGTATTTAAGATGAGCTGGTTGGCTGGAAGAAATTGCTGTAAAATAATTAGTCCATTAGATATTCCATATATAACCATGTACATAAAATAATGGAAGCGAAAATAAATTTGTGATTTGAATATGAAAAAAATAGGTGCGTAGATAATTAATTACGCTTAAGAGACATGATGATGACCAAATAGATTTTTCCATTTTATGTGTTTAAATTTTCAAGCTTTGAATTCATTGCCAATGAATGGTGGTCAAATACAGCATCCGCTGGAAAAGCAAAAATCTACAAGCAAATCATAGTATAAATAGGCCAAAACCCATACGATGGTTGTCGTCAAAGAAAAAATACGAGAATTGAATTTTGAATACAAGAGAGCGAGAGAGGAATACTTGGATTCTCTTCGAAAGTAATTCGAAATTTGAATATCGGTGGGTCCGTGATACTGAACGAATTTTAAATACCTAGCTAACAATTTTTGAACCGGTGTAAAAGGGGGCGATGTATACATGATACTAGGTTAGTCAAAAAGTTTTGAAAGCGGAAATGAAAATACATTTTTTTTGGGGGAAAATCACTTTTATTGCTCCGTATAGTCTCCCATAAGATCAATACACTTGGTCCAACGATCTTCCAACTTTGTTGTCCCATCACGGAAGTGACTTTCTGGAAGGCCTGCAAAATACTCCTCTACGACGGTTATAACCTCTTCGTTTGATGAAAAATGCTTTCCACGAAGGAATTTTTTGAGGTGTGAGAACAGCCAGAAGTCAGAGGGAGCTAAATCTGGCGAATAGGGTGGATGCTGCAACAATTCATACCCCAATTCACTGATTTTCGCGATAGTTTTTTGAGCTGTGTGAGCAGGTGCATTGTCTTGATGAAAAATGATTTTTTTCTTCTGCAAACCGGGTCTTTTTTCATAATTTTTTTCATCCAACTGGTCCAAAAGGTCACAATAATAATCAGAGTTGATTGTCTTACCAGTTTGGAGATAATCTATCAATAAAATTCCTTTTGCATCCCAAAAAACTGACGCTAACACCTTCTTGGCCGATTTCTGGACACGAACTCGCTTCGGAGCCAAAGTGCCTGGTTCACACCACTCCTTAGCCTCTTGTTTTGATTCAGGATCATGGTGGTAGACCCAAGTCTTATCCATAGTGATGAATCGACGCAGAAAATCCTTTTTATCCTTTCGAAATTGCTCCAAGTGTTGTTCAGAAAGTCGCATTCGAACGTGTTTTTGTTGCATTGTTAGCAAATGCGGCACCCATTGGGCACATAGTTTTTTGAAACCCAAAACTTCAGCCAAAATATGCCATGTGGTTCCATGTGAGATGCCTATGGTGTCAGCTATCACATCCACAGTCGATCGATGATCTTCCAAAACCATATTCTGTATTTTCGCTATGATTTCTGGTGTTGATGCACTTTTTGGACGTCCTGAGCGTGGATCGTCTTCAACGCTTGTACGGCCACGCTTAAACTCCAAAACCCATCGGTGAACGATTGGAAATGAAGGAGAAGACTTCTTTAATACTTTTACCATCCTCGCATGGATCTCAGTAGCCGATAAACCTTCCAAAACAAAGAATTTAACCACTGCACGATATTCAGATTTTTCCATTGTTAAAAAATACACTGACACGTCAACTTCAAATGGCTTGTAAACAAAGAATGAATTGACAGATCAAAATGAAATTTTGAGTACGTTCTTATGAAAGATGAAATATTAAAATGGCGTAGAAATTTTGGTTTTTCTACTGCTCTATAGATGTTGCTTTCAAAACTTTTTGACTAACCTATTATATACAAAAAAAATCTATATTTATAAATATATATTTTTATAAATGTAGAATTTGTTTTACTTCCGTGAATATTTCACGGGCTGCAACTAGTTTAAGTTATAAGAAAAACCTAGGTAATTAATTAAATACAAATTAAGTAAAAAAAAAATCGTTGCGTAAAATTGAATTTTTAAGCCAGATGAATAAAAGAATTTTAGAATGGTTGGACATGTGAAGAGAATGAATAAAATAAATGCAAGATGTGCGTTGAAGAGGTAGACCAAGGAAAACATGAATGAATCAAATGGACCAGATTTGATAAAAGGTAAAGTGAGAAGTACGAATAAAAAAAGATTATGTATGACGACATATTTGAATGTGAAAGAAGAGGTAAAAGTTTTGTGCATGGATAAAAAAATTTGGAGGTCTGTTATTCTGCCTATTCCGTAATTGACACGGTGTGATGATATGCATGTATGTAAAATATCGTTTTATTTCTTATCGTTTTCAAAATTATTATGTTTTATATACTTAAAATCAGACGAAAGTATTTAATTATTTAACGCTTCACTGTCTAACGATGTGGCGGGATTATTGCCAGGCGGCAATCTCTTTTAACCAACCAGACAAAAGGAAATAAAGGAAGATACGTGGTTGCAAAAAAATATTCGAATCATTATTCACCTGTTATATATTCATAAGCAATATACAATACTCGTATATAATAAAAATTAAAGTGACACATATGTTGTGTATAGTTAAGGCATTAACGTTGTGGAGGTTTAAAGACATTGTAATTTATTTTTAAAAAACACTGATTATTCCACTTTTTTGTGACGGTATAACCCTAACGGTTTCAAGGCTTTCACCTCATCTTCAGGGGAGCGCAAACAATACTAAATGCTGTTCGAACTGGTACCGATATAGACACTTCAACGGTTGGAGGCGGGGGGGTGAGGAAGGCTAGGGATAATTTCGGCCAAGAGCGGGGAGATTTTTGTGAAATAACTGTTCAACAGATGCTCCGATCGGTATACTGACTTAGAAATTTCGAACAGCATTTAGTCGTTTGCGCTCCCCTGAAGATGAGGTGAAAACCTTGAAACCGGTAGGGTTATACCGTCACAAAAAAGTGGAATAAACAGTGTTTGTTAAAAATAAATTACAATGACACATATGTGTCATCAATCAAAGAAAAAGGGAAGGATGCTGGAGAGGAAAGGTAAATCAGGAATGAAACACGTTACATTACTGACTTTCAGTCGTTTAAGGCATTGAAACCACTCCGTATAGAACATAAAATCACTTATCATAAATATTCGTACAAACCTGAGGAAAGTGTGCTGGTATCTGTGGCGGGAAAGGCTGCGCAACTTGGGGCATGACAGGCTGGTATGTTGGAGCGAAGGATTGCGTAGGTATGGGCACCACCACTTGCTGGAGACCCGTGGCAGGCATGGGTTGTTGAGGCTGCTGCTGAGGTTGTTGGCCCGCCTGAAGCTGGTGCGCCTCTGGCCTCTTCCTCCCGTCCAGTAGGCGCTCCGCTCCATCCCTTATGCGAATCCGTCGCGGCCCTGCCAAGTTTGCAGCCGCATCTTCAAAAGATGTCAGAGTGTGGGAGCGGGCGAAGCTGACGTGTTTTGTTCTGTAACATTTAAATTTTTTTTTATAACATATGCTTTAATCATCGTAAGCTAAGATATAAAGTTTTTGGTCTCTTTGCAAGCAAATCTCAACCATGTGTGACAGAAAAACATTTTTCCTTTTATTACCTTGGTGTGGTGTCAACAGATTAATAAGTTTTTAAATTCTTTAAAATAATTGTTTGTAGATCGCACTGGATGAATACTAAATAAATTTATCAAAGATTTTGGCTTTAAATTTGTGAAATTCCTCATTAGAATATTTAACAATGAATTGCTTTGTTATTCCCCTTATTTAACACATATTAATCTCCGCAACGTATGTCTCGACCTCCTATTTTGAGGCCCTCTTCAAGCAAAATGATTCCGGTGTCTAACCTTTCCTTCCCTGTGTTGGGTATCTTCTACACGTTGCTTCTAATAACCATCAATATCTCTATAAATATAATAAATATAAGGTTAAGATTTTAGGTATTCCTCCATAATATATTTACGCATTGATTTAAAAAATAATATTAATAATAATCAGAATTTATCGACTACATCGAGGTGTTTTGTAAAGATCGAAAACAAATTCGCATTTAAACGCGGCGAGTGCCTCGTCTTGACGATAGGTGAATAGTATGCGGGAAGCGCGACACTATATTCGCATCTCACTCTTGCATACTAGACTGAATTGCGAGAACCTGAATTGTCTCAACGCCGCAAGCATATGCGTAAGCGCCGGGGTATGCGACTGACATTCCGCGCCGCTAGTAGCTTCTAAGCTTGCAAATAGGTTAGACGTACGCCCGTTCCGTGAGCGTTGCCAGATGGTTTTTTAATGTTTTCAGCAAATAAATCTCAATTATTATAATTTTTAACTTCAATTATAATTAATTAAGGAGATTATCTATGAATGTTCTTATTTTTCCGATTTAAAATCGCTAAGTTTTGATTGCGTACTCACTACCCAACACCGTAACACGCGTATTATTTTTATCACCGTAAGGGAAGGGTTAAGAGAGCAACATTTAGGTCAGCTTCCTAATCAAGTTTTATTTTGTTGATTTGGACGGTCTTTCTTTAGTCATTCGTCCTATATGCCCAAACCATCTCAGATTGCTCTTCTCCGTCTTATTCAACACATAAGCCTTAAGTTCACATTCATCCCCTAATCACGTCTTGTTGAATTCAATCATCAATATTATCACATTAGTTTGTACTTCCGGCCCAGACTACAATACGCGTACATAATTACTCAAAAATACATTAAAAATATATAAAAAATTATATAAAGAAAATAAAGCTGAAAAAAGATTATTCTACTTTGGCATATAATGACGCTTTACCATACATTAATTTGCATTCTACACCAAATTCATTTAATATTTTCCTTAGCTTGTTTCTTATCATGTTTATTTTTTCCATACATTTTTCTACAAGCATAAATAAGGAGAAAATCTGATCCACGTATCCTACCCTACTTGAAAAGACACCCTGAAATAATATGAAAATACCAAATAGAGGATTTTTTAATCTTTATCTAAGGCACAAGTTATTTAAAATAACCTTGCGGATAATATCTCCAAAGACTTTTGTATTGAAAAAATATTATGTGTGTGGCTTTTATCTGTGAGATATCACATACATTTGAGTATGACTATATATTTTTATTTAAATTTTTAAATTTATTTATATCTTTAATTTTAAAATAAAATATTAAAAACGCTCTGGTGCCTAACTAAGCGTGTGCCTGTCCTTAGGCACATAGTTTACATACAAAAAATAAGAAACACATATAGAGCATTAATATGTATAAAAAATCCCAAAATGCCGTGATCCGAAAATGCCAGTAAAGTTAAAAGAAAAAGTATACCAAACGATTGTCAGACCCGCACTACTCTATGGTTCCGAATGCTGGACGATGTATAACTTTTACTTCAGGCAACTAGAAACTGCTGAAATGCGCATGCTAAGATGGTCAGATGGTGTGTCCCTAAGAGACAAAATAAAAAGCTAACGCATTCGTGGAAGCCTAGGTGTTACAGACATCAACAGTAAGATGGAGGAGAGGTGATTGAGATGGTATGGGCACGTTGGACGCAGAGCACCCGATCACATTGTGAACCAGGCAATCTCCATGGATCTTCCTAGAATAACAACCAGAGGAAGACCAAAAATTTTATTGGTGGTGCAAAAAGATAACCTGATGCAGAGGCACGGCCTGGAGACTGTAGTCCGGGACAGAAAAGCATACAACCTGAGGACGAGGAGAGCTGACCCTAACAGTCTTCGCAGACAGTGAGTTGGGATGTAGCCAGGGAGAAGATGTATAAAAAATCCCACCATTATAACATTAAACAAAAAAAAAACATTCAAATAAAAAATATTTATTCACCAATTTCCAGACATAAAATGATACTAATCTATCGACATAAACGAAGGAAAATGTAACTTTACATAAAATATTTCTCCATTGTATCGATCATACAATGGAGATTTACAATTTTAGTTTCGATCTTTTATCGACATTATCTGTTACTAAATCTGGTTTGAATTCTAACACTCACTTTGTAAATCTGGTTTTATATTTATCGAATCTTTTAATGTTTGTTTCGCTTAAGGTGATGTATTACATAACTTAGGAGCCAAGTATATGAAACTTCTCTGTCCAAAGATTGTTTGCACATATGGTATATTTTTCAATCATAAATTTCTTTTTTGTTGTTTGTTTGCTTTGTTGTTTTTTTTTTTTTGTTTGTTTTTTTTTTGTTTTTTTGTTTCTTTGCTTGTTTCAATGATTCAATATTTTCTAAATGCATACAAAACATGACTCTTAGCGTTTAATTGTTAACAAGATATAACTGTCGCTTGATGGAAGACCAAATCAGTGTTCGTTCTTTGTTGATGTTCATCAAATTCAAAATGGTCTTTTGCTACCATATTTTTTTTACATCACTGTGTGATGCAGCGCACCAGGCCATTTGCCCATATTTTAAAATCAGTTGACTTAATTCATAAAATAAAGTGTTTTCTAACATATAAATTTATTTCAACCACTCGTTAATATGGATGTTATGTTTGAGTTATTAACTACATAAAAATATTTGCTAACCTTTTTTGCACTGTGTTATTAAAATACATTTTCTTTGTACACAGTACAATCTGGTTAGTGTATTGGAATGTGACAATCTTTTCCAATCAACAAAAAAATAATTCACACTTTTCCAGCCAACCAAAGAAGAGCCCATTTTAATAATTTTAACTGCAAGGGAAATTTCCTCTGAAGATGGAAAAAACAAACGTCTTACAAACCAAGCTTATGCGGTCATCTTTTTACCTTATTCTCTGAAGGCAAAACTACCATATTTTTAAATCTGGTGGGATAAGTCAATTATATCTTTCCAATATATGTCTGCGAGATTTTTCTTCGAAATTTAAGTCTCAACAATTGGGGATTCAGGTTCCAAGGTAGATTATCATTGAGTAGAGTTTGCGCGTTAAATGGCGTTTTTTAAATAGTTTCTTTATTATTATAATTACTAAAATAATTATTATATAAAAAAAAAATATTATATACCATCAATATTATATTCCTATACGAAACTCAAGACTCATCTTTCAGACCACAGTAAGACGGATTTAGGTTCCGAAATAGATTGTGGGTCAGACACCATAATATAAATAGGCGAAAACCCATACGATGGTTGTCGGCAAAGAAAGAATACGAGAATTGAATTTTGAATACAAGAGAGCGAGAGAGGAACACTTCGATTCTCTCCGAAATTAATTCGAAATTTGAAGGTCCGTGATAAATGAACAGATCGAAATTATACTGAACGAATTTTAAAAACTTAGCTTACAATTTTTAAACGGGTGTAAAAGGGGACGATGTATAAATGATATACATAAACAACTTCCAACATTTATGAATATATATTTTCATAAATGTAGGATTTGTTTTACTTCCGTGAATATTCCATGGGTTTGCAACTAGTTAACACATATACCACCCATCAAACAAGCGTTTAATTCAAGATCCTAATCTTAAACGAATAATTAGAATCCTATTTGATGAATATCGAGACCCGGGGCAAACATCCTCAAAAAGCCATCAGCTTAATTGGGAGTACGTCCTTCTACCCCACACCATCAGAGGCAATTTCCTCACAAGCCTCCTTGCGCCACCCCAGCGGGCTATTTAAGCTCAGGGGCGTCCTTAAATTTTACATAAGTGTGAGAACGCGCGTTAATGCTTATGTATATAATATTTCAAATTAATTACTTTGTTTAGTTTCATATAATTTATTTACATAAATATCTGACTTTACATCATGACATTTTCTTTGTAAACATTACAATCAGGAGGGTTTAGTGGCAATTTATTTCAACCAACCAAAATCTGTTAAACATACAATATATCTTTAATAAATAAATAAATAAATAAATAAATAAATAAATATTAGGTTTATTGACAGCAACATAGTATGTACAAGATCACACCTGAATAACACTTCTAAAAAAAACATAAATTGCAGACAATACATCAGACACAGAAGCTGTCAAAAGGTGGCTCATCTAATAGCATCCCCTCGGCCAAAATACACCCCACCAATATAGGACGAACCCAGCCACGGGGACACCAGATGTTTTTCAGCCCACACCCTTAAACACGTAGAAACAGGAATATATACAAAAAAATAAACACAGAAAATAAATATAGTAGATGACAAAAAAAGAAAAAAATACATTCAAGAGAGAGTACATCAAAAGGTCCGGGCTCATCCCACAAACATTCCCACGGCCGAGATACACCCCACCAATGTAGGGCGAGCCCGACCGCAAGGGCATCAGGGGGCTTCCATCCCACACCCCCGCATATCTAGATTAAAGAATAAATATAATAAAAAAGAAAAAAAAAAAATTTAATGCATTATATCATCACGCTATTTCCCTGTCGGGGTAATCAGAAAGAACAGAGCGTCACACTTTTCTATACAAGCACACATTTATCACGTCTTCTACCAACATACCCCTTCTTACATAACTTCTACGACTTTCTATTTATTTAACACTTTTGTTGCAAATACAATCTAGCGGGGCTTATTGCCATGTGGCAATCTCTTATCCAACCAACCAGACAAAAGTAAATGAAGCAAGTTAAATGATTGCATAAATCATTCAAATTACTATCCATCCCAACTAAATTCATAAACACATACGTGTGCATATGCCCACGAACCCCACAAAGACGGATAATCACCCGAACATTCTTTTTCATATAAAGTGAGATATCATCAATCAAAATAAAAGGAAGGGATGGTGCAGAGGAACTTCTTTCTACGATTCATTCTTTCAAAATATCATTCACTTGATGAAACCATATTTACTTTGATCTTCTTCTATCACGTCTTTCACTGACATTTGTACTATATTACATATATTTATTTTGTAAATATTTCCTCACCAATTCGTTCTACTTACCTTTAACATCTCACAGTGCTCTTCTTCATCTTACTTAATACATCAGTCTTAAGTTCACATTCGTACCTAATAATTCCACTCAGTATTCTATCATTAATTTAGCTCAACATTTATCGTATTCCCCACTGTTTTCTGAGCTTATCGATTTTTTTTAAATAATTGTCATTTTTTTAAATATAACTTTCATTGACTAAGTTTAAGATACCGTCAATGATACCGATAACAGTTTTGAAATAAAAACTCAAATAAATAAGTAAATTGAAAAAAAAAGCAAGTTAAATTATAAATCAATTTGAGGTTTTACATTAAATTATTCAACACAAGAGTTCTATAAATTTTTAACCAGTTTACCTTATTGTAATGGTTAGGGTTTATTTAATGACTTACGTTCACTTCTTTCGATACATTATTCACTTGATCTAACCATACTTTCTTTAATTATTTTCCTCTACCAAGCCGTATACTAAAATTTGCATTGTATATTTGCTTTATGAGTCTTTCTTCATTCGGTCGTTCTACATGTCCAAATAGTTTCAGAATGCCCTTCTTCATCTTTCTCAACACATTGACTTAAAGTTCACGTTCATCGCTGATAACTAAATTCAGTATTCTTTCACACATTGTCCCCCCCCCATGTATTCTTTTTAGTACAAGTATTTCTGTTGCATTTATTAGGCTCTTTTAATTTTCTTTGCACGTTCACGTTTCACCCCCATACCCCAAATTGGTACTAAATTAATGTTGTAAACTATAATCTTAACATAAAAAATCATTGGAGTTGTATGATAAAGTATATGGATATATAAGAGACGAAGGATGTGCATCGATATAATAAAGTCTGGTGGTTTATTCTCTTTGCCTATCCTGACAGAAAAATGACAGGATTGTATGTATGTTTAAGAGATTTGTCCTTAAGGGAGAGATGATGATGATTTGTTGATAAATAAAACTCGTTAGATCGCAATGCGGAAAGAGAGTGATTTATTTGGTAGACGTAGGTATTTATATCATTGTTGAATGTGTGCGGGAATGCGCTCGCGATATGCCTACGTATCGTTTCTGCATTCGAAAAACGATTAATGTTGTATGTAGGTATCATTCAAATACGGAACTGGCGCGACAGATGTGGTGCCTTCTCGCTCTGGCATGGAATGTGGTCCGCGCCCGGCAATGAGTTGAATGACCGGCGTGTGGACTTTGCACTTGTTTGTTTTGGATTTGTCAAGGAATGCAAAGGTCGCATCACCGGTCATTGACCGAGTGTGCGACCGCCACATATATATTAAACTTATAATATGAATTTACAGCTAGATTTTTTTTCTTCCTCTTATCAAGGGTCTTTAAAATTGAGCAGGTTTTTTAATTAAAATTTTTATAATTCTTGAATAAAACACACAATTTGCTTTGATTTCAATAAACCTTTTTATTGGTCATTGAAGTATAACATATGATATTTAAACACAAAAAACAATATCCGCCAAATGTCAACCTCTTGCAGCTCCACATAATATGTCTACTCTTGTGTCAACATTTTCAATTACATTTTGGCATAATTGCGATTTAAACTCACCAATAACGCGAATAATTTCATCTTTCAGCTCAGGAATTGATTCTGAGATATTTTTCTAGACCTGGGTTTTCACGTAATCCCAAAGAAAAAAGTCCAACGGTGTCAGATATTATGATCTTGGTGACCAATTAACATCACCGTTTTTGGAGATTACAATACATACATTAATTCAACAATTTGAACGCGTTGTTGTATTGTATACGACTCCATTTTTATAAATGTCATAAATTACACTTGTCATAAATTACAATACTCATGCTTGTTCGCGACGCAATCTGTATTTAATTCAAGAATTTAAAAAAAACCGATCAATTTGAGAAATCCTTTAAAAATCCTGCGATTGTTTGTTTCAGAACTGATTTTCTTAAGATGTGGGCTCCCAGCTAACGCCCTCATTGAAGGTCTTTTAGGTGGATGATAGGAATCTTCTAAAGGGTTATCTTAACATTGAAAATTGAAAGGCTGACGTGATTTGTATCCCATTCTCTAAATATCAATGGTATCTTTTCTGGTCTCTTTTCATCTTAAAATATTCTTAATCTCACACATTTCTCGGATACGGAATCTCTGTTTCAGAAAATCTATATGTGCTAAGATAATAGTCCACAATAGTTTGAAATACCGACTTTGATGTATGGGAGTGAAACGTGGAAGAAGTAAGAAAGACAAAAGGAGCCGAATAAATTACAATATATTATATAAAAAATTCGTGCACTGAGAATACGTAAGTAAAAACGTATGACAGAATTTGGAATGAAATGTTTAGGGATTAATGTGACGTTAACATTTCTCTTCCTGTGCTAAAAAAATCCGCGCGTTCCGGTGCTGCGTATTCAATACACTTGTAAAAATGAGCGATTTAAAATTGGAAAAATAAGAAAATTGATAGCCAATCGCTTAAATTAATTAAATTTTAAGTCAAAAGTGATAAAAATTGAAATTTTATTGCTGAAAACATGAAAAAAAAACAATGGCCGACATTCTCAAAACGGGCGAAGAGACCACCTCAAACAAATGCCCGCGAGCTACTGAAGCAAGAGAAGCGAGCGAATTGAGATTCTATTTCTTGCGTTCTCATATACTGAAGTACAGTGAGAGTGAGACGTGAATAGCGTCGCTTCTCACTCACAGTGTTTTTTTGGAATGAATATACCTACGTCACACACTGGCACACGTTTGATTGTATTAGTGAATTTATTCCCGATTTTTACAAAATATCTCTATTATGGATGATATAGTCTAATTATTATTAATATTATTTTTTCATTCAATGCTTAAATGTATTACGGAGGAATACCTAAAATCTGAACCCAGTATTTATTATATTTAAAGAGATATTAAAGTTTTAAGAAGCAATGTGTACTAGTTACACATCACAGCGAAGGAAGGGTTAATGCTTACGTGTTAAGCAAGGCTAAAGAGAGTACTCTTAAATAACTTGGTCATGTGGAATGAATAAATTAAGAAAGTTAAACAAAACAGCTATATAATGGCATTGTGAGTAGAAGGCGTGGTTGAGGAAGACTATGGAAAGTATAGAGGGATCAAGTGTATGACATTTTGATTATGACATTTTGATAGAAGAAAATGTAAAAATAAAAAAAAAAATTATATGATAAAGTGTATGGAAGTAGAAGAGTCGAAAAATTGTGTCTAGATAGATCTGGCGCACTGTTCTTCTGCCTATCCCAACAGAAAAAATGGTATAATGATATGTTTTTCAGGTAATTTTTATTTCTTGAATGAAAATCAATATCTTAGGACGGTCCTGTTAAAGTAACCACATCCAATGTTTTCAGGCAATTTGGTGATTAGTTTTTCTCGGAAAGTTTTCATTACTACTTTGGACTTTTTACTAAGAATTTCTTATATAAGAATTCCTGTGGTAGGCACGAACGAAACAGTGGAAATTAATTAAGACGATTATCTCTTGTTAAAATTTTTACTCATATTTTAATAAAAAAAGTATACCCTCTTAAATATATTTTTACCCCTTGCCAGGGATGACCCCTTGCGCGACTCTTAAAACCTGCCTACAAACCTTGCTGTTAGCTTAGTAATAACAATGGTCGTCACCCCTCCATGGAAAGACAGACATCAAGTATTTTACTTGTATGAGTATAAAAACGCGCATCTTTTTTCTCTCTTGCTAAGAGTACTTTAGTTGCTAGCTTTTTCCTTTGATCTTGTCCCTTCACTCTGTTGTATTTCTTATGAATTAATCCGTAGATAAAATTTTGTGGTTCTTTGATTATAGTAATCAATGATATCTGAAGAAATTTCCATTCAGCTTCACATTGGTACATTTTCGGACCGATAGTCTACTCCGATTTTGTAGCGTCGAAGAATAGTTATTAATGGGTTCGAAAAATTTCTGCGAAAGTATTGGCCATACGCTGGTCTGTTTAAACTCCTAGGCTCTTTATAATTATACTATCGGCACTGCGAGTGATTTTCACCACCCATGAAGTTAGATATTAAGTCAGTTGTGACTATATTTTTTTCACGCGTCTTTGCCGGAGGAGGAGTCCCCTTGGGAAGTTCGTTTTTCGCCATTAAATGACTTCGCACTCATGAAATATAGAATACTCCGATCTTCTAGTGATGATTGCGCTAGATAAGGATCTATTTTGCCCCCCATAACAGAGTGAGTAGTGGTTGAATTAAACTGAACTGAACTGTACCTTGTTGATAATTGAGAATTAAAGTTTACGAATAAAAAAATCGTTATGTACAATTTTTAAAACATTGGTTTTAATTCTTACCTAGTTTTTCTCAGTTTACATTTGTAACCAATTTGCTGGAACACATGTATTCTAAACCAAAAATTGTTCCTACTGAAACCAAAAATATACATTTTTTATTTGGTTTTTCGCATAAGGTTCTTTAATATATTTTTAGCTGCTTGAAGAAATGGCCACCAGATTGTACTGTAAACAATGGAAGTGAAACACAAAAAATGCATTAAATAACACTTGCGTTCTATAAAGTAAAACTTGACGGGTTTATTACCACGAGTCAATCTCTTCCAAAAAAATACAAAGGTATTATTAGCAAGCTTTTAGTTGAAATCAGTTCTTTATAACAAATCCAGGTATTTACTTGAATCGAACCCGTAACCCTCGTATTGCAAGAAAGTCGTCTACGAACTAAGCCACCCCACAATAACGGCCATCTACCCACGCTAAGACACACAACTAGGCTAGGCAACTACTAGTACATATAACAAGAATATCTAGTCATTGATAATTTTTGCAACATTTATTTTCTCTTCATGGCCAAACCATTAGGGTTATTAAGAGATTATTTTAAAACAAAAATGAATTATTATTTGGAATTTTTTATTTTATTTGAGTAGGCTTATAGAACGTTTTCTGTAATCAAGTTTTTTCAGTTAATAAAAATAGTTTAAAATAAAGAATGTTCAATATTTCCATCGTGTTAAAAGAAATATTGTAAAAAAAAACAGTTAACAAGCCTTTTACAGTGCTGGAGAAACAACGATCATTACGTAAAAACCTTAACTAAGCACTTTTTAAGGCAGTTATAGAATACAAAACTTTGTCGAGTTTGAGGAAAGTTTCAAGATTTACTTGTTTCCGCAATCTGTTCATTTTGAAATAAAAGTTCTTTGAGTGAATTTCTAGAAATGGACTTTTAATTACTTTCAGTAATTAATTATAAACGTCTGCAAAAATCAATTAAGATACTACAAAAAACTAGGCGAAGGTTAAAAAACATTTAATTTGTTTTAGAAATAGATATTTGTTTATTACTTGCGAAAATTTACTAGACGAAATAAGGATATTAAATCCGAAGAAAGGATATTACTACTCGAAGGTTCGTTTATTTATTTAGTTTTAGGAAATAATTTCTAATTTGAACTAATTTGAACCTTGTCGACTTATATCTCTCAATTTATTAACCAGTCTATACTTAGAAGGGCCAAAATCAGTTGGTCAAGTCTTTAGCATTGTATGGAGTGAAAACATGAATAATGAAAAACAATAAAATAAGCATGATAGATGCCTTCGAGATGTGGTGATGGAGGTGGATGCTCTTTATCCCAGGATCTAGAAGGAGCACCAACGACTTTATTATCCAAAAATTGGAAATTATCTAAAGACTTTCAACAACGACTGAGTTTGGTGTCCATCCATGGCTTTATTCTACTCAGTTTCTGCTGGGCATGCTCGGGTATAACTCATTGAGCGTAAGAAGAGATCTGCGTGTCCTGGTATACGTTGTCAAACTCGTTCGAGGAGCTGTGAGCTGTCCAGCATTACTACAAAGATTAGCGTTAAATGTTCCTAACAATTACACTAGACTGCGCCGGCAAGAACTGTTCTCAATAATATACGCAAGAACGGACCTTGTAGCCGCTATGCCTGTTGGAAGGGCCTTTACTCTTTCGAACGGGACTGCTTCGGATATTTACATATTTCATATCACATTACCAAAAACAAAAGGAAATTTTCTTCTAGGATTGAGCGCGTTAGAAAGCACTCATCAACGTGCTTAAGTGACTTTGAATATATGTGTCTGTTTGTGTGTATATATATGTATGCATATATATTATTATTTATTTTGTAAAAAAAATTTTTCTACATAATTTTTCTTTATTTTTAATGTTAACATTTCTTGTATTTTTCAAAGTAATTGGGTTAAGCCTGTTTTGAGAAAATAAATAAACACAGTAAAGAATCCTAACATACTTTGGACATGTTGCTAAAAAGAATGATAAAAGTTTAGAAAAATTGGAGACCACGGGGACAGTTGAAGGAAGGCGAGCCAGAGGAAGTGTCATACGAGATAGATGGACCAAATAAAGGAGTTAACACGATCCTTTCTAAGCGCTGCATTTAACGTGGCTTAGCACCAAGAAGGCTGGAGACAGGTGGTGCGTCCAAATCGAGACATAACAAAGAACCACAACGTTCAGCATTGCGCCCACAATGAAGGAGAATCATTTTGTATCTGAGTATTTATATTTTTCAGTTAATTGTAAAGAATTCTGTTTTATTGCATTTTTATTGCATACAGTAAAACTCGGCGGAATTATTGCTATGTGACAGTATCTTTCAACCAACCAGAAATATGTTATAGAGGGATTAAGTAAAAAACCGGACAAGAATCTTTTCCAAAAAAACCTTGATTACAACGGTAATCGAACTCACAACCTTCGAGCTGGAAGACAAAAATCTTATCACGGAGGTCATTCATCAATACTCAAATCCTTGTATCAATAAATCTATCCATAATATATGTACAACGGAAAGTTCAGACAGTCTTTGCTTCTATGTTGTTTATAGTTAAGGCATTAACGTTGTGGAGGTTTAAAGACATTGTAATTTATTTTTATCAAACACTGTTTATTCCACTTTTTTGTGACGGTATAACCCTACCGGTTTCAAGGCTTTCACCTCATCTTCAGGGGAGCGCAAACAATACTAAATGCTGTTCGAACTGGTACTGATATACACGCTTCAACGGTTGGGGGCTGAGGGATGAGGGAGGTATAGGACAATTTCGGCCAAGAGCGGAGAGATTTTTTTGAAATAACTGTTCAACAGACGTTCAGTTCAGTGTACTGACTTAAAAATTTCTAGGGCCTCTAATCTGTCCAATTTATTTCCGTTACTACTGATATGTAAAAGCCTTGAAATCGGTAGGGTTATACCGTTACAAAAAAGTGGAATAAACAGTGTTTGATAAAAATAAATCTTTGCTTCTTCAATACTTTTTGTTATTTTGTTAAAAAAAAAATGTATAAACATTCGGTTGTTGGGTTGAGTGATATGAAGAACTCCCCTTTGAGATGGTTTAGACATTAGGAACGAATTAATGTAGATAGGACTAATAATGCAAATACATAGTGCAAATATGAGTGGAAGGCGTGGTAAAAGAAGACCAAGGAAAATACGGTCTGATCAAGTGAATTCTATTTTGAAAGAAGGAAAAGTTAGAAGTAGGAAAAATCGTAGAAAAGGTGTGTAAGAAGGTGCACGAATGTAGAAGAGGCGAAAAGACGTGTCAATAAATTGGAAAATCTGGCTCTCTGTCTTTATTGCTTACTTCAGCATGGAAAAAGCGTGATATGTTGAAATTTTTGTAGAATAAGTTCTTTTTTAATTTTTAATTTTAGTTTTTGGAAGTTGAAAGTCATAGCAACGTCTTATGGGGTGACTATGGGCCTTCTTGGCTTTACTTTGACACTTAATTATTATTTGACTTAAAAATACCAACGCAGACATTAAAATTTAAATATTGTTTTAGCAAACAAATTACTGGTTTACAAAACAAAACCCTTATTTCTGGTGTATTTAATGAACTACCAAAATTATTTGTTCTGTATAACAATTTAATTGAATATAATACGCCAACAATTTAATTGAATATATTGTAATATTTACAATTTATACTTTACATTAGAAATAATTGAATTAGTTTAATATAGTCATAGAGCGCCTCACTAGAGCGCCTCACTAGAGCGCCTCACTAGAGCACCTCACTAGAAACTGCTGAAATGCGCATGCTAAGATGGTTAGCTGGTGTGTCCCTAAGACACAAAATAAAAAGCTCACGCATTCGTGGAAGCCTGGGTGTTTCATACATCAACAGCAAGATGGAGGAGAGGCGATTGAGATGGTATGGGCACGTTGGACGCAGAGCACCCGTTCACATTGTGAACCAGGCAATCTCCATGGATCTTCAACGAAAACGATCGTTTTTCTAGTTGTTCTTGGAGTATTCTAATATTTTCATCACATATGACAATATCCTCTGCATACAACAAATTCTTGTGGGTTCCCCTCATGGGGTTCCTAGTGAGGCGCTCTTTCTTCTCCCTGGCCCCATCCCAACTCATTGTCTGCGAAGACTGTTGGGGTCAGCTCTCCTTGTCCTCAGGTTGTATGCTCTTCTGTCCCGGACTACGTCCCCTAGCCGTGCCTCTGCATCAGGTTATCTTTTTGCACCACCCATGAATTCTTTGGTCTTCCTCTGGTTGTTGAATTCTTTAATTTAAAAAAATATGATCATATACGAGTATAAACACCACCTAAAGCCGAATGTGTTACTATCACATATCAAAAGATCTACAAAGTCGTCTTCTTTTTTTTTTGCAATTTTCTTACCTAATATGTTTTTTTAAACATATACACATACCCAATATTATGGCCGCAGCTACAACTTTTCTGTCCATAAACTTAACTTTTATAATATACAGGGTGTAAGATAAGGTGACCATCATCGGAAACAGGGTGATGGGGGACCTCAATACCTATCGATTTAGCCCCCATGTATGTTCCGCGATATTCAGTAAGAACCACTTCAGTGAGGTCCCCCTTCCCCCTGCTTCCGATAATCGTTACCTCATGTTACACCTTGTATATGCTTATTTTGTAACTCTTAACACAACTAAATAATCATAAAGTGGCTTTTTTATCTTACTTCAAAAAGTCATTTTATTCATGATTTTATTTCTGATGCCTTCATTCCGTCTTTTTCATAACTCCACTTTTTTTTCTAAATACACGCATCTCCACAGTTTTAATACAAGTTTTATTGTTTATCTGTCACGTTCAAGTTTATCTTCCATACGTCAAGATGGGCATCGACACAATAATTTGTATTTTTATTTTTGCTTCTTTCAATACGGGGCCATTGTTGTATATTAAATTAAGTGATTAATTTACAAGCATAAAAAAAACGTTATCTTGAGGTCTTGTGTTATTATGTTGTGTTTTATCTGAAGGTTTTATGCTTGCGTAATGTTTCTTAATTTTAATATGTTAACAATACTAAGCTCGAACCCCTAGTAATGCCACCCTTAATGGGAGTACTCCCTTAACAGTGCTACTATATATAAATTGTCCTTTAATTATTAATAATATAATGCCTACACTTTCAACAATCTGACTTAACAAAACGTAATAAAAATTAAATATTTCATCTCAATTATATAAACGATGATTAGCTCATTTGTAATGCCGTTACGATTATTGATAATTTATTTTCACAATCTTCTTAAAGACATTTTTATAGATATCGTATGGTCTAATCATATTTGGTTTAAGAAGGGCTCAGGGACATAAGCCTGATATCATTTTATTAGACCTATCAAAGACTATTTACGTTGGGATAAATACGGAATAAGGAAGAAAGGGAGCGACAATATTTGTGTTTAAGGTGGTGTAAAAGAGATGATTCTAAGATTTACGACAGCCAGGGAGAGAAGAAATGGCATATATTTTCAATATGAAAAGGGAACCAATTTCGTCTTCAGGATTTGCAAATTCAATTTTTATGACAAATTTTCAGCCTGAGATATTCTTTTTCTAAAACATTTTTTATCCCGTACACTTTTCACGATAAAATTAGAAAAAAAAATGTTTCAAATCGTTATAACGGCAGTGCAGACATTTTAAAGCTGGAAGCTATTAAAAGGCTCTGTTAATCAACGTCAAAACCATTATCGAATGTCATCCCAGGCTATGTTTTTTTTATATTGCCTTGTGGATGAAGGCTGCAACGCCACCATTTAAGTCAGCCGTTGGACATAATTTAATATAATTATCTAATTAGAACCAAATTAGAATATGCATCTACGGTTTGGGCTCCTCATCCGCTCAAATATATAAAAAATATAGAACAAATACAAAAAAAAATCCTCAGATATCTATGGTACAGAACAAAGGGCGATTACCCAAAATATGCTCACCATGCCGAGCTTCTCACGGTGTGTAACTATAGAAGCCTCGAAACAAGAAGGCAATAATCCATTGTGATATTCCTAATAAAAGTTTTCCAAGGTTGCTTTAACTGTCCCGCGATTCTAGAATCACTAAGTTTATATGTACCCAATAAATATAGCCGTGCAAGGAATCACCCTCTGTTCTACATACCAACTTACAGGACGAATATCATGGCTAAACACTCAGTCACGCGTGGTATAGTATAGAGATGTTGAACCAACTGAATGACACTGTGGATATATTATCGGTAACGTCTAGCAGTATGAGAAGAATCCTGGCTGATATTATTCCTAATGAATAAGCTAACGCTAGAAGCAGACCCTCTTTGTGTAACAGGAGAAATCTGTGCAAAGTGGATAAAAAAAAAAAAAAAAAAAACCAGCTCAATACGGCCGATACTTCGAGAAATATTTTTAAATTATGCTTGTTATGATCGAGAAATAAAACCTTAAGTAACGAAAGGAGTTAAGGATCTAACTTTTATACTCGGATGTCGTCAGACTAATTATCAAAAATAGATTTATATTTGAACACATCTTCATGTTATTTTTGTAATTTAAAACCAATATATAAACACGTAAAGACACAAATATTAGGTCCTTACATATGAAATTGGCGTTTTGTTTGGGAGGAACATAAAGTTGATTTTTTTTAATATAATATATTTATTTAATCAAAGTATGTACCATTGCTATCTATGCACTTTTGCCATCTCATAGGTAGTTCATCGATCCCTTTACTAAAAAAACCATTCGGACGGGAATCAATAAAATCTTTGAAGTCGGTTTGGACTGCCCCATCGGAGTTGAATTTTTTCCTTTGCAAGAAGTTATCCAAATTTCGAAAAAAATAGTAATCTGTTGGGGCAAGGTCCGGAGAGTACGGTGGATGTCTTAGACATTCCAATTGAAGCTCTTCTAATTTGGTAGCCGTCTGTTGTGCAGTGTGTGGTCTAGCGTTATCATGAAGCAGCAGTGGCCTAGAGCGATTAACCAGCCTCGGTTGTTTAGCAGCTAGCTTTTCCATCATGGTTTGCAGTTGCTGACAATAGACATCTGCCGTAATCGTCTGGCCAGATTTAAGAAAGCTGTAGTGAACGACACCAGCACTAGTCCACCAAACGCTCACAAGTAACTTTTTTGGAGTCAATTTTCGCTTGGGGCATGGTTTGGCTGGTTCGGCAGGGTTCAGCCATTGCGATGAGCGCTTCCGATTATCATACAGGATCCACTTTTCATCACAGGTAATGATTCGATTCAAAATCCCTTCATTATTGTGCCGGTTGAGTAATGCAACTCAGCAGTCAACGCGCGTTTGTTGATTTGCTTCACTCAATTCGTGAGGTACCCACCTTTCAAGCTTTTTCACCTTCCCAATTTGCGTCAAGTGGATTAAAATAGTTTTATCACTAACACCGCAGCCTGCAGCTAACTCGGACGTGGTTTGCGATGGATCCGCTTCCACAATAGCCTTCAATTCTTCATTATCAACTTTGGTCTCCGGCCGTCCACGGGGCTTATTCCGCAGGTCGAAATTTCCAGAACGAAAACGTTGGAACCAAAAACGCACTGTGTTTTCTTTTGCGGCACCGTCGCCATACACATCATTAATCCTTCGAGCCGTTTCTGCAGCACTGGTGCCACGGTGGAACTCGTACTCGTAAATAACGCGATATTTCAAGTTTTCCATTTTGTAAACTGAGTGACGCAAAGAAAAAAAACAATTGAGGAAAAACCAAATGAATTATAATTTTCGAAACACAAATACTTGAGTAAATAGCTGTATAAATTTGAATTTGGAATTCCTAACCAAAGAGAAGATATTTGAGATCAAAGTTGCCAGTACGGCAAAACGCCAATTTCATATGTAAGGACCTAATATGAATCATTATAATATAAAAACATGAAAGGAAAAGTGATTTCGAAAGAGTATTTTACTTATCTTTGATTTATGACCACATACCCCTGACATTTTTTCTAAAAAAAAAACGATTTTATTATCTCGTATACTTTTCACAAGATAATTAGAAAAATATGTTTGGTTTTTTAATCATATCTGTAACGGGGATGTAGAAATTTTGAAGAGCGAAGCTGAAAGTCATTAAAGGACTTTGTTAATAAACCCTTTACGTTCAGAAACACTTTACAAGGTAAATAATTGGCTGCCCATAGCCGTATGTGTAGATAATACTATTGAGGTAACGATAGTATTAGACAAATGAAAAAAACAGTTAGAGGGTATTTAAGTAAAAAAAAGTTACATTTTAACTTAACGATTTAGCAAATAATATTCGTATTTTTAACAATTTTTAAAAGATAGTTTAAAAATTATTATATTTAACACTTTTATTGCAAATACGATCTGGCGGGATTATTGCCAGGAGGCAATCTCTTCCAACCAATAAGACAAAAGTAAATGAAGCAAGTTACGTGGTCGCATAAATCATTCAAATGACAATCCATCCCCACGAAATCCATAAACATATACGTGAGCACATGCCCACGAACCCCATAAAGACGGATAATCACCCGAACATTATTTTTTATATAAAGTGTAATATCTTCAATCGAAATGAAAGGAAGGGATGGTGAAGAGGAAAGGAAAAGAAAAATCAGGAATGAAACACGTTATTTTACTGACTAGAAATTAAGAGTTTTTCAGTCGCTTCTTAAAGCATGCCAAGGACGGAGCGAGTCTTATATTGGTTTGTAACTGATTCAAGAGTCTCACTGCATGGACAGTAAAGGACGACGTAAACAAACATGAGCGGTGAATTGGAAAGGCCAATAGACAATCTCTGTTTGAGCGTATCGCTAATCCACGATTTGAAAGACGCTGAAAATATTCTAGTTATATCTCGAAAATATTGATGCAATTAAATATTTTATTGAAAGTTTCTAAACTTGCGATTCTTAGCAGAACTTCATTATACACAAAAACTAAGCAGAAAGTTTGTTTCATGAGGCCTCGTTAAGGAAAAAGAGTTATAATAATAATAAAAAGATAATTTTTATAGCGCCGTTTAGAGAGCAAAATCTCCTCTAGGGTGCTCTTACTCGGAACTCGAATCTGTTATTATTGACAGATTAAAAATATTAGAAAATGAATGTATATAATTTGAGTGTAAGATAGGAAGGTTATGCTGCGGTCTTTAGATTAGGTGCTTCCTTGCATATGCATGTGTTCAGAAAAAAACATTTGCTAAGAAAACCGTAGCAAACTTACCAAGGGAAGAGGAACAACAAAGAAATCTTTGTTAATCTTCCAATATATGATCGCAACACATTCTGTTTTAAGTGAAGTGTTCATATATTATATAATTGAAGTGTATATGTGTAGTGTTCATATATTATATCATTGAAGTGTGTATGTGTAGTGTTCATATATTATATCATTGAAGTGTATATGTGTAGTGTTCATATATTATATTATTGAAGTGTATATGTGTAGTTTTCATATATTATATCATTGAAGTGTATATGTGTAGTGTTCATATATTATATTATTGAAGTGCATATGTGTAGTGTTTATATATTATAACATTGAAGTGTATATGTGTAGTGTTAATATATTATATCATTGAAGTGTATATGTGTAGAGTTCATATATTATATCGTTGAAGTGTATATGTGTAGTGTTCATATATTATATCATTGAAATGTATATATGTAGTATTCATATATTATAAATTTTGATAAAACCTTACAAAAAGGTTGTTTTTAAGTGCTTTTTAAAGCTGCACACGCCACCCATATACTCGTATCTAACACTAAAAGGTAGACTATTTCACGTCACAGCACCAGCAACGACAAAAGTTTTATCGTAATATTTCACCATATTGGATATATTTGGAACAATCAATTTATTTGATGAAGTTGAAATGGACCTCAAAGTTCACCTTTCACACACATTCAAAATGGACACATCCCCTTAAGGGACTTTAATACAAAGAGTCATAGTTTGAATGGCTTATTGGAATATTGGAAAACAAAAAAATATTTATTTGTGTTTTCCTTTATGCAGACACGATTTTATAATAGTTAGGATAGAAAGCAAGATTCGGTACAACAACTACCCCTCGAATGTAATATCATGTGAATTAAATTTATAAAACAAGCTATATATAGTATATATAATAAGGACTTTATTACAGTAGAAGGCTCTTCCTAAGCGGCACTCCAATTATTACTCTCTAAAATCTCCCAGACACGGTTTTGCTCCATATAATCTTCCCCAACCCTTGCTTCTTAATAACCAGTTGGTGGGGCCAAGTTTCGTATTATTAGAAGGCTACATGCTCTTAAGGGTGTTTAATTCGGCTACCTGCATGTAAGACATTATACTACCTGTAACTACATACGATTTCTTGTTAACGTTAAAAGGCAAATCAAATGATATTGTGGCGAAAAGCACAAGCTAGCCTGTATTTAATTCCTATTTTCAGCCAATTTAAATGTACATTTGAGAAAATGTTTTTAAAATATTAATAAATAGTCAAGGTGTGCTTATTTGATATTTTAAATATTAATAAATAGTCAAGGTGTGCTTATTTGATATTTTAAATATTAATAAATAGTCAAGGTGTGCTTATTTGATATTTTAAATAATAATAAATAGTCAAGGTGTGCTTATTTGATATTTTAAATATTAATAAATAGTCGAGATGTGCTTATTTCATATTTTAAATATTAATAAATAGTCAAGGTGTGCTTATTTGATATTTTAAATATTAATAAATAGTCAAGGTGTGCTTATTTGATATTTTAAATATTAATAAATAGTCAAGGTGTGCTTATTTGATATTTTAAATATTAATAAATAGTCAAGGTGTGCTTATTTGATATTTTAAATATTAATAAATAGTCAAGGTGTGCTTATTTGATATTTTAAATATTAATAAATAGTCAAGGTGTGCTTATTTGATATTTTAAATATTAATAAATAGTCAAGGTGTGCTTATTTGATATTTTAAATAATAATAAATAGTCAAGGTGTGCTTATTTGATATTTTAAATATTTATAAATAGTCAAGGTGTGCTTATTTGATATTTTAAATATTAATAAATAGTCAAGGTGTGCTTATTTGATATTTTAAATAATAATAAATAGTCAAGGTGTGCTTATTTGATATTTTAAATATTTATAAATAGTCAAGGTGTGCTTATTTGATATTTTAAATATTAATAAATAGTCAAGGTGTGCTTATTTGATATTTTAAATATTAATAAATAGTCATGGTGTGCTTATTTGATATTTTAAATATTAATAAATAGTCAAGGTGTGCTTATTTGATATTTTAAATATTAATAAATAGTCAAGGTGTGCTTATTTGATATTTTAAATATTAATAAATAGTCAAGGTGTGCTTATTTGCTATTTTAAATATACAAAAAGGAAAATTTTAATGATAGTAATTAATAATATTTTGGTGCCGTCTAGTCGCAGTGAAACACTTGAAAGCCGCATTTATAGCTTTTCATACAGTGCACACTTTTCAGTATTTTATTGAAAACCTGCATATTCTTCTCCGTGCATAGCTACAAATAAACTTTTCAAACGGGTCCAATTCAGAAGGCTACGAGTATGTTGAAAAACTAGGATTAGTGTCCCTGTTTGCGTAGAATACTGTTTTCACCATCGAGGTGGTGGATATCAATTATTTTTTTAACTATATCCTCTTTTGGTAACGACCATGATACATTTTACAAACAAACAGCAAATTTGCTAAGGTGATATTCCACAGCAGTAATTAAGTATCAGTTTGCTAAGGTGATATTCCATAGCAGTAATTAAGTACCAATTTGCTAAGGTGACATTCCACAGCAGTAATTAAGTACCAATTTGCTAAGGGAATATTCCGTAGCAGTAATTAAGTACCAATTTGCTAAGGTGATATTCCGTAGCAGTAATTAAGTACCAATTTGCTAAGGTGATATTCCATAGCAGTAATTACGTACCAATCTTACTGTGTGTGCCTGAAGAGTGGAACTGGAAAGTGCTGAAAGAAGTCGAATAAATGCTGCAGAAATGTGTGCACTGAGAAAAAAATATGGAGTTACAATGCATAACAGTATACGGAATTAAGTGGTTAAGGATGAATGTGAACTTAAGGCTGATGTGTCAAGTAAGATGAAGTAGAGGTCTAGGACATGATTTGGCATGTAGAACAAATGTAAAAAAACAGACAAATAAAACAAATATATAGTGCAAATATGAGTAGAAAGCGTGATAGAGGAAGAATAATAAAAATATGGTTGGATCAAGTGAATGATATTTTGAAAGAAGGATAAATAGAAAGACAGAGAAATCGTAGTGAAAGGAAGGCGTGGTAGAAAAGACTTAGAAAAGTATGGATAGATGAAGTGAATTATATTTTGAAAGAAGAAAATCTACAACGTTAGGGAAAGCGTAGGCATTATATGATATGTATGAATTTAGAAGAGGTGTATGATGTGTGTCGAGGTAGGAGTCTGGCACTCTGTGGTCACTGCGTACCCCGAAAGGGAAATGGCGTGATGGTATGTATGTTTATACAAACAGGATATTGACTTACATAATAATTTCCTAAGTGACTAATAATTTGATCGTTCACTTTGTATTCCAGCTCTTTCTCAAGATATGTTCAAAAATTTCATTCGGACATTAACTGGAGTATAGGTACATACATATTCATATATGAAGTGGGTAGTTGGGCTCGCTCTGCACAATTGACCATTTCATGGAATGGCCAAATAACTGCTCATTGCATTATCATGGAATCGCCTTGTTCTTTACATATAACATGATCTGGGCAACGGAGCATGCAGCTTGTTTAGACAATGAAATACCACATGAAGCTTTTTTATAATATATAACAAACGGTTTATCGTTTGTAATAAGGCATACATTTTTTTTTTATTTTATTTCAACGGTCAAAAAAACGATGGTAAAAATTCGGGCTGGATAATTGGTTTCGGGATTGTGGGTGATGGAAGGCAGGTTTTTACATTAATTTCAATCTCCGGAAACTCTTATTTAACCTCATCATCAGGGGAGCACAAACAAGATTTGTTTGTGCTAGTTTGATGAGGTGAAAGTCTTGAAATCGTTTGGGTTATACCGTTACATGAAGTGGAATAAAGTGTTTGATAAAAAAATTACTAACATATGTATGTATGCATGAAAAAGCTGTTTTAAGATATTTTGCTTTTTGTTAGAACGCGTCTTAGAAAATCAATAATTGGTTTCATTTCTTATAATTTCAATTTCAAAAGACAATTTTATAAAGCACCATTTAGAGAGCAAACTCTCCTCAAGGGCGCTCTGACTCGGGATTCGAACCCACTATTATTAAACAATCACGTCATAGCAGCACCCGAGCGAATCACGTATAACATTTTCTTTGTATGCAATACAACTTTGTGAGGTGTATGACCGCGCGGTAATGCACTGGACGCGGTAATGCGGAAGATCGTCAGTTCGAACCCCGCGATGTGCTACTTCCCTCGAATGAAACAGGCATTTTTTCGCCTAGTTTTCGGGGATATAAGGATACCTATGACTTCGGCCATATCTATTTTTTCTAGTGTCTGCTAGTCTTACTAAGAACCTGAAATCAAAACGGACCATTTATGTTGTTATTTGATAACAAACCCCTTCAAATATTATAACAGACAAACTTTGTTTATCATGCAGGTAGTAAAAAAGAAAAAAATATATTTTAAGTATAGTATTTATAGTTAAGACATTAACATTGTGGAGGTTTAAAGACATTGTAATTTGTTGAGTCAAACACTGTTTATTCCAGGTTTTTGTAACGTTATAACCCCTTATATAGGTTATACCGTTACAAATTACGTTTGTAACGGTTAAACCCCTTATATTGGTTATACCGTTGCACTTTTATGTAAGAGTTATACCGTTATAAAAAAGTGGAATAAACAATTTTGGATAAAAAAATTAAAATGCCATTTAAATATTTTTTAATTAATACATTTTGTATAATTACGAGTGTGATAAAATTTACTTGGTTAATTTCACTAAAAATGTATTACTTTCGATAATCAAGTTTCAAGATCCTTTACCGATCTTTTCGTCTAAGAAATTAAACATTAATGCATAACTTAATCAAAACTTAATCTAAAACTTAACTTGTTTAACTTGAGGGTTGTGCGAATGATGCGTGGTAGGGGGTGTCTTTAATTGCTATATTTGAAGAAGTGTTGGCCTGTTTGAACTATATAAAGAATAATCATATAAACAATACGCAAGATTAATAAAAACAGTTTTATTTGCTAAACTGAATAATCTAGAAAACGATTAACTCAAAGATAATAATATTAACATTAATAAATTCTAGCACGTAGCAGCGCTTTATTCAAATTTTCCGTTAGATACCTTCCCCCAACGCCTCCTTCCCCCAACGTCTCCTTCCCCCAACGCCTCCTTCCCCAACGACTCCTTCCCCCAACGCCTCCTTCCCCCAACGCCTCCTTCCCCCAACGCCTCCTACGTATTTTTTTTAACATACAAATGTGTTCATAATTCTACTTAATACAAAACGAGTATAAATATTCCATGTTATTGGATATTAACATAAGTTGTGTCCGTTTTTTTCCAATTAAAAAATGAGCACCAAAAGTAAAACAAAATGGTAAAGGTTAAACGTCATTCGAAAGAAATTTTTCTGCTCTACAAGATATTGTGGTTGTTTTTACGTTACATGTATTATTTAAGTTGATAACAATCCTTCAAAATGGAATGTCAAGTAGACGAAAGTAAGCTATTTCGACACCTCCTTCTGTTCGCGTTCAATCGACAATTTCTGTTGGTTTGCTCGCGCGTCATCGAGCTACGCTTGGCCACAAGCAAAGTTTCCTTTACCGCATCATTACTGGTGATGAAAAATGATTTGAAAATGGTGATGAAAAATGTTTGAAGGGGATCTTCATGAGTAATATGGTTTAAGCGGTCCTCATCGAAGTCCACTGGTCATCCGGAACGCTCCATGTCTTTCAAGTCGAAATTACCGTCTTTGAAACGCAAAAACCATCGACGAGCTGTCCTTTAATTCATAGCATCTTCACCGTACACTTCGCAAATATCGCAAGCAGCTTTAGCAGCTTTATTCTCTCGATTGAACGCGAACAGAAGAAGGTGTCGAAAATGCCCACTTTCGTTTGCACTTTCGCCACTTGACATTCCATTTCGAAGGCTTGTAATCAAATAATATAATATATGTAACGTAAAAGCAAACACAATATCTTAAAGAGCAGAAAATTTTTGTTTCGAATGACGTATAATCTTTACCATTTTGTTTTACTTTTGGTGCTCATTTTTAAATTTGGAAAAAAACAGACACAAATTATGTTAACACCTAATACATCAGTCGCTTCACTAGGCTCGTTGCTTGTTCTGAATCAGTTGACTAATACTCCGAAACTCATATAAAAATAAACACGTATACAATACAGGAAATCCAAGCAGTTAAGTTCAGCATCATTGCAAGTTAATTACGATTCCATTAACCTATAAGCTATTGAGTTATATAGAAACAATACGTACCTAGGGAGTGAGATTTTTAATATTTTTTAAAATATTTTTTTGATCGAAATTGAAGAATTATGATACATATTTCGTTTTATAATTATAAATCGGTAAAAGCGTAAACTGTATTGTGAATTGGAATTTGTTATAACAAATTATCCGTAGATATTAAAACAATAAACTGTTTTGGTATAGTCCATACTTTTCATATATGTTAGTGGAAAACGCATTAGTGCGTTTGTGCTAACTTGAAATAAGTTAGGTTCATACTTGTATACATGTTAACCTTTCCTTCCCTGTGTTGGGTATCTTCTACACGTTGCTTCTAATAACCATCAATATCTCTATAAATATAATAAATACAAGGTTAAGATTTTAGGTATTCCTCCATAATATATTTACGCATTGATTTAAAAAAAATATTAATAATAATCAGAATTTATCGACTACATCGAGGTGTTTTGTAAAGATCGAAAACAAATTCGCATTTAAACGCGGCGAGTGCCTCGTCTTGACGATAGGTGAATAGTATGCGGGAAGCGCGACACTATATTCGCTTCTCACTCTTGCATACTAGACTGAATTGCGAGGAGCTGAATTGTCTCAACGTCGCAAGCAAAGGCGTATGCGCCGGGGTATGCGACTGACGTTCCGCGTCACTAGTTGCCTCTAGGCTTGCAAATAGGTTAGACGTACGCCCGTTCCGTGAGCGTTTTTTAATGTTTTCAGATGGTTTTTTAATGTTTTCAGCAAATAAATCTCAATTATTATAATTTTTAACTTCAATTATAATTAATTAAGGGGATTATCTATGAATGTTCTTATTTTTCCGATTTAAAATCGCTAATTTTTTATTGCGTACTCACTACCCAACACCGTAACACGCGTATTATTTTTATCACCGTAAGGGAAGGGTTAAAACACCTAAAAGCAAGACATGTTTTGCTAGCAAAGGTACTTGACTCATGCCGTGAACTTAAAACTCGAGTCATGATAATAACATCTTAATTGAATAAACAAAGTAAATTTTATGATTATTATTATTAAGGAGTTCCACGTTCAAGTCCCTTAATGGGATAGATGCCTCCATTGTATATTTTGAATCTGTCTGAGAGATATTCCATCGTAGAAGATTCAAACTTTAAGGGCGATTTCGTCTTCGACGAATAAAATTATTTTTCTGAAACGAGCCAAATGGGATGGGATATTATGATAAAGTTTTTGCCGTTGTTGGTTCTGTGGCATTGAATAGTATATATGAGCGATGTGAGTAACTTTAGAAAACACTTGAAGACAACCCTTATTGGTAGGACTAATCAAAATTCGTAATTATATATGAACATTATACATCCCTTGGTCAGTTTTATGTGGTTTTCTTAACAAATATAATTGTATAAACGTATGCGAATGCGGGGAAGTACCTAACCTAATGACTCCTTCCACCATCTTCCTATACTTAACACAACGATCAAAAAGCCCCGGGACTAACCAACAGGTGGCGCCTCTAATAACAAACCCATACCATTTTCAGTTAGTACCAGCCTTTAGAAGATACGTGTCAAACTAAACTTCCATGACATTCCGACATTGTGTCATTGAGTTACAGTGATTTTAGTGACGCTACTTTTGCTATTTTCAGAACAATGAAAAAAAAACGAATTTCGTGTGTTGATAAAACATTGCTTTTTAATGGGAAAAAATACCGTTTCAACTCAGCGATGGCTTGAAAAGTGTTATCAGGGCTCTGTTCCGTCGAAAACAACCATTTGTAGGTGGTATGCTGATTTCAAACGCGGTCGTACAGACACAAATGATGCTGAACGCTCTTGTCGTCCAAATGAGGCTGTTACACGAGAAAACATAAAAAAACCCTCAAAATCGTGATGGAAAATCGCAAAGTAAAGTTGCGTGAGATAGCTAACATCCTGACAATATGATTTGGTAGTGTTTACACTATTTTGGTCTGTAATTATGAAAGTTTTAGTCTGTAAAGACGTGGTACACTCAATTTATTGATATTTATTTTGTAATATTTTTAATTTTTCATTGTGGGTTCGAATCTCGGGCAAGATCACCGTTGAGGATAGACAGTTCCCTAAACGACGCTTTATAAATTGTCTTTTTTATAATTAAAGATATTTAGTAAAGATTATTTTGTTGTTTGTATAATTAAGTGAAAACGCTTTTGGTTGAATTATCTACCAAAAATTCCCACAAATATATTACTTTACATCATCCCCCTCACATCATCCCCCTCACATCATCCCCCTCACACATCCTTGAAATTAAGGAGTATAATAATCTATTGAGCCCTTTCACAGCTATAAATAAATTTATTTCAAAGTCACGGTGACGGGCGTTTCAGTATGGAGAAAGAATTTTAATAGAAAATCTATTGTGGCGAAATACTTTCATCCAAAATACCGTGAATCGATGGGAGGCGACAGGAAATTGGATATATATATATATAATACGTTATGTAACACGAGCATAAATACGGGCAGAAAATAAAATACTCGACTTGATATTTTGGTCTGTCTGGAGTGATGAAGTGTGAGGAGTTTGATTTCGCGTGATGTACATGTGTAATTTAGTGTCACTGTTTGTCTGGTTGATGAGAATGTGCAACAGGGTTTTACATAATCCAAAATCGGAAGGAAATATCGATTTATTTTTTCATGCTATATGCCCTCAGTGAGATACAGGCAAAAGCCTAGTTTACTGGGGACACGACAAATGAATGGCAACAAACCCAGATCCACTAAAATTGTGTGTCCGAATTAAATTACCTGTTGTTTTTTCGCAAATAATGTATATTTCTTGTCATGTATAAAATAAAATTTAAAAAATATCCCGGGTCGATTATTACCAGTGTTCAAACAATATTTTTTCTTAACTATGAGTATTATCCATCCATATGGGTTTCGCCGATTGGAATTTGATCCTTTATTCACCTCTATGCAGACAATTGTTTGGTCATGAGCCGTGTAAAATAAATAAATAAAATATTTGATTGAATATGTTTTGTGAGAAATTAGTAGTTGATATAGATTTTTGTATGAGGGTATAACATAAAGAGGCTCGATTAAAAATCTACCAATAATTCGATTCGTTACACAAACATACATGTGTATCATCACGCAACTACCTTGTCGGAGTAGGCAGAGAGGACAGAGCACAATACTTTTCTATCTCAACACACACCCTTCGTCTTTTCCGCATTCATACATCTCACACAAATCCTACGATTTATCTATTTTTTTACGTTTACTTCATTCAAAATATCATTCACTTGATACCTATAACCAGTACCCGGCGGTAAGTAATACACATCGGGCTTAAAAAAGAGACTGTCGGTCATAATCGCCTAACTTCGGCTTTGTAGAGCGTCGTCTCTGTCATTCATACACGTGTTCCGTCGCGATTTGTCAGTCATTGTCAAGCGTCCTAGGGTGTGGTCGTGCGACAGAGATGACGCTCTACAATGCCGAAGTTAGCCGATTATGGCCGACAGTCTCTTTTTTAAACCCGATGTGTATTACTTACCACTGGGTACTGTATTTTCTTTGGTCTACCTCTAACATACCTTGCAGATGATCTTACCATTAAAATTTAAATATGAAAACTCATCTTCTTCTTCAACTTTCCGTAGACTCAAGAGTCTGTTACTGCAGGATTTTCATCTTGTGGTGCTGAGCTCCAGCTATCTCTCCATCGATTCGGGGGTCTCCCTGGTGGACACCGTCCATCCAGCACCCCATGCAGAGCTATGTATGGAATTCTTGTGGAATTCATTCTCTGTACATGTTGGTACCAGTATCATCGACGCTGTCGTCCCCATATGACCACATCTTGAACCTCACAGACCTCTCGGATTGTGGTGTTCCTTACGCGATTACGCAGAATATATCCATGGCTAATTATATTATTCATATTAGAAAACTCTAATATGAATAATATAATCAACAGTAAAAAGAAGCAAACGCATAATACTGCACACCATCTCTATGACACTAGTCTTCTAGCTCGAGTTTGTGGGTTCGATTCCCAATGAAAGTTTTCACATCATGGTTGTTTGGAATACATTCTGGTGTCCCCGTGGCTGGGTCCGCTCTATATTGGTGGGGTGTATCTTGGCCGAGGGGATGTTATTAGATGAGCCTTTTGATAGCTTCTGTATTTAATGTATTATCTGCAGTTTATGTGGTTTAGAAGTGTTATATAAATATATTTTGTACATACTATGTTGCTGTCAATAAACCTTTATTTATTAATATTACTTTGTAAATATTTTCTTATAAAATGTAAAAAAAAATTGGACAAATTTTGGACACCCTTTTTCACCAAAATTCAACTGTTAACCGGTTAAGAGACAATCTCTGGTTGAGCAGAGCGCAAGTTCATGATCAAGGTTAAGGTAAAGTCTTGTTTCAAAATGGTTTGTGAATTCAGAAAAAAATCTAAAAATCAAGGCTTCAGAGATTAAGCAAAGTATTAATTCATAAAAAAAATTCATGAACTAAAGATAACCTTATTTGAATTATAAATCACAACGAGAGAAAATCAAAATAATATAACATTTTATAACATAAAAACTCTTGTCATTATGTACCACCATTTTGTCTATATTCCTAATTTAGTGCAAAACGTACTGATAAAAAACACATAATTGGAGGGAAAACGTAGATTCGGGGCTAGAAAAAAAATTGAAAATTATTTTTTATTTAGATAATCACGCAAATCGGAAAACCTTTTTCAATCGATTCGCGATTTTTTTATTATCGTAGCCAAATTTGTAATGGGTATCCCCAAATCACGCGCGAGCGAAACACGTAAACAATAGTGTTTATTAACTTTTTCGAGAATTTTCCTTTTCTCTTGAATCGATAATGTCTTTCTTTACTGAGACATTATTTGAAAAGATTCAACGAAAAATTAAAAGAAATGAAAAAAAAAGTAAATTGACATACGAAATACACAACAATTGACAATTGAAATTGTATGTACACGACCGACACGTTTAAAACACAAGCACAGATTGATCAAATATATCATGCACTCTGCCTGCCTCTGATTCGCTAAATTTCCCACCAATTGCATCGTATTCCACGACTCGTGTAACCTTGGCCATGAGCGCTGCAGGTGCACACGTGTCTATAAATAGAAACAACATATTTCTGCTATTCCTAATATTCATTTAAACTATTTTAAATCGTCGCGCATTTAATTAAATATGTTTATAGATTGATTAGCATTTTAAATATTTCAAACTTAAATTGCGGGAAATAAAAACGTAAAAGCGGGTACTAAAATAAAACGGGATTGTAAAAATTGAACGCAAATAGCGGGAAAACGTGAATTCCGGGCACGTAAAAACGGGGTTTCACTGTATTTAAATTCTGAAATATTTTGTATTTTTTAATTATCTATCAAGTAGTAAACAATTTTGTTAATTCCTATTAAAAAGTCTATATTTTCAACATTTAAATTAACCTAAAATTCCTTGTCTCTTGAAACATTTAACGGGGTGGCTTTTGGTTAGTGTTGTGGTTACAATAAGGGAGATCTGGTTACGTGCTGGAAGCTGAGTCCTGTAATTGGTTCACCAAATAACCCTTCAGTAATTAAGGCGTTACATTCTGTTGACAAAATGCAGAGTAACCCTAATTGTACTTTGAAATTACTAAAGAGCAATCTTGAGCGAATTGAACTGAACACGCACATCACAACAATTTAACAACATTTAGTCCCATAAACCAATTTAGACCTTTTAACTTAAATGCCCCAGGCAAAGATCACCTTCAATAAACATTGAAATATCAGGAATCCGATATTTGACCAAAATTTTACTTGCCTTTCCTTAATTAAGGGCGTCACTAATAAATTACGATATCAAGATCAAAACAATTTACGTCAGCCCTGCTGGCTTTATTTTAAGGCGGGAATCGACAAACTTTTGTTTCAAAGGTTGAGTAAGTATTCACTGTCTTATACCATGTTTACAAGAGCTTAGTACTTGTCATTAGTTTTTTTCGCTCGTACTTGTCACTCGCACTTGTACGTATCCACGTGTAAACAAGCATATTAGTTTTTTGTACTTCTCACTCACACTTGTCACTCATACATGTTTGCACGTGTAAACAAGCATATTAGTACTAAGCATTAGTAAATCTTAGTACTAATATAGTTGTTGTCACTAAGCAGCTTAGTGCAAACGATAAGTACTAAGCTCGTGTAAACATGACATTATGCGATTTTTACACGAGCTTAGTACTTGTCATTTGTACTTCTCACTCGCACTTGTCACTCATACATGTATGCAAGTGTAAACAAGCATATTAGTACTAAGCATTAGTAAATCTTAGTACTAACATGCTTGTTGTCACTAAGTAGCTTAGTGCAAACGATAAGTACTATATCATGTTTACACGAGCTTAGTACTTGTCATTAGTACTTCTTGCTCGCACTTGTATCCACGAGTAAACAGGCATATTAGTACTAAGCATTAGTTAATCTTAGTACTAATATGTTTGTTGTCACTAAGCAGCTTAGTGCCAACGATAAGTAGTAAGCTCGTGTAAATATGACATTCTGCCATGTTTACACGAGCTTAGTATTTGTCATTAATACTTCTCGCTCGCACTTGTCACTCACACTTGTATGCATGTGTAAACAAGCATATTAATACTAAGCATTAGTAAATCTTAGTACTAATATGGTTGTTGTCACTAAGTAGCTTAGTGCAAACGATAATTACTAAGCTCGTGTAAATATGACATTCTGCCATGTTTACACGAGCTTAGTACTTGTCATTTGTACTTCTCACTCGTACTTGTCACTCGCACTTGTATCCACGTGTAAACAAGCATATTAGTACTAAGCATTAGTAAATCTTAGTACTAATATGCTTGTTGTCACTAAGCGGCTTAGTGCAAACGATAAGTATAAATGACAAGTACTAAGCGCGTGTAAACATGGCATTACGCACCAACCTTCATCCAATTGGCTATGCCCAGTGTGCGGAAGTTCTCTGTCACACCATCCAGCTATATCAACTTTGGTGTCTCTCCTCTCCTACGCCCCCCATTGGATCGTTTGATCAGTGCTTGTCATTATACTTGTATCTACAAACTCATTTCTTCCGTAATGGTTATATCAAAGATTAACTGTAGTTTACGTTATGTAACGTTGAAATATTTCCCAAATAATTAAACTACACTTCGTGTCATGCTTTGATCAAATAAGGGTGCCAGTTGTTTCTTAAATTACGATTTACGTAACTATCTGTCAGGTGCAATATATTTTGTAATATCATTGGGCGAAATTCATATGTTAGATTAAGTATACAACAATTTGTAAATTTCATAAACAAAGGGTTAGTTAAAAATGAAAACACTTTTCTAATTTCATTTAATTATTAAGTAGTGCAGAGTAAATGGGACTACCGAGATGCAGGTTGATAGATTGCTAAAAGTCTTCAACTCTGCGATACGCTTGAGTTTGAGATCAATCCAACCGAATAATTCATTGTTCAATGAGTTTAACTGGTTTCAATGCACTGAAAGGGTGAAGTTTAAGCTGTTTAATGTCGTTAAAAGCTCCGAAACTGCAAGAAATTGCATTGTTATACGTTAAATATCTTCCTTCTGGTAAACGCGCTACTCTGAGATCGTCGTGTTTTCAGAATATTAACCACACAGTTGAGGTAGATTGGACAAAAATACTGCTTATCTATAAGACACATATCTTACAAACTCTGGGTTGTGAGTTCGATCGCCATTGGCACCCAACTTTTGAAGATAGTCTGGTTTACACTCATAATATTTGGATTGTTGAGAAGAAATGTCCTCAGCAATAAGCCCGCTAAACTGTGCTGTAGACAATGAAAGCATAAGACAAGTTTGAAGTGGCTGACCTTTTTGTATAGAACAGATTTTCTCTAATGCGTCAACAAATTGATGGCATAAAGCGTTAACAAACGCTTCTTTATTAAGTTCATACAATTTGAGAAAAATTATAATACATGAAAACAAGGGCATCCTCCAAACTATCGTTGGCGACTAAAACGTGCTAGACAATTTCAATGATACAAATTGAAGAAGAACATTTTATGATATAAATTTAATAAGAACTTTCAGAAACATAATTTTTAAAAAGGCTTTTAATTAAATGAATTGCATAAGAATAAAGACACGATGACAAAATTAAGCTTGCATAAAGTGTTTATTTATATCGAGGTCGTCGAGCGTTGAGAGCACAAAGTAAGTCAACAGCTTGTGAAAATACAATTAATTAACGCGTACCATGGTGTGGGCAACCGGGTCCCTTGCACTGCTGGAACGATTTTTTCTAATAGAGGTGGGAATGGACCAGGTATTAGTACATTTCCTCGTGATAATAATCATTCTAACTAAGGTAGAAATTGAAGAATAACTGCAGACGTAGTTGTAGACAAAATGATGCTATTTTTCAGCAGTTTTATATATATTATAAAACTGCTGAAAAAATATTGTCAGGTAATTCTTTTAAAACAAATTAAAGTAACAATTTTTTTTAAACAGTGTTACTACGAGAAAACTTTTTAACAGTGAGGATTTAAAGACTAGATATCAAGTTTCTCTAAACCACATGGATATGCTGTCGATGTATCATAAGCTACATAATTAATGTAGATTGGATGAAATATATTAAAGATCAGTGACTAGAGTGCTTCGTGACAAAAAAAATGGCAATTGATCTGAAGAAACGGACGCACCAACAAACCGTTTTAAAACCAGTTATTTTCCAACGCACGACAGCAATGTGAAGTACATATGACTCTTACAAGACGATCACTAAAGATTCTGTAATAGGAATCCTTCGATTATCCATGGGAGTCACGCTCAGAAATAAGATTATAAGTTCACATATTCAAGGCAGCTTTGGTGTTACGGCCATAGACAATGGCACAAAGGAAGGGCGGCTTTTGGTTGGTATGGGGTTGTGATGATAATACCTAAATACCACATTGTAGACAAACTATGAATCAACCCGAACTTTACTTAACTACTTGACAATTGTGGATGGCATAACTACTAGAAGCAGCATAAGATAACGGACTGCCAGAGAACGATATCTTTGATTAAATAATGTATTGTATTGTTTTATACTTTCGTTCAACACAACCTTGTGAGCTTTTTTTCATGTGACAATCTCTTCCAACCAACAAGAAAGAAGTTAAAGAGGTCTAAGGGAAAACCAGACTAGAATCTTTAAAAAAAAATATGGATTCCAATTCTTTTTTATTTGACCTGTAGATCCTAGAGGATGCGAAGCATTCGACGCCAACACAATATCCCTCAAACATCCGGCATATCTATTTAGTTTTTTCCTAACGCTTCGACCTATATAACTGTGAATTTGTATTGTCTAGCGTCACCCACAGGTAACACCTCAAGTTTCAACCTTTTTCAGTTTTTTTTCTTTGTAGAATATTTAACAGTAAATTGCTTTGATATGCCACAAATTATATTTATCCCAGTTACACGTGTTTCTATCTACTATCCCGTGGCTCTCTTCAAGCGGAACGATCCCGGTTTGTTACAAGAGCAATACTTACGCCTCTAGTATACGGAAACGTGGAAGTGAAACGACAATTTTGTGGCATGTACACTTGGACACTTAAGGCGCAATTCTACTGAGGTAACATTTAGGCAACATTTGGGCAACATGTAGCATGCGGCATTGACGAATGCTACACATAGTCTTTCAGTCGAAGGAACACGAAGCGACAAGAAGCAAGTATCTTTGTAGCATGCTACATGTTGATTGTTGTTGCCGGGATGCATGCGTCACCTTTCGACATATTTGAGCGTGTCGAACAATGTCGCTGTTATCCGAAAGTCAACGGATTGGTGCGGCTTGTGACATGCGACATGGAGTGGAACATTGATAAAAATACCTTGTTTATTGAAGATTATTATAATTCACCGGAGTTATGGAATAATAAAATTAGTGATTATAAAGACAAAAGGATGAAAAATGATAAACTGAAGCAGTTAGCGAGTAAATACGATTGCACTGTAATCGATGTGAAAAAAAAAGAATTTACGTTCAGCTTTTCATCATTCTGAGCTTCTTGATTACCAACATAAAATTCTCTTCTCCAACACCGTGGCTTTCTTTTTTTTTCTACCATTCAAAACTATTACCAAATATGCAGCCGCCTCGATTGTTTGTAAATACATAATGTACCAAACTGACGTTGCCTCCAGTGAATCGTTTAAGACGCATGCTACACGTATTGACGACAAAGCGCATGCGACTCGGAGAGTCAAAATCCGCATGCGACATTGTTAAAATTTGTGACACATAGTCGCACACCCAGAAACAGGCAACACTAGGAAACATGTCGCATACCTCATGTCGTTCAGTGTTGCCTTAGTCGAATTGCGCCTTTACAAAAGCCGCTGCTAAATGAATAAAATAATTTGAAATGTGATGCTACAGGGGAATGTTCAAGTTTCATGGGTTGACAAAAAGCGCAACGAAGAAGTACTCAGACGCATGAAAAAAGGCAATTTTTTTGTTGAATATTCTAATAAAAACCATATTAGCTCGTTGACCATAACATATCGATCCCTGGTCAATGAACAAGAGATATGGCTTAAGCGATTCAAAATTTTTCCAATTATTATTTTCCTTTTCTGCCTTTCTCCGGGAGCTCTGTGAAGGAATGAGGGGCTACAAGGGCGGGGTGATTTAATTCAATTTAATCAATACCTGTGGGGAGCTCCTTCTTGCATGATCGCCGGGGGTGGCGGTGGGGGCGGGGGCGGCAGGTCAGGGTGGGCGGGGCACTGGTACATTCTGAAAAATATTGTCACTAATTAATTTACCAATCAGTGTTGAATACTTTCTAGGTGAGGGTGTGGCATATGTGGGTGGGAATATTTTGAAAATAAAATATTTAAAAAAATATTGTATTATGAAGAGTACAAAGGAATAATGCTCTATTCATACTCAATTATTTTCTATTCTGTTCATACTTAATATATATATATAT